>OU426980.1:170971979-171071339 GCA_911387785.2 Aelia acuminata
AAAAAAACGGGTACAGTTGTCAGGACTGTCGACAGAAAAAGAACGATATAAAAGTTTTTAGAGAGTGGAAATGTTTCGGCGATTTTTATCTGAAAGATGATAAAGTAAAAAAAACTCCAATTACAATGTAACACTTTAAATAAAAGGTGAGCAAAGTGACCCCCATTTTCCTGTAAAAGGTGGGGTGCCATTGCCCACTCGAATAACAATCAACAAGTTGGGTCCAGGAACGTAATTCCAAGTGGATTATATTCTTCACTACATTTAGTAATAATAATAATAATAAGTGATGAAACTCACCTTGTTTTCGTAGAAGCTGTTTATATATAATTTTGAAGAGCTCAAATTTTCATGGAAAACACGCTTCACAAATGAAACAGTTAATAACTGTCTACTATGGACGCGCGAAACTGTTTTTTCAAAACTGGGCAAAGCTACCCCAGAGGACAAAGTCCCACCAATCGACCGTAATATAATAGAAATAAGTGTATTTTGATTTCTGCTAAAGAGAACACATTTTTTTCTTTCTAGAGAGAATTGGAGAAAGATAAACAGGGACCATAAGAGTTTTCGATTGTTTGAATTGGATGTTTTTAAAATTGCAAGATCGGAAGATATAACCAAGTCATCAGCACATGGAAATGGTTTCACTCCTCTGGGGGGGGGGGACACGTAAGCCATTAACTGCTAGAGTGAGGGTATTACCATAATACGTATACCTAAGGAATACTGCTATTTTAGAGTGTTAGCAGTCCACCTTAACTCCGGTGGCGGGATGGCAAAGTGGTAAAAATGGCAAAGTGCCACTGACCTCCGACATATGATTGGGAACCCGAAGATAGCAAGTTCGAAACCCGGAGCCAGGGGATATTGGATAATACTCGGGGTTAATCCCCCACCCTCTCTCCTGGCCCGGGAACCCCCTATAGCCTAAAAGTAGAGTACCAAAAAAAAAAGTCCACCTTAACTCATAATGATAATTAACCATGTTAATGTAAAAACTGCCATTTGTTGCCCATTAACTAAAGAACGTAGGATTTGACCTCTGGTGCAACCAAGTAATCTATCGTAGGTCTACTAATTCTTCTTACAAGGCTTTACTCTCCACGGAGCAATGAGATCGCCTGCAACCTCGACAACGAGATTCAGCGTTCCAATTTAGCGAGAGCTAGTTCATAGGCTCAATATTCTGATCAGTAGATAAGCGTGGGTCTGATCCGAGTTTTTGTATACGAAGCTTATAGTTCCTTGTGGCACATCACTGATCTTGATATGCCTCTGGAGTCTGTAGTAGTACATACTCTCAGACATTATACGACAATGGATTCCGGGTTTGATGTCGTTTTTGAGGTTCACCCAACTGACCTCCCAGTAGGATTCGCATGCATTTACTTGGTCTTGATTGGTTATAAAAAGTCACATACTTACTTTGCATCTATGTTGGTCAAGAAACTCGATACGTGAGAGTTTTTCTCACGCTCGTGCTTAAACCCTGGATAAATAACTGAATACTACATAGAGTAAAATGGTTGCTTCCGGACCTTCACAAAACTTTCCGTTTTTCTTCGAAATTTGAGCCCATTTGGGCAGCACTCTTTTTATTATGTGAGTGCTACCGTTATATTTTTATCCAAAGGCCTGTTTTTACTGTTCAGATCAAAACATTTACATACCTATATAATTTTATTGTTTTCAAAAATTAAGAACTGTGTTTTTCATTTTAGGTTTTATTATACTTTGCATCCTATTTTATAATAATTTAATTAGATACATCATTTTTATTTTATTTAATATTTTGCTAATTTCTTTACCCTTTGCAAACATTATGTTAAGGTTATTTGTTGTTAAGAAGTTGGTATTCTACTGATAAAAGCCAAAAATTGATCTCTACCTGATACTTTTCGATTCATTATTGTTTATTTATTTCTTTAAGGGGCATAAAAAATCCTTATCCAACAACAGTCCAGTTTTTTTATACTGCTTGGTTACTTTTTGTAATAAATATACAGTTAAGGTGAATCGATAGGTGTATTTACTGATCACAGTAAATCAAAACTAAATTTTAAAATGCGGAAGAAGTTAGAGTAAGTGGATGAAATTATCTCTTTATCTACTTTATGATTTAGAGGTTTATTTTTTTCCAGATGGATGAATATGGATTCTGAGAGGAGTCGTTTATCATAGTTTGGTACAGTAGCTAATTTGGAGGGGTTCTCATAGAGGGATCTGGCATAGATACTCATATATTTGTTTTGTTTTAGCCCTGATGAAGATCCACAAGTTGGATCGAAAAGTTGGCTTTTCAAAATAAAAAAAATTTTAACTGAAAATCCTGATTATGGATCAACCTATTATCATCATCATCATCATGTATTTTAAAATGTTTATTTCTTATTCCTTTCCTAGAACGATTACTGTTCCTCTTACTTACTTATTTAACCGTTGACGGGTCTTGGCCTCCACCAGCAGCTTCCACCACTCGTCATGGTTCTCTGCGGCTGCCATCCAGTTTCCTGTGCACAGAAGATTTTTTGGCATCGGATGTCACTCCGTCTCTCCACCGAAGTCGGGGTGCGTCCTCGTCTTCTTGTACTAATTATGTAGAAATAGGCTCAGTTAGCAATTTCTTCGTCAACTCTGTTTCCAGCATACGGGCTACATGACCGGCCCATCTAAGACGGACCAGCTTAATAGTGAGGCCAATATATGGATGGCTCTTTTAAGAGTTCATCAATCTCCTGGATTTTCCTTTTTCTCCAAGTATCACCTATAAGGATGCCTCCAAATATTCTTCGTAGAATTTTCCTTTCAAAAACCAGGAGTTCGTTTTCATGGGCTTTGGTCATTGTTCAGGTTTCAGACCCATATTGCAGGACTGGGCGGATTAACGTTTTATAGAGGTGCACTTTTGTTGCTCTTGACAGGATAAGCCTTCTAAACTGTTTCTTGAGAAATAAGAAATAACAGCGATTTGCCGAAATCCGTTTCCTAATTTCTACCTCTTCGTTATTCTGGGAAATGAGGGAGACTAGGTACGTGAACTGGGAGACCAGGGATGGGATGGGATCCGAATGACATCTTCCCAGGTTCAGGCACTTCCTCAGTCACCATGTACTTTGTTTTAGCCTGGTTAACCTCCAGTCCCAATCGTTCAGCTGGACCCACTATAGCCATGAATGCCTCCTGTCATCATCAATGCGGCTCGACAACTCGGCGACGAGTCCTGGTCTCCTCCACAAGTCTCTTCCATTCGTCTCTCCGCTGTGCAGCGGCCATCCAGTTCCGTATACCCAGGATTTTCCTTGCGTCTTCAGCCACACCATCCCTCCACCTCAGCTTCGGTCTGCCTCTTCTTCTAGTTCCGTGGAGAGGCTCAGTTAAAACCTGCTTGGGGATTACCTCTGCACCCATCCTGGCTACATGTCCAGCCCACTTTAGTCTACCCAGTTTCATCATTAAAACAATGTTCGGCTCATTGTAACTTGCGTATATCTCCCTGTTGCTCCGCCTCCTCCAAGTGCCATTATCGTAAACACCTCCATATATTCTGCGGAGAATTTCCTTTCAAACACGAGGAGACCTCGCCCGCTTGATTTACTTAGAGTCAATGTCTCTGAGCCATATAAAAGTACTGGGCGTAGCAATGTCTTGTATAGATGAATCTTAGTCTCTCTGGACAAAAGACGGGTAGTGAATTTCCTACGGAGGCTAAAGTAGCATCGGTTGCCAAGCATGATTCTTCTCTTGATCTCCGCTTCTGGGGCATTGTCCTGGGATACGAGTGAGCCGAGGTACACAAATTGAGCAACTTTTTCAAAAAGGTAGGGTCCAAATCTTATTGTCTCACCAGCTCTTGGTGTTTCCCCCGTAACCATATATTTAGTTTTCCCCTCGCTCACCTCAAGTCCCAGTCTTTTTGCGGCTTCCATAAGTCTTAAGAATGTCTCTTCCACAGCCTTAAAAGAGCGCCCTACTATGTCTATGTCGTCTGCGTAGGCTAGCAACTGAACGAGCCTGACAAATACATTCTTATCCCGCTGGACATCAGCGTCCCTTACTGCCTTCTCCAGAGACAAATTAAATAGCAGACAAGCCAATGCATCCCCTTGGCGGAGTTCGTTTTCATGGGCTTTGGTCATTGTTCAGGTTTCGGACCCATATTGCAGGACTGGGCGGATTAACGTTTTATAGAGGTGCACTTTTGTTGCTCTTGAAAGGATAAGCCTTCTAAACTGTTTCTTGAGAAATAAGAAATAACAGCGATTTGCCAAAATCCGTTTCCTAATTTCTACCTCTTCGTTATTCTGGGAAATTAGGGAGACTAGGTACGTAAACTGGGAGACCAGGGATGGGATGGGATCCGAATGACATCTTCCCAGGTTCAGGCACTTCCTCAGTCACCATGTACTTTGTTTTAGCCTGGTTAACCTCCAGTCCCAATCGTTCAGCTGGACCCACTATAGCCATGAATGCCTCCTGTACCGCCGAATAAGAGCGCCCAACAACGTCCACATCATCCGCATACGCCAACAGCTGCACCGTTCGGTTGAAGATGGTCCCTCCAACTTGGATCCCTGAGTCCCTAACAGCCTTCTCAAGCGCAAGGTTAAAGAGTAGGCAGGCAAGAGCATCCCCTTGTCTTAGTCCCTTTGTCGACTGGAGTTCCTCCGACAGCTTTCCATTAACTCGTACTGAGCAAGTGACATCCTTCAGGGTTAGCTTTGCCAGTCGAATTAGTTTAGAAGGGATTTGAAACTCCTCTAGTGCCTTAAATAGCTCCTATCTATTGATGCTGTCATAGGCAGCCTTAAAATCAATTAAAAGGTGGAGTGTCTTCACCTTATATTCATAGAATCTCTAATATGGTTCCTAGGCTGTAGATTTGGTCGGTTGTGGACTTACCTTTTCGGAATCCACACTGGTACTGTCCAATGATACGTTCCACATATCGGCTTAAGCGGGTATACAAGATATTGGACAGGATCTTGTAGTCACAGGACAATAAGGAAATGCCTCTGTAATTACTACATTTCAGCCTGTCCACTTTCTTTTAGACTTGGCAGATAATGGATTTGTTCCAGGCTGTAGGCTTCGTCTCTTCCGTCCAGATTGTCATCATCAGGTTGTGTAAGGGCTTCACTAGTTCTTCACATCCATTCTTGAAAAAAATAATTAATTGATAATAAATAATTGATAAATAAAAAATAATTAATTAAACATTATCTTGTACCATATTTTTTCTCACCGAAAAAAGCTTTAAATAATTCGAGCGCCACGTATTTAGTGGTAAAGTACACTGAACTATGTATGTTTCAAAACACGCTGAAAACTCTTTCCGATGAACAGAACGCCTTTACTTATGGTCTGTTATTAAAGGCGTACTGCGCATGCGTGGGTTCAATGTGGTTTGAGTTGTTGGAATATTTTCCTTTTTTTCTAAGGTATATGTTTATTCGATTTTTTAAATTTATTTATCCATTTATTTTTTCAAGGCATAATAAGAGACCGTTAATTTTTCTATGTAGGCAAAATCAAAGGTACTTTGTAGGAAAACAGAAAATTTTCCTTCCCCATTTAAGCCCCCGCAGAACAACCTGATACAAAGAATACTTGATTCTCATTATAAATGAGGAGTTTGATCAAAATAGTTAGAGCCGTTTTTGAGAAAATCGAAAAAAAATGGTACAAAATTCATGAAATAAAGTGCCCTCTCCATTTGACCAATTTTGATGAAATTTTTGCTGTCACATCGAGGGCATATACATACATCAAATACCCAATTTCAGGTTCGTACGGTTTATAGTTTTTGAGTTAGTCTGTAGCACGAGCATTACTAGCACAACAACAGCAATAATAAATTAAAATGAAAAATAAAATTATACATATAGTAAGAAAATAAATTAACAAAGAAATATCAATAATATATCTATAACATTAGTAATAATATATAATTAAATGCTGGTTTATAATTTGTATTTCCTAATGACTTTTTGGAGTTTATTGAAGATGAACAAAAAGATAAACAAATAGTACAAACAAAACAATTTTATTTAAATAGGCTAGGCAAGAAAACCATATCTCAAATCCAAAACGTAAGTCCATATACAAATTCCAGGTCGATGAAAATATTATTTATGATATACAACATAACACTTTTACTAATAACGAATCACACACAACTAACAACTGACTTTCTTAACCAACAATGTTAAAACTTCATTTGTTTGCTAAGACGTATTTACCACTGATCACAAAATAAAAATCTTTTCGATAAAAACATGAATAACAAAAATAATTATGCTTAAAAAAAATAATAAGATTAAATAAAAATTAAACCATGGAAATTCAACCACAGCACTGCCAGCAGCTCCTCACCTCGCAATAAACCCCAATCCCATGGTGTTTCTAAGCTATCCCACATTGCAGCCAACAATAATAAAAAAGCCTCCCCGCAAATCTTTATCAAATGCTTATTTTGTCATAAGGGTCACTCCTTATCTTCAGGTCCGACCTTTTTTCCGTTGTCAAGGGAAGAAAAGATTTACTTTTTCCGCACTCATAGAAGGTGTTACAACTGCTTTGGCTTCCATCTCAAAGCCGATTGCCTTTCGAAGGCATCTTGTCGTAGATTCCCACCCAGGGATCATCACTCGCTGTTACATCCTAATCACTCAAATTATTCAACGCCTCTACCTAAGCCTAACGCCTATATTTCCACTCATTCATTACAGGAAAAATCTATGCCAAATCCTCCCAATGGTCTTGTTTACTTTAGCTGCACTTCTGATAGTCCCAAAACGGCCCCCGCTTCTGTTGTGAACATGCTGGGTACATTTCGAGCTCGCAACCTAAGCAGCTCTCTTGGTTACGTACCAATACGAGGGGTCACTGACCCTAGTCCCAGATCTCTTTTATTTCCCTAAGTCTGGCTCGTGAATCGTGCCCCTATTTCCGTAAGCGGAATAGGCAGCTTGTTGTCAACCTCATCTGGCACCGTGTCGTGCAACATAGTCTCCTTATATTCGACCCAGCACGTCAGCGCAAATTTGTCGGCGATTCCCAATATTGTCGAACATTTGACTACTGTTGAATTGCTTCCCACCATTCCTCAATCGTTCATTCAACTCCAGTTAGCTGACCCTTATTTCCATCGACCGGCCCGCGTTGACATTTCACACCGAACATCAAGCACCTAAACGGTCCTGTTGCCGTGAGCACTATATTTGGTTGGACGATTGTCCATAAGCTCCCACACTCCCACAGCGAGAATCACTTCGCTCATTTCTACTGCTGAACTTTCTCAGCAGCTTTCGAAGTTCTGGGAAACCGAGCATGTACGTGCGCCCGTAATAGAAGATCCCCTTGACGCTCTAGCTGAACAATACTTCCGGGATACTCATGCACGACAACCGGATGCCCGGTACTCTGTATCCCATCTATGAAGCCCGACGCTACTCCTATCCTACACAAATCCTACGCTTCTTTGTTGAGTTAGCAAAAGCGATTAGCAAAGACCCCTGAGATTGCTTCGGAATACCATAATTTTATGCAGGAGTACTCCCAGCTCGACCATATGTCCAAGGATTCCATTCCATCCTCTTATACTATTCCTTATCATGTGGTAACCAAAATTACCAACCAGGGCAGCAAATTGCGTGTGGTCTTTAATGTCTCAAGCCCTGTCTCTTCAGGCGTTTCTCTAAACGACCGTTTGTTAAAAGGGCCCAAGTTACAATCTAATGTTTCAGTGGTCCTGTTAAATTTCCTGCTTGCAAAAGTTGCCTTGTGCTGTGACATAAAAAAAATGTATCGTCAGGTGCTCGTTCACATTCAGGATCGCCACCTGCAACACATTTATTGGACTCCTGACAAAGCTTCGCGAGTCGAAGAGGCGCAGCTGAACTCCGTGACATACGGTTTGGCTCCTTCAGCATTCCTGGCCATGCGCGTGCTGCATCAACTAGTAAAAGATGAAGGCTCCGCTTTCCCTTTTGCGTCAGTGGCCATAATGAATCAAACTTATGTCGATGACATAATCACTGGTGCTAATGATGTCATGTCTGCTAGATGCCTACGTTCATAATGAACTAAATTGCTAAGCTTAGGCGGATTTGAACTCCGCAAATGGTCCACCAGTCACCCTCGAGTTCTTGAGGATATTCCTGAGGAACATTGTGAATCTCCTTTGTTTTTGAATGATGAGGAAAAGTCGTTAAAAATGTTGGGCTTGAATTGAGAACCTTCTAAAGATTTGTTTGTATACACAGTGATACCAATCAACTTTAAGGGAACCAAACGCAACTTGCTGTCGTTTTTGGTTCGTATCTTTGACCCCAAATGGCTATCCAGTCAAAGATACATAGTTATCGCCTGTCACGGTATGCTTTAAAATCATTATCCAAAGGCTTTGGAAGGCTAAGCTTGACTGGGATCAGAACGTCCCAAGCCAAAACACAATGGAATGATCTGGTACACCATTTGCTTAGCGTTTCCACTCTGTCGTTGCTACCGCTCTATTCGATTGGTGGATTTTGCTGACACTTCTGAGGTTGAGATTCTGAGAATGAGACCTATGCTGCTGCTTTATACATTTGTTTCGAGGCCGACCAGACTCGATCTTCCTTTTTGTGGAAAGCAAAAACTCGTGTCGCTCCTGTAAAAACAGTATCTATTCCCAGGCTCGAGTTATGTACTTGCGTATTGCTAGCAGACTAGCTCAGCTCTGTACGCGATGTGCAATATCCGGTAAATGTCTCCGGATATCAATTGTTCAATGATTCCGACATTGTTGTACTGGCTTAGGACTCCTCCCCACATGTTAAAAACGTTCGTGGGTAATCGCATAGTTTACATCAACAACACCATACCTGATCGCACCATTTGATCGCATATTAGTTCGCCTTTGAACTCTGATATGGATCCTCGAGGTATCAACCCTGATTCACAATCTGATTGAATTTATCTATTGCATTGTCTCTTTGGTCACAGGGCCCTCCATTTATGTCAGACTCTCAAGCTTGTTGTACTCCGCCTTTTGTCCCAATATTCGCTCCCTCAGCACCGAACCACGAGTTGAAATCCACGTCGCATGTACTGGTTGCTGTCAATAGTGTTCCCGCTGATCCATGGATTGTAACTTGTTTCTCCCCATTCTCACGCCTATAGCGTATGGTGGCTTGGATGATACGCTTCATTCAGAATTGCCGTGCGCGTTTAAAATCAAAAACGAGTTTTCAAGGTCCGATTACAAATCCATCTTATTCAGTCGGATAAACCCATTGACTCGTTGGGTCACTTGTCTCGATTTCTTGACGAAGCCGGCATCCTCAGGGTGGGCGGCAGGCTTCAGAACTCTGAACTCCCATTTCCATTCATCATTCAGTTCCGCATCTCATCTTCCTGCCTAAAAGGTCTCATCTGTAACGGATATGCTCTTGTTATCACGCGACCCGTCAACCGGGTCCTTCCCTTACCGGAATAACTCCTTCAAAACTATAACTGTACATGGTCTCCTTCTTAAAGATTTTATTTTTTTATTTTTTCAGAAGTGTTCATTTTTTTGTTTGTTTAACTCCCTCCTATTAATTTAATTATTTATGAAAATGGGAGAGTACTCCCCATTTTGGTGTCCGGTATTAAAGCAATTATAAGTCTTTTTATTTTGTTTTCGAATAATTGCTTATTTTTTGTAAAAATGCGAAGACTCGCTCCTCTGTTAAATTTAAATTGAACACTCTTGGCGCCTCCTATGTTTTTACTGCTTCCGCTAGGTTGCATATTTCCGTCCTGCCAACCTAGCTATCTTTTATAACCCTGTATGTGATTTGCTTTCGTGTTGTGTGTATTGGCGGATCCAGGAGGGAGGGCTGTGGGAGCTGCAGCCCCTCCCTTTGGAAAATTTTTCGTCATTTAAAGATAGAATTTGACTTTCCTTAAAGTAAGGAAGCAAGTTAAAGAACAAATAATATGCAGAAATAGTAGAAATTTAGTTGTGGGAAAGGAACATAAGGGTAAAAAAGCTGATTGGGAAATCCTGGGGAAAGGCTGTGGGGGTGCAGCCCCCCCCCTTTAGGACTGCAGCCTCCCCCTTTGTAATAGCCTGGACCCGCCCATGGTTGTGTACAAGTGTCTCCATTAAGTCCGTCAGTTAACATTCATGTTGCTGCAGAATGAATTGCTAGTGTCTCCGTGAAGTGTGCCCTATTTTACATTTTATTTATTTTTCATCTCATTATCACCCGATAATGGTTTGAACGTTCGAAATTGGTTGAGGTCAGTCGTCAAATTTCAAGATAACAATTAATGTTCTTAAAGGCGGTTCAAGTAGGATTTCAGATTTCAGATTTAAACTTGGCAGCTCAGAAGAAAGAAAATTCAAATCAGACGAGATCCGGTCAAAAAAGGGAGTGGATTTTTATATTCTGTTTATTACTTGTGCCGCTATTCCATCTTATACAGTCCAAATTCTTTGGAAAAAGTATCCTACATCATCATCATCATCTAATGGCGCTATGGTCCTTGCAGGACCTTGGCCTCCTCCACTATTCTTCTCCACTCAGACCTGTCCTCTGCAGCCCTTTTCCATTCCACAACGCCGAGAGTCCGAAGGTCATCTTCTACGTCCTGCAGCCAACGCAGTCTCGGCCTACCTCTCTCCCTTCTTCCACCTGGGTTCCCTTCCATTATCATTTTTGGAAGGCGTTCATTCCTCATCCTCTGTACGTGGCCTAGCCATCTTATTCTTCTCTTCTTTATGGTGGCAACTATGTCTGGTCCCTCGTACAATTTCTTCAACTCTTCGTTCGTCTTCATTCTCCAGAGATTTCCTTCTTTAGTCGGGCCGTAGATTTTTCGGAGGATTTTTCTTTCCCATATATTAAGTATTCTTTCCCCACTTAAAGTAAGCGTCCAGGATTCGCTACCGTACGTTACCACTGGCTGCAAAATCGTCCTGTAGACTCTTACTTTCAGATCTCTGGGTATGTCTTGACTACGGAAGATTTTCTACATCCTACATCACCTTTTTTATATAAATTAAATAGCAAAGTTTCTGCCAATTTTTCCAGAATGATTGCAAGTTGGAAAACATTATTGAAAAGGTTGAGAGGATAGTGTTCCCAGTTAGGAGGCATTAGTTTATAAACTTCATACGGTAAATTATCAGAACCTAGTGATATTTTCGGTAACTTTTAATGATTGCCTTTTGAAGCTCACTTAACGTTATGGGACCATCCAATTCTAAAACGGAATTTCTGTGGAAAAAGTCAGTGTAAAAATTCTTTTCGGCATAGAGCGCTGTGAACCATTAGAGAATATAAAAATTACAAAACACCAAACATTAACTTTTTTAATTTATTATCATTTATTCCTTAAAAATATAAATATCATTAATTAATTACGACAGTAACACTAACAAACAATATCAATCTCTTAATGCTATAGCGTGAACAATATTTTTTGTTATCCCATCTTCAGTTAACCCAAACAAACTGGATGGTTTACCCACTCGAGAGCATGCCACGTTTAATTATCCGGGTGAAAAACATGGTCTGCTCAAATCTAAGCCATAGGCATCGTTTGGCCTTAGGACCGTGGCAGGTTCAAATTACGAAGCAAAATAATCGGAGATCCAACCTTCAATTGTAAATTATGCAGTGGCATGCCTGGCAAATCCAGTGAGTTCGAAAACTCTGTCGTAAAATTTACAGCTTCGCTGGCATCGCAAACTGTATCAATAGATTTGTATGATACCAAGTTCCCTGGCAACAACTGTTGTATCTTCAGATTTCGTATCGTAAATGTTTTTCAACATTTTTTGCCGCTAAAATCGCTCTTTCTGCAAGCCACTCAGGATTTATGTCCTCTGTGTGTACATCGGGAAATATTTGTTTAATGAGAGCATCTTGCGAATCAATGATTGTGCAGAAATCCGTCGGTAATTTTACGCATCCAGTTTCAATTATAGTAACTTTTCCATCGCCGATATCTAAGAGTTGTTTTGAGAATGTTTCGGCGGATGGATCTTGAAGCATTTGAACGCGCATATTTCTTTCAAAGCCTATAGGCTAATATTCCCGACCGCAGAAAAATGCCGCTCGTCTGCATCGGGCCTTAATGCTAACACAGATCCTGTCTCCTTTCCTATATATCCGGTCATATCCTTGACCGTTCGTAGGGGTATCAGTGTCGTAAATATTGTTTGGATATACTCGGCTATGATTTCATTAAAGATTTAAAAGTTTGCCCTGTTTCAGAAGTAAGTTGCCATCTACCCGTTGTCGTCTCTTCAAGTAAATTAAATAAGGAAACCCCAACAATTAAAGAGACAAAATTAGAGAACTACTGTCTAGATTTAAATGAGAAAAGTATATATTCTTACTAGGAATTAGTTCTAAATGAAGATAACATCTATTTAAATTCTGTGGATGCGCTATATAAAAATATGATCGATTGTTTTCTGAATTGTGCGCTTGACTCGGGACTTATTAAGCGAAAATGTTTTTCTTACCCTCGTAAAATATTTAAAGACAAAATATGTTTTGGCTATGAGTGCAGGAAAGCGAAAAAATACCTCAGGGAAAGTTACAAAAACTCAAAACTTAAAGGTTATTGACTGGAAAATGTTGATAACTCCTTTGATAGTAAAAAACAATATAAACAATGTATAAGAGACGCTGAGAAATTGTATTTTGATCGCATACTAGACTCGCTATCAGAGATCAATAATTCTAAATTGTTTTGGCTCACCATTAAAAATTTTAATAGACCGAATCAGGTTGAATTAGCGGTCTCCATCGAACAATTTGTTTCTTTTTACAAAGATTTCTATTCTGGAAAGAACGCGCATATTAATTTTTTAACATTACGCCACAATGGCGATGATTTTAAGCAAGCGTTGATCTCATCAGCGTATGTTGAACGTGGAATGACGGGAAGTGTATGACATAATAACTATGCGATTATCTACAACTGGTTGAACGAACGGTCAAGGATATGACAGGATGTATAGGAAAGGAGACAGGATCTGTGTTAGCATTAAGGCCCGATGCAGACGAGCGGCATTTTTCTGCGGTCTGGAATATAAGCCTATAGGCTTATAGGCCGGACCGCAGAAAAATTCCGCCCATAGTTATAGTGCATCAGCGAGCTTCCTTTACTACATATATATATATATATATATATATATATATATATATATATATATATATGTATTTCAACTGCCAGGAAGTGCTAGGAATCACATTTTACAATTTTATTTACAAACTAAAAATTCATTTGAAACCAAAGTAAATCACATGCAAAATATGTTACCCGCATTCTATGCGAATTCAATTATTCATAGACTAGTTGAAAAATGCTATTAATTTTAGCAATAAACCAACTTCTAACTAATAATTACCTTATTGGGAAGATTCTGAGAAATACTAAAAAACTTAAGGGCACTGGCTTTTATATCAATAAAGATTTTTCGTATGCAGTCAGATGGCTGAGGAGAAAACTTTTCCAATTTCGTAAAGAAATACACCAAAAAGATAAAAATAAAAGGGTTTTTATCAGAAATGACACTCTATGTATGGATGATAAAGCGTACTATTGGGACACTAAGGAAAATTGTGTGAAGGAAGGAGAGGCTAGAAATTCAAGATTGAAAATACAGTCTGAAAAAAGAGAAGACTATTTTAGTTCTATTCCAGATGCTTCACCACCTAGGAAAGTAAATGATAATAAATAACAGGTAACAGCTGTCTGTCAAACTAAACTAAAAAAGATTTCTAATTTTCCAAGTTTCAAGCATTTAAATATTTTAAGTTACAATATTTTTAGCCTTAAAAATAAAATTAAAGATAGGATCTTCGTTGATTTTTTAAATAGTTATGATATATTTTGTCTGTTAGAAACATTTACTGAAGAAAATCATGAGTTTTTTTACTCAAATTATTTCCAAAATTACAAACAATTATGGATTTTAGCCAACAGCCAGTTGCAAAATTTGGAAGGGCTATAGGTGGAATTTTGATTTGTTGTCGAAGTGAATTAATAACTAAAGGTATTTGTAAAATTGTAACCATAAATAATTTTGATGTAGTTCAGATAAAAGTAAGCTCAAATTATTTTTTGCATATATTACTAGTTTATTTAGGGCAAATAAATGGAAAGAAAATTTATATGTGCTGGATGATACTCTTGTAAATAATTGTAATTTACAGTTTCTATTGTTAGGAGACTGGAATGGTAGATTAGGTGATTGTCAGACTATTGAGGAAAATACGTTGGAACTGGGTTGTTTTTCAGAATTCAGAAGTTCAAAAGATAATTTAGTAAATTCGAAAGGAAAAATAATTTTGGATTTTTGTGATGATTATGGGCTCTTGATTTTAAATGGGAGATCTCCGAGCGATAAGTTAGGAGAATATACATTTCTGGGGCCTAGGGGCTGCTCGGTAATAGACTTTGCTTTAATATCTGTTAGCAGTATCAAGTTAGTTAAAGATTTCTCTGTAAGAAAAGTAATCTGGTAGGATCATATGGCAATTGATATCATTATACAACTAGAACTAGAAGAAAGAAAAGAAGATCTTGTACCCAACACTCCAAAACTAATTTGGAACGCTTCTAAATGTACCGATTATAATATCAATCTGGAAAAGAGAACTGAAACTTGTGTAAATGTAGATCTGGGGGTCCTGAAAGAGTAATAAGAGATAGTGCCAAGTGTATGCAGAGTTATGGCCAACCCTTCCAATCAATCAACCTTGGTTTGATCGTCAGTGTTTTAAAAGTAGATCCAGAGTATTCAAGTTATTATACCTTTTCAGGAAAACTAGAACAAAGATTATACAGGAGAACTATACAACGGAGAGGAGAAAATATTTTGACCTGTGTGAGCAGAAGCGTAAAAGCTATTATTCGGATTCGGCTAATGCAATTAAAAATTCAAAAACTTCGAGTGAATTTTGGACTCTAGTTAATAAATTTTAAAAGAGAGGTTATAACTATGGAGATAATGTTGAAATGAATGTTTGGGTCAATCATTTCAGGGAACTTTTTAATCCGTGTCAAACTGTATCTCATATCCATTATGCAGCACCATTACAAGAAGATGTTAATCTTGATTGTCCTTTCAATTTCAATGAACTGCATTACACTTAGGATAAATTTAAAAATGGTAAAGCACCTGGTTTGGATGGTATTAGGTATGAATTTTACAAGTTCGCTCCGAAAACATTCCAGGAATTATTATGATTAATGATTATTTTGATAAATGGTCAATTCCAGATAGCATGAATGAGGCTGTTGTACTACCATTGTTTAAGAAAGGAGATCCCAATCAGGCTAGTAATTATAGAGGAATAGTCCTACAGGACACCATTAAAAAAGTTTATACTGGTTTACTGTCGGGAAGGCTAAAGTCATGGGTGCAAGAGAAAAAGCTGTTATGCGAGGAGCAGGCTGGTTTTAGGGAGGGCTACTCTATAATGGATAATATTTTTGTTCTTACCAACCTGATTCATTTGAAATGGCATGAAGGAATCAAGATGTTTCTTTATAGATTTCAAATTAGCTTTTGATTCAGGGGATAGGCATGCTCTCCTGTTTAAGCTGTTACAGTTAGGGGTTTCAACAAAATTTATCAGAGCTATTGCAAGCCTTTATTCTAGAACCAACTTATCTGTCTACAGTAAACGTGGCCGATCAACAACTTTTCCAACAAAATCCGGAGTTCAGCAAGGTTGCAACATAAGCCCATTACTATTTACCTCATTTATAAATGATATTAAGGATTGCTTAAGTGGAGGAATATGGCTTAGAGGTTACAGAATAAAACTCCTTCTATTTGCAGACGATATAGTGTTTCTTGCCGACAATGCCGCGGTTTTGCAAAACATGATAAATGTGCTTGAATGTTTTGTTAAAATGTGGAATTTGACAGTGAATTTATCCAAGTCAAATATCATGGTTTTTAGAAATGGTGGAGGAAAGCTTAGTGAACATGAGTCTTGGAAGTTTAATAATCAATCTGTCAA
This sequence comes from Aelia acuminata, assembly GCA_911387785.2. NCBI lineage: Eukaryota > Metazoa > Arthropoda > Insecta > Hemiptera > Pentatomidae > Aelia > Aelia acuminata. Next base: position 170,988,005 of record OU426980.1, read on the forward strand.
GGTGGTCAACCAATATAAATATTTAGGGATTACATTGTCTTCAAGTTTGACACTCACTGATCACTTTAATTATACGGCTCGCCATGCTTTACTTGGTCTGAACAGTGTTTGGAATAATATATTTTTAAGTAAACATATTAGGTCTTAACTTTTAGGTCTGGTTCCGACCGTCGTATAATGTACATCGTGTCCGTAACTGTCTTTTCAGTGTCGTAGTTAAAGTGACTTTTTTTTAAAGAAAATTTTAATCAGAAAAATCTTGTTTATGTGCTTACTGATGCTACGTTGTTAAAATTGGAAGTAAATCAGGCTAGTGATATTCAAGCAATTAGTGAAATAAGTATAGAGAAGTACATTGGAATATAGACATTATCTCTACCGTTCATCTATACGTAATCCTCCCCATCATATCTACTTCCCCCACCTGTTAACATAATCATTATCATTCATAGCAATACGTCGAATTTATTTACATATATTTAATCAATAAACATGGTCTATACAAATGAATATATAATGGAAGAAATTAAAAAAAAATACAGTTGAAACATCTGGTATTAAAGAAAACATGGATAAAATTGTAACACTACTTCAAACAGTTATATCACAGCAAGAAGAGCTATCCAATAAATGTAGGCAACTGGAGATAAAAAATGAAAGCCTAACAAAGGAGGTAAGTATGTTAAAAAACAACTACGTAAAAATAATTTATTGCTCTTTAACGTACCAGCTACTGAAAATGAAAATCTAGTTACTAAAGTTAAAGAGTTATGCGCCTCTGTAGACATAACAATACCTGAAAATAGTATTAATGACTGCTACATAATCGGTAGAAAACAAGAACCAAGGCCTATACTCATATCATTTAACAGTTTTCTCGTGAAAAAAAAAAGTATATGAGAAAAGTAATGCATGCCAACAGATTAATTGTCGTATAAGTCGCGATAAAACACCCGAGGAGAGAGAAGAGGGGCGGAGAATTTATCGATGCATGAAACTATTGAAAACTGTGGATCCAAATGCGATTTATAGAAATAAAAAATTCAAGTTGAGGGGTAACTATTATAATCTAAATGAAGCTGAGGAAATAGCCGGAACAAACGAATCAATTAAACATATGGAAACCGAAGATATAAGTCAACAAGCAAACAAAAAAAGAAGAATTGAAGAAATTCAACAACAGTTGGATAAATTTCGATTTCGCCCCAAAAGCAACTCAACCCAAATGCAACCCAATAGCTTCCATCTGCAAGCTAAGGAGTACCTTCACAAAAAAACGGTAAATAATTTTAATGGCAAAAACACAATAAGAGACTTTAAGTGTAGGCTAAATAATAACCTTACAATTTTAAGCTATAATATCGAGGGCCCAAATACCAAAATTAATGATAAAAATATTATTAATTTCATTGAGCAGCACGATAATTTTTTCATACTAGAAACATTTATAGAGCTAAAAGATATTAAAAAATATGATAAATACTTTACAGATTATATTGTAAAATGGGTACCGGCAATACGTAATAAAAAATTAGGTAGGTCTATCGGTGGTGCATTATATGGTTTTAAAAATCATAAACACAGTTAAAGCTTGATCCTTTTGTGAATTATGAGAACGCTGGGTTGTAAACATTTCACTAAAGGATAATACTGTATATGTAATACCGGCATATTTAAACTTCAATAACTGGGAATCAAACTTTAATAAATTATATCAAGTATTGAACGACCACTCCGATAAATTATTTATTTTGATTGGCGATCTGAATATTAGAGTGGCTAATTTGCAAGAAGTATCGGATGAAATAAGAGTAATAAATTCCAATATAACGGAAATAAGGGAATCTAAAGATCTGGTTGTAAACTCTAATGGTAAAAAATTATTGGATCTTATGGATTCTTTTGATTTGATTCTTCTTAATGGAAGAACAGAAAATGATTATTACGAAGAGTTCACTTATATAAGAAAGGATTGTTGCTCTGTGATTGATTTACGCTGTATATCTAAAGATCTTTTGAAATATGTGGCTTCATTTAAAATTGAATCTCAAGTATACTCTTTACATGTGCCCATTGTATTAAAGTGTTATTTAGAAAAAAGTATTAACAGTTTCTTACCGTTACTACCTGAACTAAATTGGAAAGCCCAAGAAAAAATAATGTATCAAAATAAAGTACAAAGTACAGTAAAAAAAATAGTAAATGATAGTAAAGAAAATACTGAAACTCTAAGTAGTGAAGTGTTGCTAGATATTATAAATTGTTCTGCAAATTTCTGTTTAGATCCAAGATCCAAACAACCTGTAAAATCTAATAGAAATCAAAAATGGTTTAATAAGGAATGCGCTATAGCGAGAAAACAATCGTATGCTAATTTAAATATCTACAGAAACACCAATGTCTTTGAAGACAAGCAAAAATATTTAAAGTCAAATGCAATTTACAAAACGATACGCAAGAAGGCGCGTAGGGTCTTTTATAAATTACAGATTGAAATTATAAGCAATAGTAAAGATACAAAAGAATTCTGGTACGCGGTTAGGAGTTTAAAGCGTAACCAATTATGAGCGTCAGATCCTAGAATAGATATGAAAGAATGGCTAATACACGTCAAATATTTGTACAATCCACCGCTAAATGCTTATAAAGTACTGTACGCAGAACCGTTTATCACAGATGAATTTCTTGATAATCGATTCAATATGGAAGAATTAAAATTAGTTCTTGCTAAAGCAAAGGACAATAAAGCGCCGGGCATGGATCGTATCCCATACGAATTTTTTAAAAACGCCCCAGAAAGTTTTTTGGAAATTCTTTTGAAGCACTATAATCATATATACTCCAGTCGTCCCACGTAATTACAATCAGTCAATTATATTTCCTCTATATAAGAAAGAAGGCAGGACATCAGTAGTTAATTACAGAGGAATATCATTTGAAAATACAATATCAAAAATTTATACCAGCCTATTACTAAACAGATTATCGGAATGAAAATGTAATCAAAGAGTTTCAAGCTGGGTTCAGGAAAGGCTACTCCACGATTGATAATTTATTTATACTGGAAAACATTGTTAATGTAAAACTTTCCAAGAAAAGAAGTAAAGTGTATGCTTTCTTTATAGAACTATCGGCAGTATTTGACAGGATATATAGATATTCATTAATATATAAATTAACACAAATAGGTCTGTCTACAAAATTTATAAAAACGATAAAGAAGTTACATGAAAATACTGAGGACTATGTTGGGGAAGAGAAGGTCTATGGTATAGTTTGGTCAGAAATTTTTGAAATAAGCATGGGCGTGAAACGAGGAGGCCTTCTTTCTCCTTTGCTTTTATCCTTGTTTTTAAATGATATTGAAGATTGCCTGGATGGAGGTGTACTAATTATGAATACCAGAATAAAACTGCTTGCGTTTGCAGATGATTTAGTTCTATTGGCTTCAGATCCGGTAACGCTCCAGCTAATGATTACTCAGGTAGAAGCATATTTTCTGAAATGGAATTTTATAGTAAATCTAGTGAAATACAAAATAATAATTTTTCGAAAGGGCGGAAGACGTGCAAAGATTTAAAAATGGTATTTTGCACAGCCATCAGCAGAAGTTGTCAACAAATACAAATATCTTGGAATATTATATTCCTCCGGCATGTCACATGAAGAACATTTAAGAGAAGGCTACAAACTGCTAAAAATGGTTTAATCTCTTTATGGCTAACACTTATAAAAAATAAGGATATATCATATTCAGCTAAAATGCGGCTATTTAACACTGTATCCAGAACATTACTCTGTTGCGGAACTCAGGTCTGGGGCGGAAAAATGTACAACAAAGTTGAAAGTCTTTTACCATTCTTCTTGAAAAAAATGTTTAATCTACCAATTAACTCACCGAACTATATTCTATACTTGGAAACAGGATTAAAGCCCATATATTTACACACCTTAAAACTACATTTCAAATATATCATTAAAGTAATAAATTTCCCCAATAGACTCACAAATACTCTGGCATTGGAATGTATTAAAAAGAATGTAGGGTGGTATAAAGATGCAAATGAAGTCGCCCAAATACATAATGCTCCTCAAATTAGTCTTGATAATGTTTCGGAATGGTCCAATATATTTAAGTTAATAGTTAAAAATTTAGATGAAGGCATGAAAAATAAATATATAGCTGCGGCTGTAAGTTCCTGTAATAGTATAACTTATAAATATCTCGAATATGACCTACCCGAAAATGCTCAGTACATGAACAATACATATAAATCGCATGAGATTCAATGGATATTGAAAATAAGAGGGGAACTGATGTACCTAAACTATAGTAGGCATTCAGGAAGATCTGAAACAACATGCAATATTTGTGGGTCATTCTCCGCTAAGTGGCAAATTTGTGTAACACAACTATTGCTCCGCTGTTAAAACTTCGAGAGGTGCGGCATTTTAAATATCGATTAAGGGTACTGGGTAAGACCTGATCCATTATTTGAAAACATTTTTTTTATCAATTTAATCACATTTTTTAAATCATTAAAGTACCAATTTCTCTCTACCGTGGCATGTTACAATTCTGAGTTCACTACATTATCGTTATATATTGAGGCTTTGTTCAAGTCTATAATGTTTTTTTGTTTTTTTTACGATAATGCGTGAGATATACCTACAGAAAAGGGAGAGAGCACTGTCATAATTTATTTGTCTACTGACGAAAATATACAAAGCATTAAAGTCGTGTGATCAGAGTCATTTCTCTCAAACGTGCCACTTTTTGAAATCGGCGCCAAAATGGAGTGAGTGACTCGGGAGTGGATAGCTAAGGTTGGCAACCGTGCTTATCACATGATACTTGAACCACGAGGACCTGTTGACCGTAGAATCTTAGTTTGCCAGTTGTTGTGTGATTTTTGTGAGATAAAAGTTCCGTTTCTCACCACAGACGCCTCTCAACCGTGGACTTCCTAACTCCAAAATAGGTAAATGATAAAATTATTATTCTTGCATTAAAGTTAGGTGATTCTGGAGTAGTTTACACCAGTGATTTTCCCTAATCTCTAAGCTTCAACTAAAGTCTTATAACCTCTCCAGAATCTAAAATTCTCTCTACCGTAGTTCTCTTAACCGTGATCCTAAACCAGATACGGTGGAGAGAAAATATTAAGCAATATTATCTTTTCGAATTGTTTACAGTTTTATCCTATCAACTTATTGCTATGTATCGTGAATGCTGCTAGGATAGGGAAAGTAATTGTATTAATAATTTAACATATCATTTCAAAGTACTGAATATGCTCGAACCGAGTGGTCAGTTTTACCTGAAGGCAGCAGACGGCAAGGTCAGGGGAATACCGCCTTGATAGTATTCGGGCTATGAACGTATTGTTAGAAATTTAAAATAAGTAAAGCCCAGGACAGACAATGATGCCGAACCTGACCCAGGTAAATACCCAAGAAGATTGTTTGAGAAAACCGTGGAAATTATTGTCCCTAACGTGAGTGACAATTAAAAAAAAATTGAATATCTTCAGAATGAATGATGATTTGTGCTTGCCGTTTCACTGACATGTTTAGCAAGGTATACCAGGTCAACCAAGTGAGAAAATTCCATTTTTGATATTTTATCATATGTTTAGAATGTTATAAATTAAATTATAGGTTGGTGTATTTAATGTTAGTTGTTTCATATAACAAATGATAATGTTTTGGTTCTCTTACTTATTGTTTGTTCTCTTATTTATTTGTTGTTGTTATTTATTGTAATGTTGATATCAACCAGTACTCACCTCTGATGGTCATTGACCAAGAGTATTTGCCAAAAAGTTTGTATGTATGTAAGAGTATGTATTGTAAAGTTTGAAAATAAAAGCACTTTAAATAATAATAATATCCCTCTTTTAGCAAAAAAAGTCTGTAACCAGATCAATTCTTATCTATGGGAGTCAAGTTTAGGGATATCAATATGCCGATAAAATAGAAAGTGTCTAGAGGACCTTCATTAAGAAAATATTTAAATTGCCAAAATCTACTCCATACTACATGATTTATTTAGAGGCCAAAATATCACCAGTACATGTTTTTACGTTTCAATTGCAATATAAGTACATATTGAAGACGCTGGATCTAGATGGAAATCGTTTAACAAAATTGGTTGCCGAAGAAGTGATCAAAAGGAAGCTATCATGGTTCAAGCAATGGATAAATTTGTCCGAGAAATCCAAATGCAGTTTTAGCCCAGTTTTCAGTTCTGCCGAAAAATTGAGAAAAGATTTAAAATCACTGAAATCTACTTGTTTATGAGATTGTCTATTATGAGACATGTTATAAAGAAATAGCTTGTCTATTATGAGACATGTTATAAAAAAATAGCTTTAAAGGGCCAATATCACCAAATCTATAAGCAATTATCCTTTGATATTGATGTTGATTATATTAATTCAAATTTATCTATATCTGATATAGGCGTCATAATTAAAATTAGAGGCGAACTTCTCAACTTGAATTACAAACCATTCATTCAGGGACAGAATTACGTTTGTTCAATGTGCAACATTGGAGAAAATGAAGACGTATTTCATTATTTAGGACGTTGCAAAGTCTTAGAAGGATTGAAGAAAAAATATTTTGGTACAGTAACTCTGACTGAAACTGATATGACCAAATACCTAAATGGCGAAGACTGGGCAGCACTAGTGAGTTACCTGAAGGAAGCCTATATCTACCGTTCCTTTCTTATCGAAAATTTTAATTATTAATAAATTAATTTAATAACTTATTAAGTGTGTGGGTATAGCTTACATAATATGTAATTAGGAAATTAGATATAGATCATAGATTAGTTAATAACTGAAGTATATAGATGTTAAATAATTTACGATTATATAGTCACATTTACAATTATAAACACAACTATTTATTTACAATAAATAAACCATTATTATTTAAAATAACTTTCGAAGTAAAGGCGCTCCTGACAGACAGCTGTAGCTATGTCAGTAATTATACTTTGAATATTTTTGTAAATAACATAAAATTCTGTAATTATTATTAATAAAAGTATTTTCTATCTACATCAACCTCTGCTGGTTGATTATTTATTGCAAAATTGTAACTCCACCCTAACTTCATGGACAAAATCTGCTATCCTTTCGTTCGAACATCAAGCTTATAGTTGGTTGCTTCGAGTTTCGTAATTATAAACTAGTTGCCTGTCGCTGTACCAAAAAAAAAGTTTTATGCAAGCGAGTATTCACGTTTATATTACTATGTTTATGATGCAGTATATGATGATGTCTATTAGATGTGGAATTTGTAAATAGAATCGATTTTGAATTTCGGAGGGATATAGATACTAACTGTATCTGCTTTAAATGAATATTTTCTCAAGTATCCGGTATCCACGGATACAATTTGCTCAACTCTGGTCGACTGTAATAAATATACATGAATCTTTGTATAGTGATCAAGTCTAGTTGGGAGTGAGGCAAGTATAGTGAGAACATACGTTCCAACTTTAGTATCTTTTCAAACAAGTGCAATAATTACCTTTACCAATCAATTACATTCGGTTTAATGAATGAGCTCACGGAAAAAAGTCCACGTTTGCTCTATTAATTACCTTGGGTTACAACTATCTCCTTTGATCAATGAAATAAACTTAGTTACAGGGAATAATGTAATTGATATTATGTTAGTTTATGTTTAAAATCACTACTGAAATGTAACTTGTATTAAAACCCATCGTGGTAGATATGAAACATATAATGCTAAAGATGAATAAATCTGTGGATACACACTATATTATTTTAACTTCTTCTTCTTCTTCTTCTTCTTTCACTAGCTCTTATGTGCCTTTCAGCGTAGAGCTATTATTTTAACATAATTATAATTTCAAATATTTTAACAGGTCTAATAGCTCTCACAAATACAGAAAATGGGAGAACATTCCGTCAAAGGTAGAAACTCAAATTAAATTTAATAGAAGCTGAACTGAAATTTTAATTCAATTTTAATTCAATTGATGAAAAATCAACCATTTACTGCTATGTATTCTAGTTCTCAGAAAATACTGACAAATCAAAGTTTAAGGACTTTCGCAATGATGATGATGAAACTTGATTTTATAAACCAACATTTCTTTTATAGGTGTTACACAGAATGGATTCTTTTGAATTTTTCTTTTTTTAAGGCACATCTTGATACAAAGAAACATATTAATGCAATGGCCAAGAAGAATAAACAATTCTGAATTATCGAAATGAAATCAAAACCAAGCTACTTCACAACACAAACCTAAAAGTCCATTTTAAGCGTGAACATTCGCTTGCATAAACCGCTTATATTTTTATAAACATCTTACCTATTATTTTTTTTTTTAATATTAGGGAAATTTCTACTTAAAATATATAGGCATTGTTGTATGGAAGCACAGTGATCAATAATCCATTGAATCGTCGATATCATTATTTAATAAATAAGTATAGATTTTTTTTTAAGTTGTTATATTTTCCCAGTAGCGGAATAATTATGACAATATCACTTTAAAAGAAGACATTGGCAAAAATTTTGCCACAATATATACTCACGAAACGTATAGGTAGGCAATGTATATACGTTAACTATATTTTCATTAAGAAACATCATTTAAATTATGATTTTATGTTTTGGATGTGTGACCAGTCCCAGTCCGTTTCGCCAACTCTCCAAATATGCCGCTCGCAAAGTTTTAATTGGAAGCTTCCCTTCAATAAACACATAGACACAAGATATATTGTAATTAACTTGTATATGTATGGAAGTGATTTATTGAAAAAGATACTGAATGTTCTTTGAGGTCGGATTGATTTAATAAAAAGTAGATGACTTGGCAGGGTTGTTCGGGAGCAGTGAAAGCGGAGGTAAGCACTACCGAAGGAGAAAAGCAAGGACAGTGTTCTCGGACCAGCAGCTAACGGGCCTGGAGAAGAGGTTTGAAGCACAACGTTACCTCTCCACACCGGAGAGGGTGGAGCTTGCACATGCCCTACACCTCTCTGAAACACAGGTAACAAATAACTATTGCATTTTCCAATTCATCCAAAATTATTAAGTGACCATACAAAGATATTCTGTGGGACATGTCACAACACCTTTTAAATATTCACAATAATATCCTCCATGCATCCCGTTAAGTCACTTACCTACAATTTCATCGATAATAACCGTTAATCTTCCATTCAAACATCAAAATTCTAGTTATTCCTTCGAGTTTTGTGATTGTAAACCAGCCTGTCGCTATACCCATAAAATATATTTATGCAACTGAGTCTTCACTTGTATAATAGCCTTTTATATTTGTGGTATCAAGTAGCTTGTTATATTTTCATAACATTTCAAGCTTGAATTAGAGCAACAAAACTGCATTCTAAGTGAACCCAATGTTGCCATTAGACAGATAAAAAAGAAAAAAAAATGTTGAATTTTGGTGACATTACTGTATAATATACAGTGTATATGCTACAACCTCGTCTCTGCAAACTATTGAACTAGGATTTAGAAAAACAATTCCTTATGCCAAGCTACTTAGATGAGGGGTTTCCATACTGAGGGTTCCTCACCTAGGGGAGAGGGGCGTAAGGGGGGAGGGGAGACCAGTTGAAAATAAAAATAATTCTCACTTATTTCCATTTTTATCATCCAAGTGATGATGTTTTGAAAACTAAACCCATCTTTTAGCCCATACAATACTTGTTCTGCTTTTTTTTTCATACGCCCATACAATAATTTTGTTGGTAATATAAAATATAATAATATAAAATATATATTTACTTCTCGTGTAATATAAGTGCCAAATATGTAATATATATGTGTGTGTAATTTTATTTTAAAAAATATTTCAATATAAAAGGGAACAATATTTATGTATGCAGGGGTGATTTCATAAATTATGAAATCATGAAAACTCATTGTTATGAGTTTAGAGTTTTATTAAGGACGACCAATAGATAGACAAGAAATAAACAAATCTCACAAGAACAATTTATTTAAATACGCTAGATAACAGAACCCTTAACAGATAGTAAATCCATAACCAAATCTATATAGGTATAATAATAATACGTATTTTCCAAGCCACGAGTTTCCGTGAATAGTATCCCTGATAAACTTCCCATAACTTTTCAATACCTTATTTATCCTCGACAGAAGAGTCTAAAGCCTCAAACCTAAGAGACTTGGATTTCGGTACAAATGCTAGAAATATAAGCTATTTTTAAAAAAAGTAATTCATTATTTGATTATTATTTCATCTATTTCATCTATAATCATCATCATTTGAATTATAAAAAAATCCAATGATGACGATTATAGATGAAATAATTACTTTTTTTTTTAAATAGTTTTTATTTCTAGCATTTGTACCAAAATCCAAGCCGATAGTAGGTATGCAGTTGCAAGCACAAATAGAACCAATGAATGTTGGAGCAGAAATAGCTGCTGATGGTGGAAGATGGCTACTCTTGTCTTGTTATAGCAGAGTTAATATCGTTAACAGACACCCAGTTAGATATATCAATTTCATATTTTTCTATACATATTCCTCTTAATATATCAAAACATGTATATATACGTAAATGTGCGTAGTACATAACAGTGTTATATAAACATATTAATAAGTTTTAATAAACTGTGTTATATTACGAATCACTATAATTATTATCAACCTGGTATGTTTGCAACATAACTTCACGCAATGACCTGCCGATTGTCAACGATCGCATAGGAACCCACAAAAATGATTCCATGACAAATCACAAGTACACCATAATACTCTACACCATAAATGATATGACCAGATCATGCTAGAAGAGGAGCTGGATGAGGGACCAGCTCGACACACAATAGATATTACTATCAAGCCAGGAGGAAGTGCCGCTTCTCCTCATCCCTATCTTGACAGTCCCTCTCTCTCTCTCTCTTTCTCTCTCTCTCTCTCTCTCTCTCTCTCTCTCTCTGTATATATATATATATATATATATATATATATATATATATATATATATATATATATACAGAGAGAGAGAGAGAGAGAGAGAGAAAGAGAGACTGGGATAATCGATAATCGGTGGGGGGGGGGGGGGGGGGGGTATTCTTAGTGTAAGTATGAGTGGTATCGCCATGAATAAACTTCTTAAATGAGCATGCTACAAATTAAATTCAAAACCAAAGTTATTAATTCAATATGTTGACGATCATCAACGTGGATAAAAAACAAATAAATAACATTTTTGAAATATTTAATAATTTTCATAAGAATTTACAATTAATTGTATACGTTTTTTGGATTTATTAATTATTAATCATAATGGCCAATTAAAATTTAAATGGACAAAAAAGGAAGAATGCAGCAATAGGGTCCTAAATTTTTTGGACAAATCTATTTTTAATATTTTGTTAAAAAAAAATTTGTAACTTTTTAATGGTTTTTATGTAATATGACCTTTTTAATTATATTTCTATTTTGAATATTTATGTATCTAATTTTATAATTTTATTATTCTGATATTGTTGTAAAAAACTTTTATTTCATTGTTATGGTTAGTAAAAACTTAATTTATGTAATGTTGGACTGATACTAAATGTTGGACCAACGTAGCCCCAGTTGATGAAGTGTTCTTCCACAGATTACTCAAGATAGTGTTTTTCATTGGCGGATCCAGGGGGGGGGGGCTGCAGCCCCTCCCTTTGGAAACTTTTTCGTCTTTTTAAAGATAGAATTTGACTTTCGTTAACGTAAGGAAGCAAGTTAAATAACAAATAATGTGCAGAACAAGTAGAATTTTAGTTGTAGGGAAAGAACTAAAGGTAAAAAAGCTGATCAGCAGATCCAAATTAAGGGCTCTGGGGCTGCAGCCCCCCCTTCAGCTCTGCGCCCCCCCCCCTTTACGATCGGCTGGATCCGCCCATGGTATTTTTTTATATATAATTTTTAAATGAATTTTTAACTTTTCATTTATGTGAAACATTTTATGTATATATTTAATCTGATGGCGAGTCCCCCAATATTAATTTTATGAATGCTTAGTGAAATAATTTTAGAATATTTATAATTATACCTTAATACATAATTTTACAGCCCTGATGCCCGAAGGGGCGAAAATTTGGTTCATATATATATAAATATATTTGCACTTGAGACTATTTGAGGCCCTTTTTTTCTATATAATTGATTAGTCTCCTTCCTGCTATTGAAAAATCTTAATGTAAATATATATATATATATATATACATATATATATATATATATATATATATATATATATATATATATATATATATACATTTTTTTATGCTCAACTATATCGTATAACATACTCGTTGTTTAACAAAGGTTAAAAGTTAAAAAAAATTGTATTTTTTTATTGTCAGGGGCAAATAAAAGATGTATGATACATGCTAAGATACCCCCGCCCTCTTAACAATTTCGTACGTTGTTAATAGTATTTTTTAATAATTTAAAGTTATGTTAATATTTACTAATTATTATTTTAAATGTAGTGAGAAATTGGAAATCTTACTAGTTGAGTGTTGCAATCAACTGCGTGATGACAAATTTTTCAGGTGAAAACCTGGTTCCAAAATAGAAGGATGAAACACAAAAAACAGATGAGAAAACTTCATGACAGTGGGCAGAGGCCTCTTCAGAATAAGACGATATCGCCAGATGATGATCATCTTCCCAACAACGGTGAAGGGAAGGTTAGCCTCAGTGAGTAGAATCGACAATAATAATTTTAAAATTATAAATAATTTAAGTAATACCTAATATTTAAGTTGTATTATACCATATAGCGGGAGTAATAATGTAGCTATTTATTGCCCTAATTAAAATCCCTATCCTATCCTGTCTTATTATAAAATAAAAACGATTAGTTGTTATATTACCTTTAATCTGATTGATTCATTCGGTTAAATTTTACAATAGTTTTCTGCAAAATATTTCACAATCTGAGTCAGATGATAGCGTATCTCAGATCTGCAACATGTTCAGCACTATTTAAGCAATTAACCATGTTTACGAAGTTTCGATATATCCTCACACCGACGTCACCAGCACCAAATTATTGGGGGGGGGTGACTAAATATTCTCACAGTTAGGGTAGGTTAAAATTCAAGAGTTGAAGGAATTAGGATTTTTTTAGGGCCTTTTAAAAAATAAATAAGCAATGATGAATAGAAAAGTACTGAGTTATATAACACCATAACTTATGGAGACAGTCAAAAATAAGTAAATGAGTGTGGAAAATTATGTGAATTTCAGGAATGCTTCATAAGCTGCTAAGTGAATGTTGTGTGTTGAGTAACGTCCTTTTGGGGGGACGCGTCCTGGCGTTGACGCCCCTGTCTCCTCTTTCGCTTCCAGCATCTCTGTTATAAAATAAAAAGGTGATAATCGCTACCCATACCATCTTCAAAAAGTTCAGAACTTATTACCTCAAGATTATGTCAAGAGATTGAATTTTAGTAACTGGTTTCTTAAAAATTTCGCGATGATAATTTATTTCCATTAAAAATTATATGGATCGATGAAGCTACCTTTACAAGACGAGGAATTGTTAATCAAAGAAATTATCATGTATGGGCTCTTGAAAATCCCAGAGCTATAAGAGAGAATAGGTTCAAGCATGAATTTGCTATTAACGTTTGGCTTGGAATTTGGAACGGATTACTGGTTGGACCATATTTTTTACCTGAAAGATTGAATGTGAATGTGATTTTACACATTTTTTGGAGAACGACTTTTCTTATTTAGATGACATTCCCTTACAACAGCGGATTGAAATGTGGTTCCAACTCGATGGATGTACAGCTCATTATAGCAGGGCTGCTCGAGCTTGGCTGGATATGAATTATCCACAACGATGGATTGGACGTGGAGGAGTAGTACCTTGGCCATCCAGATCACCTGATATGACACCCATGGATTTCTTCGTATGGGGAACCTTGAAGCAGGAAGTTTATTCGGTGTCAATCAACTCAAGAGAGCAATCATAGATGCGGAGCACCAAATATCATCAGAACAATGTTTAGCTGCAATTTGTCAAGCGAGTGTTAGATGTAATGCTTGCATTGGTGCAAGAGGACAACATTTTGAGCAATATTTACATTAAAAAGAACATAACATAAATATAAATGTAAATAAATAAGTATAAAAATGAAAACTAGTTTTGTTTCTTTTTTTGCGATTTTCTCTAAAACTAAGCAAAAACGAACAAATCTCTAAAGGGCTTTTTGTCTTAGTTTTTCGGTCCCCTACAAGTTCCTGAAGTTTTGCCATTTAAATTCGGGGCACCCTATATATAAAAATGAAAGGGGTGTTTTGCGAACGTTTTGTGATATTTGGCTTTAAAGTTAGTAGAACAACTGAGTGACTCAAATTTTTTGTTATCCTTGGCCATATTTTCCAAAATAATTTCGACTTTCACTTAAAATAAAGTTCAAAGTATACCTCTTCTAAACAGAAAGAAGACTAAATGAAAAGATTACGACAAAGCCAATGTTTACATCTAGTATTTACCTTCGATCTTGTGGTGGCTTACAACTCACATGACTTTTATCAACATGTGTTACAACAATTTGGTTAATGTTACATTCTAAAAACTGTTCTATTGTAAAATAAAATTTCCAAGTTAATTTTTTATAATTATTTATTTTTTATTATTAATTTTAATTATTGTTTTATTATTTTACAATATTGTGGTTTAAACCAAACACCAACCACAGTGGTGACCACCGATTTGGACAGCTACATTCTGTAAGTCGAAAACTTTGAATATTTTCAATCATAATGTGTGATTCCGAGAACACGGAGATCACCCCCCCCCCCCCCCCCCCAAGACGCAATTATGACGAAATCAGCCAGCTTCATTGGATTCCGACTTCGCAGAGCTTATCGCAGATTTTTTAGGTAAGGAACTTTTTCTACAACCCCTTATACTCATCTGATGGAAGGTATATTGTTTAAACTTTATTTTGATATTGTGACATACGATGATGGGGTGCCCAGAAAGTGTTTGAATGGCACAAGGGCCTTCATAAATTTTCGGATAAGATAAAACATAAAACATGAATTAATGCCACTGCTTAATATTAAATAAACTACAATATTATAATTTCCCTTTTAATAGCACCATTTTTAAGGAGAGGAGAGCAAATGAAACCTTTGGGACTTGCGCCATTGTCCTTTGGGGAGGGGATGGGCACCCCTGATGAGTCCTATGTTATTACATCCAAGGTTTTGGTAGCTTTTGGTTAAATTAAGCCTCAGTTATCAATATTTCTTCATTAGCTATATTATAGTACTTATTCACAAATTTAAGAAAATATGTTTCTATATATCAATTTCCTTTTGCAATAAACCTATTTAATTTTGGAATCTATTTTAAATTGAATTAATGTAATAAATATTTAAAAATGGATAATTGAAGAAAAATATCAAAAAAATTACTAATCTTCAGTTAATAATGTAGATTAATTTACCATGTTTTGCGAATAGCTTCTCCTGTTCTCTATTGCTCTGTTAATTGCTTTACTGTTTCCAGAAACCGTTTCCCTTCTCTATTTTTGGTAGATGGTAATCTGGTGATAACTTTCTACTTTCCAAGTTTTTTATTTGTTCGCATATTTTCAAGTTTTCCCTTCTAATTTCCCAGGCCTAGTATTTATTGAAGGAATGGTTCTTAGTTAATTAATTAATTAATAGTTAAGCATTGGAGCGTTGTATATATTGGCCATGTGAGCATCCCCCGCGCCTTTCTCCTTCATTTTGATATCGCTGTGGATCTATAAATTATGATATTACGATGATGATATCGTTATTTCTTATTAACAATTTTGAGATCTTGTCCCAATCTGCTACTATTCATTTAAATTAAATTTTGCCAGGCGCGAACACTAAACTAACTGATGGGTGACTTTATCCTCTAAGCATATTTAGCTTTTCATCAACTCATAATCTTTAAATTAATACTTATATACAGTGGTGGCAAAAAATATTTGCACACCAAGTTTCATCATTATATAACAACTTTAGGTAATAAAAAAATCATACAGTTCACAAAAATAAAAAGTATATTTAATGCTAGTTTAATGGGTAATGGACACATTTCGCTTCTTCAATTCTTCTTTTTTTTTCACCAAATAGTCTTCCTGCCATCAGATCCAAACAAATGAAACTTGCTCACATCATAAAATAACACATTTTGCCGAAAAATTTGTGGGTTAGTTAATTTATTCCCTAGCAAAAGCAAGCCGTTTTCTGCGATTCCTATAATTTCCTAGTAGTCTCACTACTGTAAGTTTTTTTTCTCGGGACCTAACCATAAAGCCCATCAGAATTTAAAACATTCCTTACAGTTTTTATGCTTGAACACTCCGCAGAAGTTGATTCGACCATATTAGTTTGGGGACCTGAAATTACAGCTGGTTTTTTCAGCGCTTCTACTCGTATTTCAATTTTTCTCCTCATTCTTTCACTTAATTTTATCGAATCCACATTCCTTTAACTGTTGCAAGACGAGCATCGGGTTTAGATTGTCGTAAGCTTTTTCGATGTCGAAGAAAATGCCTATGCACTCTTTTTTTTTTTTTTTTTGCAAATCAGTTCATTATTTCGTATTCTATCGTTGCAAGATGGTCTAATGTGGAGCGACTTTTTCTAAATCCACTTTGTTCCTTCGCTATTAGCTTTTTTTCTTCCATAATCCACGCTAGTCGTTTGTACACCATCTTTTCCAGCAATTTAGAAATGTAACTGATCAAAGAAATAGGTCGGTAACTTGGAGGATATAGCTTGTTTTTCCCGGTTTGAGGATTGGAATTATTACGGAACTTCTCCAGATGCTTGGAAAATCCCCTGTGCGCCAGACGTGGTTATATAAAGCCAAAAGGGCATTTAGGGCCTGCGATGGTAAATGTTTTAACATATCGTTATGAATATTATCGATTACTGGTGAAGTAGGTTTCAGCTCCTTCACGCAAGCTAGTAATTCGGTTTTAGTGAAAGGAAGGTTATATTCTTTTTCGGTTTGGTTTTCGGTCGAGTTTAGATCGGAGTTATCGAGTTCATGTTGGGATTGAGAGGAGTATAGAACTGAATAAAATTCAGCAAAGTGTTCTGCTAACAATTCTTCCTTTTGTTCTACTGTTTCGCCTGTTAAAAGTGCTACCTGATTTTCTTTATGAGTCCCAGAAATGCCTTGGATCTTTTTCCAAAAAGTGTTTGGGGAAGTGTTTGTTGAGATGGTATTTATATTTTTTTCCCATGATGCTCTCTTTTTATTATTCTTCTGGAAAGTGAACGGCTCTTCTTGTATTCTATTAGGTTGCTTAGAGTCGGTTCCGTTTGAAATGTTTTTCTTCTTCTTTTTATTACGGCTTTGCATTCTTCATCGTACCATGGTACGTATTTGTGAGGTCTCGTTTTGTTTGATGTTTTTGGAATTGAAAGATACGATGCTTCAAGAATCGCTGTTGTTATCGTATGGTTTATCTCTTCTCTACTGTTAGATGATATTATGTCCGAGTTTGTTATATTTCAGTATTTTGAAAGACCAATCGCATTTCCTATGATCCACCTAGGATGTTTTGACTTACTGGGGTTTCCTTTAGGGAGAGATTGGGAAGTGATCGCTTAAATACTGGTCCTGGGCAACCTGCCAATACAAATGCGAAAAAATGCTTGACGATAAGTTTAACGATAAGCACCATGATAAGTCTATAGAAGAAAAGGTGTTGTAAGCCGGACTTAAATAGGTTGGGTCTCCTGTATTCAAGACAATTGATTCAGAAGAATCGATGATTCGCTTAATAAAATTTCCCAGGGTTGAACAATGTAAGGAGCCCCAGGAAGAGTGGGGGGGGGGGGGGGGGTTGACGTCGCTTACACAGATGTATGGTGATGGTAAATTGTTCAAAAGATTAGTTAGACTATTTTCCGGAATATTATGTGGAGGTAGGTATATATTACAGCGATAAACAGGAAATTTGAGGAAAACTTTAACAACTACCGCCTGGAGAAAAGTTTCCGTTAGAACCAGCTCGGATACAACTTTTTTGTGCACCGCGGTTAGCACACCTCCACAGGCTATACTACTGTTTCGAAATCTTGTCGGTAAATATTATATTCCCTAAGGATAAATTTTTTATTTGGGAGCAACTTACTTTTTTGTAGGCATATGGCTATAGGTTGGTATTTATTTCTTATTAATTTCAATTCTTCGATTTTTTCTGTCATACTATTACTATTCCATTGAATTATATTGGTTGTAGGTGTCAAGTGTTTTTAGTGAATGTAAATGAATATATATGACCAAGTAAAATAAAAAATAAATAAATACTGAAATGACTATAAGTAACATATAAATAAAATTAATTTGTTTCAATGCTTATACTATGCTAATAAATGAAAACAAATCAAACATATAATAAATCATTAATATTAATTATTTTATTTAGTTTGTTTCCATTTTTTCTTTACTTTCGGGTTTGTGATTTATTTCGCGTTCTGCTTCTTGGTCTTCTTTCTTTCTCGAACTATCGTCCAATCACCTTGTGAGTCGCCTTGGTTTTCGCGACATGAGGTGATTTCATCACATGAGGGAGCAGGAGGAGGGGAGTGGTGGGGATGGAAAGGAGTGGTGGTTCGGTATAAGTTAATCGTATTTGAGATAAACACTCACAAAAATAGATTAAATTAATATATAATAAATTTAAAAAAATTGACGATCGTCAAGAGATGCCCAAAATTTGACAAAAATTGTCCTCCTCCCGTAAATACTCGCAATACTTGCGAGATCGAGGGAGAGGTATCATTGAAGAGGAAGGATTGGCTCCGCTTGGAAGCGAGCTCTGTGGTGCAGTGGTTAGTATACCACTGGTTAGTATAGTATGTCACGCGGAAGACTCGGGTTCGACTCCCGGCGGAGCCCAATCTTTTCTCTTCAAAATATAAATTATTTAAAATAATTTAAAACAATGTGTTTACCCACAAAACTAGATTAAATTGATATAAAATAATTGACGATCGTCAAGAGATGCCCAAAATTGGACAAAATTGTCCTCCTCCCGTAAATACTCGCAAAACTTGCGAGATCTAGGGAGTGTTAATGGAATTATATTCCATTGGTGTAATTAATGTTAAAAACATACATGTGTTAGATTACTTTGATTATTGTGATTAAATGTTCTCCAATATATTATTCTTAAAAAGCGTAATATTTATTATATTATCACCTCGTAATATTAACATGGTGTCAGGCAAGAATTGAACGAACCTGTTGCGATGGCAAGTCTACCTATACCACGCAAATTAGATCTCTCGGATCCTGACAAATATAATGAAAACTGGGCAGTTTTCAAATGTCAATGGGAGAACTATCAGATCCTACTGGATGCTGGTAAGAAAGACTTCTCAGGCAAGAAGGTACGTACAGCCTTATTTATATCGTTTTTAGGCACAGAGGGTTTAAAACTTTTAAATAAATTGGGTGGCTATGAAGGTAAAAGTTTAGAAACAATTATAAGCACCCTAGACAAACATTTTAAAGTAAGACGAAACATCATATATATGAGTGTTTCGTTTTTAATTCGATGACGCAGTCTGCAAGGGAATCCGTTAGGACGTTTGTAGAGAGGCTAAAGAATCAGGCGGGCAAGTGTGATTTTTCGAAGTTAGCGAACAAGAGTCAAATAGATATTGAGGAGGCACTGATCAGGGATAGGTTAGTGGCCGGGCTAGGAGAGGGTAGCCTAAGGAAACGTTCGCTTCTTGAGAAAGAGTTAACCCTGGAGAAAGCTGTAGACAGTTGTACTTCCGACGAGCTGGCTAGCCAATGCGCCCATCAGATTGTGGGTCAAGGTGACTACGTTTATAATGAGGCGAATGTCACCAAAAGGAAGACTGGGGAAAAAGCTGAGACGATGCACTGCAAATTCTGCGGTTTAGAGCACGTAAAGGGTACTAGTAATTGCCCGGCTTTTTTTTCTTTTGAAAAGGTTTGTAGTGCCTGTAAAGGAAAGAACCATTTCAGTAGAGTTTGTTTTAAACGGAAAGTTCGGAACGCAACCGAAGAACAAACGGTTAGCGAAGGATCGGATAGAGATAATTTGGGAGAGCCCATTTACAGTGCCACATTTGATGGAAAAAAACAATTGTTCCATAATCTTAGAGTTCATATCAACGGAAAATTTAAGTTACTAAAGTGCCCATGGAAAGGCAGAATCAACCGTAAAGAAAGCGAAAACTCTAATAAAAAAGGTAAAGGAAGAAAAGGAAGAACTGGAGATGGCACTTTTGGAATGGAGGAACGTTCCACTTCAACATTTAAATGCAAGCCCTTCGCAACTGCTGATGTCGAGGAGGACCAAGACGATGGTGCCAATGGTAGAAAGGAAGCTTCTTCCTGAGTTACCAGAAGATGTAAAAAAACGAATAGAAGAGAGAAAGCAGTCTTACAAAAGACACTACGATAAGTCTGCGATGGACCTTCCAGTACTATCCGAGATGCAGAACGTTTGGGTGCAGCTGAAACCTGATGAGAAAGGAAACCCGTGGGTGAAGGGTCGAGTCGTCCGTCTTGAGGGCGACAGAAGATATCTCGTCGAAGTGGATGGGAGATTATACCGCAGAAATAGAAGGTTCATAAGAACTTGAGGAGGGAGATGTTAATGGAATTATATTCCATTGTTGTAATTAATGTTAAAAACATACATGTGTTAGATTACTTTGATTATTGTGATTAAATGTTCTCCAATATATTATTCTTAATAAGCGTAATATTTATTATATTATCACCTCGTAATATTAACAGGGAGAGGTATCAGTGAAGAGGAAGGATTGGCTCCGCTTGGAAGCGAGCTCTGTGGTGCAGTGGTTAGTATACCGCGCATGTCACGCGGAAGACTCGGGTTCGACTCCCGGCGGAGCCCAATCTTTTCACTTCAAAATATAAATTATTTAATATAATTTAAAACAAGGTGGTTACCCACAAAAATAGATTAAATTGATATAAAATAATTGACGATCGTCAAGAGATGCCCAAAATTGGACAAAATTGTCCTCCTCCCGTAAATACTCGCAAAACTTGCGAGATCGAGGGAGAGGTATCAGTGAAGAGGAAGGATTGGCTCCGCTTGGAAGCGAGCTCTGTGGTGCAGTGGTTAGTATACCGCGCATGTCACGCGGAAGACCCAGGTTCGACTACCGGCGGAGCCCAATCTTTTCTCTTAAAAAAAAAATAATTTAAAATAATTTAAAACAAAGTGGTTACCCACAAAAATAGATTAAATTAATATAGGAAGTTTTTACATTTTAAAAGCTTTTCCGATTGAATTTCTGTTAGCGTTTCAACTAAGAGAGTTCTATCCCTTAATTTCTTTATTGTTTTTGCTTCACAGATTACACTCTTTAGACTTTTATTGATAAAAAACGGTGATACTTTTTTAAAATCTAAAGCGTTACCTACCTCGTCTGTTCCAATTCGTTCAATAGTAAAAAACTTAGCTATGTTTTTGGATATACATCCTTCGCTACTTGAAGTTAATTCCGCCATTCCATACCACAATAAAAACGGGTGGCTCGTGTGGATCCGGCCTTAAGTAACCTGCTTGGAATTAATTGCAATTAAAGGTCCATGTTTAGATAATTAATTTTGTTTGCCTTTTTCCTAAGTTCTGTATAAGAAAATCAAATTTGGTTATTATACGGGTTTCGTGCTGGTAAGATGAGATTTTACTGATCAGGAACTGGTTTAGTTATCGGAATAATGGATCGATAATTACTATATTCTATATAGTAAAAAGTTCTAATCGTATAAATGTTTACATTAAACTTTACACCGTACTTTTCTTTCAATTTAAACTTTATATACCAATATGAGGGTTTTTATTCTTCTATATTATGTTATATTATTTTTAAAGAATCTTCATAGTTTATTAATGACTTAAAAGGAATTGAATACAAATTTTGATGTTTATGTAAATATGTTTCTTAGATTTTTTCTAATTGAAGGATATCTGTTTCAGATTCATCAAAAGCTATGGACTTCTCATTGAGCGGGAGCTGCCTAATCCCAGTCGGCCACAGCTACTCAGCATCCACCGATGATTCCGACCAAGACATTGATATCGTGGGTGACCAACGACCAACAAAGCATTGGCCATAAGTCACTTATCTACTCTTCTCACCGTTCTGACTGACTAGCTTTATTCTTTTATGGTTAATTAAGTTTATACTAATAATTAAGTCAGGGTTATGTGATAAATTAAAAAAAAAAAGTTTTAAAAGATAAAAAAAAAAAAAAAAAAAAAAAAGGAATAACAAAAACAAGGTTGTAATATGGATGGTCAAAGAACAAGATTAATTTATATTTCTGTACAGCTAGGATATTTTTTTACATTTTAAATATGCTTATTTAATATTATATGTTATATATAATATTACATACATGTTTGATGTTAAATGATTGTAGAAAAGTGTATGCACTGCTATATTATTTAACTGAAAAGGTAGAAGTAATATATTTAATAAAAATGTACAGGATATTAATGTGGGTGAATTTAACACCAGTTTGAAGTTTAGTTTTGATCAATAATATGGGAAAATTTACTTCAAAAAATATCAAATACGCTCAAAGTGTCCAATTAAGTAAAATTAGCAGCATATAAAAACATGCTTTGAAAAGTGCCGAAGATCGTAGATATAAAATTAGAAGAGATCATTATATGTTACTTAAAAAGAAAAAAACGTCAATATGTATCATAAACATAAAAGAATGATTTGAGAGAATTCGCGTTCAGTAGAAACTTAAAGTGGACCTATTATTAAATTAGATTTTTTTAAATTTTTCATGATAAGTTAAAATAGAATCTTTATTCTCTTCAGAACAGAAGATTCGATGAAGCATATTTTTAGACAAAGATTTACCAATCAAATAAGTTTCACGTCAAATGCAATACAGAGGAATACATTCTTCGTGAAAGTGGCATAGGCTTTTATCGATAAAGGCAAAGGAGTCTCAAGTATTGTTTTTTGTTAGATAAAAAAAATAATTGGATGATTTACCATCATCGGCTGTTCTGATGCTCGAGAGATTATTTTATCGTATTTCCTATGCCTAATATAAAAAAGCATTGGAATCAAGGCAAGGCAGATAGATATATACGCCATTGAAAAATCGGGACGGCATAAACTTTGAGCCGACTTCGTTTTAGAAAAATTAATCGTTAATTACTACCTATTCTATTCCGGTCTTTGTGCTTCAATCCGCAAATTTTCGAAGGTCCCACACAAAATGTCTCGACTACAGCCTTTAAGCCAGAAAAGATTAAACAAGCCACGATTAAGTTGAGCGAGTTTACAAGTTACAAATTGGTAGTTTTCGAAGTTTTAAATAAGTAGTTTCCTCGGTAGTTCACATTAAAATCCGGCATTTTCCAACGTTTTCATAATGAAAAACACTTAGTTAAATGGATCCATTCAAGCCTAGAATAAAATCAACCAATGATATTTACCGACATGAAATAAACAAAATGTTAAATACGGACATGTTTATTGGCCCGACGCTGAAACCAAGAACCATCCAGTGGTAGTTAATTCATTAGTTATTCTAGCAACTAAGAAGATGAACGAATTGTAAACTAGCTAAAATTTCCACTCTAAAGTGGAACCCTAAACTAGTCCGGCTTTCAACTTTACTCGCAGATGATTATAAACTGTTAGTTGGTGAATATGTTTAAACGGGGCTAGTTTCTCAGCGGATACTACATTAGCCAACTAGCAGGTTGTATACTCGCTCAATGTAATCGTGGCCCTGCCAAACATTGCGACTTTGCTCGGCGCTACTCTTCTGTTCGCCGGCTACTTTAATCACTAAAAACACTTGCAGTCAAACACGGCGAGTTCTTTCGGCTACTTTACAGTTTAGTTGCGTGGAATGTTTGTGCTGAAGAAAATTTCGTCTGTAGGGTTAAGAAGAGAGGCTTTGAAACGTTTGTGGCTGATTTCCTTTAAGGAACTTTGCGATGAGTTATTGTTGAAAAAAAAGGAAAAAAAAAAACGCAAGTGGGTCCGGGAGTGAATAAGAAGACGATGTAAAGTGATATATATATTGAGAGAATGAGAGGGAGATAAAATCTTAAATATATAAATCTATATTTTAGGCTTTATATAAACCTGAACCTTTTGGGTAAACTATTAGGTCCGACTTGGGGCCACGTGAAGCTCTAGGTTCATCACCATTGATTACAATATCAATGTTTCTATCTAACCATCTTCCCATTGTATCCAAGTCTCAAAAATTCAGGATATGTTCTGCTTTGGTTAAATACCCAAGCACAATCATATTACGAACCAGTTTCAACAGACGATAAATAATATGAGGGGACAATGTTAACAGAAAGTATCATACCTTAAATATGTTGGATTAGTTCTCCAGACCCGATGAAAGTAAATTTATATACCAGGTGTGTAAATATGAAACCGGAATTTTTCAAATAGCAAATAAGAGTTGATTGTGTAAAAATGATACATACGTTTTTATTCGAAGTACTGTCCTTCGCTATCTATGCATTTTTCCCATCATTCAGGCAATTTGTGGATTCCCCGCCAAAATAATGCTTCCATTTCTGAGTCAAACCAATCACTTAACCAATTTCGTACATTTTCATAAGAAGTGAAGCGCTGCTCAGCTAGTGCGTGTCCCATCGGTGGAAATAGGTGGTAATCGGATGGGGCCAAATCTGGTGAATAAGCCGCATGCGGAAGAATTTACCAACCAAACACTTGGATCGTTTCCTTGGTCCGTTTAGCCGAATGTGATGGGGCATTGTCATGGAGCAAGATCACTTTGTGTGTCCTTTCTTGATTTTTGGGACTTTTTGGCGCAAATCTTTATTCAAATTTATCATCTGTTGTAGGTAGCGTTACGTATTAACAGTTTCCCCAGGTTTCAGAAGCTCATAGTAGGTAAAACCCATCTGATCACACCAGACACAGAGCATTTTCTTCCTCCCCAAGCGATGCCGATGGTTCACCAGGAGTTACCCAGGATTTTTTACGCTTAGGATTCTGGAAGTAAATTCACTTTTCATCACCAGTCACAGTTTGATGAAGAAATGACTTTTTTTCTGTACCTGGCGAGCAGCATTTGCCATGAGGTTTTTCGAGCTTCCTGCTGCCTGTCATTCAGTTGGTGAGGTACCCATTTTCCGACCTTCTGGATCTTTTCCATGCCTTTCAAACAAATGGAGACGGTGTCACATGTAATAATTGTCCAACAAACGCTTCCGAATCAGCGTTTTCAAAGTTTTTTTTGTGGTTTTCCACGGTCTTTGTTTCTTTTATCGAAATCCATCTTTAAATTTTTTGAACCAATCGAAACATTGAGATTTGCCTAGGGTATGCTCCCCGTAAGCTTCAACAAGTATCCTATGTGATAATGCTCCAATGTTCAACGCCACTAAAAACACGGTTATAGAATGAAACTGATGTTGGTATCAATTGGATCTCTTTATTACATGTAGGCAAAAGCAGATAACACCACTGACGGATTAGTTAGAAGATTATATTGACTGCTAACTCCTATCATTGGCGAATTCCGGTTTCATATTTACACACCTGGTAAATAATTAATTGATGGTTCATTAAAATGTTTCCATTTCAAGAAAAAATGAAATCAATTAAGCCGTAACAAGCTGAAGAAGAAAAGAGCCAACAAGGTGATTCCGTTCAAGCAAACTTATTGTTCAAGGTAAATATTCCGAATTTAATTATCCCACCTTGAGTAATAACACTTCAGCTTCCAAGTGTTATCTTTAACCGTGCCAAAAGTTATAATATGTGTCAAGGATAGGGATATTAGGTTAAAATGTTATAGATTACGTTAAGCGCAGCTCATTTGGAATTTATAAATTTTATCTTGTTGAAATAGATTTTTTTATTCAATGAATAAACTTTTTAGATAAAATATACGTATCCTCCAAGGTTCTAAATAATGGCAGATTGATATCGGCTTAGAAGAAGTGAGTGGAGGCAGACCCTGTCAAATAGCAGTTGATCTGTTCACACACACAAAAAGAAATAAGAACCAAATTTGACATATATGCAGTTTAATTCTATCCATTTTCGTTGATTTTACTTTTAAACTAACAAGGGGAGGCTACGGACGTGGGGTCACCGATTACAATGAACTTTTTTTCGAGTTTCTAAATTCAAAAATATTAGATACGTGTCCGAGGGTTCTTGCCAATGGGCCTTCTGAGCCGAGAAAAAAATTTTCTTAGGAACGAAAATAGCCATAAATTGCATCAACAAAGTTGCCGCTGCTCAAAGCTCCTTCAACCAATTTCAATGAAATTTTCAGGCATGTCAGAGTATTGAAAAATATTAGACATGTGTATAGGGGA
Organism: Aelia acuminata; assembly: GCA_911387785.2. NCBI lineage: Eukaryota > Metazoa > Arthropoda > Insecta > Hemiptera > Pentatomidae > Aelia > Aelia acuminata. The sequence goes on from OU426980.1 coordinate 171,014,447, forward strand.
TTGGCGAAATTAGCCTCTGGAAGCCCAGAATAAATCATTCAATTTTGTGTTATATTCGCGCTCTCGGTAACTTTAAAAATCAATTCCATTACTTTGTAAATTGAATAAACTACGTTTTTTCAGCTTCTTACTTCCAAAACTAAATATTTATATTTAAAAACAAATTATTTTAAGACGAAGTTTTTTTTTTCTTTTTTTTATCTTCTAAATTTAAATTTAAATATTATAAATATTTAACAGGAAATATTTTTCATAACAAAATTTCCTTGCTTGGATTGAAGAGATTGTCACCAAAAAAATTATGCTCGTAAAAAGTAGTACCTATATTTAAATGTAATGTGATAAATTTTTGAAAAATTAAAATTAAAAACTTTTTTGTCCAAAAACATATTTTTGTCAAGAAAATGTTTCAGACTTTTCCTGGACTACATTATAAATACCAAATTATCCTAAAATACTAACAAGGAAATTAAAAAGATGTGTTTATATCCCACACTCGTTTGGGTGATATTTATCAAAAAAACAGCTAAAACATAAGTTTTTTCGGCAATGAGAGCATTTAATAAAAGGTACACCTTTGCAGTTGCAGTTTCCTTCCTTTTTCATTCCATCAGGAAAACATATGAAGAGTCCACGGAAGAAAGGGGGAGAATCAATTGTTTTCGGCATTGTAGTCATATATATATAATTGTTCGTCTAGTTGAGTAGAATATGTTGGTGAAAAGAAATGGCCAGAAAAAATTACAGTCGGTTGGTTATAAGCGATGGAAAGAACCACGTACTCGGAAGAAAGGGGGAATGTCCTCGCGGAAAAACCTAGAATGGGGGAGAGTCATATTAGAAGTTATATGGGTTGTGTATTAATATCACCATTTCATCAATAAAACAGGGAAGAAAGGGAGAGCGTCCAGGACTATCCCTCTTTCTTTTATGTTTAAATTGTTTTTTTTAGAGCGCGTTATGTCTGTTCTGGGCAAATTTATGATTTTGACAAGCAAAACAAAAAGGAAAAGGACATATAAAAAAATTGAAGAAAAATGATAAAAGATACTTAAGTAATTAAAGATCAAAACCTAAAAACTCGATTTTCTCGGAAAGCACTCCAAATGACATCCATCCCCCCTTTCTTCCGTGGACTCTTCATATTTGATTGACATTTTCAAATATTGCTCTCATTGGAATTAACTTGGATGCAAACCAAGCATATTTTACCATGTCAACAAATAATGGAGATGATAATTGGTGATGAATTAAGGAATGAATTTTCAGAGCATCTTCCCTTGAACTAATTTCCTGACGACCATCACTCAATATTTCAGGGCAATTTCGTATTTTTTTAATGAATTTTTTTACTTGTCGAAAAAAATAAACATCACATGGTTGACAATATGATGTTTTTTGTATTTAGAAGTTCACACTGTGTTTATAACTGCAATACCTTAATTCAATAAAAACAGTTGTCGTCTTCCAAAGATTTATTATTCTTAATTTTTAACAAACGTTTTCAATCATAAAATAATACCTTAATTCTTTGGGCAAGGGAAAACAACAATGGAAATACTTTCAGATTCAAAATTCAAGCTTTCGAATTCAATTTTTCGCAAAATTATCTTAAATATTTTTTTAAGTAACTATGAAACTGTGCTTTTTACATAAAAACTGGAATATATTTCAAATAGTATTTTTTTTTTTTTTGGTTGAAAATTTTTCTTCAGTCTGAGCAAAAAATGCTTTTTCATGAAAAATATTTCCTGTTAAATATTTAATAATATTTAAATACAAATATTTAGTTTTTGACGTAAAAAGCTGAAAAACTTAATTTATTCAATTTACAAAGTAATGGATTTGTAAGTTTTCATCATCACATCATCACAGGTACTAAAACTCGATAAGGGCCTTCGCCTTGTCAAGACGTCGCCTCCATTCTTCTCTGTCTTAGGCCAGGATCTGGCAAGCTCGGGTGTTAAGTAGCTTTATTGGGTCGGCTTCGGCCTGAGCTGCCCATCTAAGTCTTCGCCATCCTCTCTTAATTCTTCCATCCACATACCCGAAAAGCAATCTCTTGGTTGGCGACTCACCGTCCATTCTTGCAAGATGCCCAGCCTATTGTAGTCTTGAGAACCTTATAAATTGCACCACACCCGGTTCCCAGTAAATTTGGTACAGCTCTGCGTTGTTTCTCATCCTGTACTGGGTGCCATATTTTATAGGGCCAAACATTCTTCTCAGGATTTTTCTCTCAAAAACCTGTAAGCTGATGGCATCTGCAGGTGGTGTTAAGGGCCATGGTTCTGCAGCACAGGTCTAACTAACGATTTTTACACTTACTAACAAAAGTCTCTGCACACCCTCCAGTTTTTTTTTTATTTTACCTAAAGATAGGTTATGAGCCAGATATTGGCAATGAAACTAACAAATTTTTTACACAATTTAATCTATTTTAATTAACAATAATGAAATTTAGTAAAATTTATTTAACTCATAATTTATGAGGAAAATTACATAAAATATCAAAATATTGATGCGCCAAAAGTCTCTGCCCGCAGTGGAATTAGCCAAGATACTGATATGTATACAGTTGGCACATTATCCCATTCATCCTCCGGCTAATCCTAACTTGCCAGTGTTAATTTGGGCCCAAACAGTTAAGACTGTGATAAAAAATGGAGTTTCCAACACCGATTTCCGACCGAAGATGTCAGAATATTGATGCGCCAAAAGTCCCTGCACACATAATTTTTCTTCAACTTGAAGCTTAATTATTGATGCCAAATCAACTTAAATAGGTATCGTTCCTACCTTATTTCTTATCACTTCTCATAATCTATTTGGCATGGTGTGAACTAGTTTTTTGTAGTTTCTGGAGTTATTTTACCCCAAAATTCCTTTAGTACTCTTTTTAAGTGGTCTTTGTTCTTTATTTTAATTTTTACTTTCTGACGGCCTAGTTGATCCCACAGATGTTGTATTGGATTAAGATTAGGAGATTAGGGAGGTGTTTTAAGTTACTGTGGAGCATTGTAGAGCAACTATTCTTGAACTTTCCGCGCAGTCGTTATCTTGTTGAAAAATGAATTTTTCCTGGAGATCAAACTTCATTAAACTTTCCGGTATATTACTCCTCAAAATATTTATATAAACGTGTTGGACCATTATTCCGACGATAAATTTCAAATTACCAACTCCAGCAGCACACATACACCCCCAAACCAAAACACTCCCTCCACCATGTTTCACAGTACCAACTATGTTTTTTTCCCGGGGATCTTTGTTAGGTTTTCTCAAAACTTTCCCCCTTCCATATGATCCATGAATGTTAAATTTACTCTCGTCAATAAATAAAACACGTTCCCAGAACTATAAGGGCTAGTTTACATGTTCCTTTGCGAATTGCAGTTTCAATATCCGCTTCGTTTACTAATGAATGGCTTACGCACATTATAGCCAGCTTTCTTTAGGGTTCTTCTAATCGCTTGTGCAGATACCCTAATCTTGTAATTTTCTTACACAATACCTGCTAAATTTAGAGCTCTTGTGTGGGGTTCTTCGGCCAAAGTCCTTATGATAGCCCTCTTGTGGTGAGCGTGGAGTACGGGGAGCGGCCAGAGCGGTATCTACTTTCCATTACACCCAGTTTTTCATACCGTTTTAGGACATACCTTACCGTATTATAGCCCCTGTTGACGATTTGTCCTATTTACCTGTATGAGTTGTATGAGTTTCCTCAAATTTACAATTTGGTCGGGAATCGGTGTTGGAAACTCCATTTTTTATCACAGTCTTAACTGTTTGGGCCCAAATTAACACTGGCAAGTTAGGATTAGCCGGAGGATGAATGGGATAATGTGCCAACTGTATACATATCAGTATCTTGGCTAATTCCACTGCGGGCAGAGACTTTTGGCGCTTCAATATTTTGATATTTTATGTAATTTTCCTCATACATTATGAGTTAAATAAATTTTACTAAATTTCATTATTGTTAATTAAAATAGATTAAATTGTGTAAAAAATGTGTTAGTTTCATTGCCAATATCTGGCTCATAACCTATCTTTAGGTAAAATAAAAAAAAAACTGGAGGGTGTGCAGAGACTTTTGTTAGTAAGTGTATATGTATATATAGGAGGCCCGTTCTAAGTCCCTCTATGGTCTTGATACAATGTCCACACCAGGCAGTTAGGAGTCCCTTATCACCTTCTCCAGCGCTTGATTAAGCAGGAGGCATGGTAGGCCATCTCCTTGTCTCAAGCCTCTGGTAGTCGTAAATGTCTCCAACAGGTCTACCTGTATCCTGACTTGACACCTCGATCCTACCATCAGCTGCTCCTTAAGATGGTTCAGTTCAAGTGGGATATTCATTGTTTCCATGGCTTGATACAACCTATCTCTTACGACGCATCACTAAAATCGATAAACAGGTGAAGAGTAGTAATGTTATTCTCTCACGTCCTTTCAAATAGGGTACTACCAAGCAGGGTACTACAAAGCAAAGATTTGATCAGTGGCAGATCTTCCTCTCTTAAAACCACAATGGTAGACTCCTGCCTCTCTTTCTGCATGCGGAAGTAGCCTCTAATAAATGGGTTATACCATGATAATTGCTAGCAATGGTTTGATCGCCTTTTATATGGAGAGGGATTATAATACCTGTATAGCATTCTTCGATCATAATCTTGGTAATTGAAATGCTATACAAAAGCGGATAGTCTTAAACAGTTTGTTTTAGGATTTAAACAGATTTGTTATTAGTTTTTGGATAGTGTCGATAAAAAAACTATGTTTATGTTTTAACAAAAAGGAAAGAAAAAAAGAGAATACATATGCTCATAAATAGTAACTCCCAAAGCATTTTTGACGTTATTACGGTTCCATCTTATTTCCGAATCATTTTTTTTTTTTCGAAATCAATGTCTAGTTTTAAACTAAAAATTCAATTATAGCTTATTTTTTATTACAAACATTGCATTTAATATCAAATTAATATTAGTGTTACATTCTCAACTCTTTAGTAACTTGTTAGTTGTCTCTTCATAAAACCTACCGAATATACATTATTATAATATATAAACAAAGTGATTGTTTACGTATGTAAAGTCTCTAAAACAACCATCTTATGTACTATGTATTGATATGAAAAATAAAGTGCGTCGGGTAGATTCTATGTCAAATGTTTCATATTTGTTTTGTAAGATAGTGTAAGTAAAAAACCAGATTTCATGTACAAGGTTTTTTTTTTAAATTGTAATAAACTGTTAATTATGGATAATTAAATAAGATATGCGTGTAGATTTTGTAATGTAAATAAATGTACATAGATTAACGATGTACATTCTATATAAAATACAATTTATTCAAAGGTGATATTCAAGTATTTTTATTGTTTTAAACAATAACTTTTCTTTAAATATATATTTCGAGAACTTTTCATTGTCACAGATATAAGCTTCGACATTGAAACTATCATCCTTCACCTTTTCCTAATCTTTATACCTGTATAATTGCTAATATTTTTTTTATAGTTCTTTTTGAAGTTTACTGTTATGAATGAATATATTCTATTATATCCTAATATATATAGGAGTTATAGATATAGATTTAAGGAGATGTAGAAGCTGGTCAGCTTACAAAACCACCATACTTGATGCTTCGCGGCTCGTATGTGGGGTTAAGAGAATAGGGGGAAACTACAAGAGGACTGAGGAAGTGAAGAAGGCAGTCCAAGAAAAGAAGGCAGCCTGGAATAACTACCTGTCTCAAAGAACACCTGCGACCCTGGAGGAGTACAAGGTAAAAAGGAAGGATGCCAAACTGAAAGTAGTGGAGGCAAAAAAGAAAACATGGGAAGACTTCGGTCAGAAGCTAGAGGAGAACGCCAAGGAGAACCAGAAAGTATTCTATAAAGTTCTCAAGGGAATGAGGAAGGAGAGACAACCTACCTTGAAAGGAATCCAAGATAGGAATGGAAACATTCTCTGGAAAAGCGAGCTCATCATGGAACGGTGGAGGCAATACTTCAAAGAACTGCTGGAAGGAAGTGACTTGGATAAAAAAACCCCTGACGAAGATGATGCCTCCTGGCAAGAAGATGATTACATCTGTGAAGAGGAACTGCAGGAGGCCATCGCTAAAGTGAAGCTTGGTAAGTCAGCAGGCTCAGATGAAGTGACAACAGAGATGATGAAGCATATGAGAATGAAAGGGCAAGAGATGTTTCTCCATCTTCTTAACCTGATATGGAAGCAGAAAAGTAATCTGGACGAACGAAGCGACTTTTACACGTGCGGGCATATTCAATCAAAGAAACTACCACCTTTGGGCACATGAAAATCCCCGCTGTGCGAGACTGGTTGGACATCAAATACCTAGGTCGCTGGATAGGACGAGCTGGGCCGGTGCCATAGCCTCCACGGTCTCCGGACCTCACGCCACTAAATTTCTTCGTGTGGGGATACGAGAAAGAAAATGTCTACCGAGAGCCCGTCCGCACAAGGAATGATCTCATCGAGCGCATCAGAATGGTTTGCAACCAGCTCACCGCAGAACAATGTTTAGATGCAGTGCGATCTGTGAGTACGCGAAGTGATGCGTGTATTGCAGCGAGAGGCCAGCACTACCGGCAACATTTACGTTGACGCTGCCGAGAAATTAACGATGTAATTATAGAAAAGGTAAAACCTTTAAAATTCAGTTTGTTTTTTCTCACTAAGGTAGTTCCATATAAAAACTGAAACATTTATGTTTTCCTAGTAAGAATTTAATTATTTTATTATATTCTAAATTTCTATTATTATTATTTTTTAATTATTTTTATTGCTTAAATTTTCAATTTTTTAATGTTCAGTTTTTGTTCATAATGTTATGTACTTTAAATAGGTAATTTTCTTTATACAATGAATATTTGAATAAAAAAGTATTTATTATTTTTTTCTGAATAAAAAATATTTTTTTTTTAATTACTTTTCTATTGTCTGCATTTCTTCTTCAGGGTTTGACCATGTCATAGGTTTTCCAGCGACCAAGCTTTCACCCATCTTGCTGTGGGCTTCTTCAGGGCCAATACAAGAATGAGAGTGGAGAAGGGGATCAGTAACTTATAATCTTCCGTCGGGGGCGAAGTCCGTGTTTGGTTGTTTTATGATTTCTAGCCTCCCTGATGGATATCTGTGGGGGTTAGTTTCCAGTAGTTATATTCCAGTAGTTATCATAGTTTCCGAGGCGCCTTGTACGTAGGGGATGACAGCTATGAGCTTTTTTTCTGTTTAATTTTCTTCAGAGAAATGGTTGTTAGTTTTGGATTCTTGTTTAATGAATTCGGATGTTATGGTTTCGTCCGAGTTTCCTTTTTTCTTTTGGAATTTTTGTGGGTTCAGTTATGGTCAATGTTCTGTGTATGAGTGTTGCAATGATCCCTCTCTTTTGTGATGGATGGTGGTGAGAATCTGCGTGTAAATATCTGTCCGTGGGGGTCGGTTTCCTATAAACTGAATGTCCTAATGTGATGTCTTCCTTCTTTTCTACTAGTACGTCCAGGAAAGGTAGCTTGCTGTCCTCCTCGGTCTCCATTGTATACTGTATGTTGGTGTGTATGTGGTTGATGTGATGAAGAAACTCTTTAAGCAATTTTTCTCCGTGCTCCCATATTATGAAGGTGTCGTCTACGTAGCGATACCAAACAGCTGGTTTGAACTTGGCTCTTCTTAGGGCTTCTTCTTTAAAATGTTCCATGTATAGATCAGCTATGACAGGACTTAGTGGGTTGCCCATGCTTGCTCCTTCTTTTTGCTTATAATACTTCCCGTTGAAGAGGAAGTATGCCGTCTTCAGACATATCTTGGCCAGTTTCAATTCCTCCGCTGTAAGTATCTTCTGTAGTAACGGTATAGTTTCATCAATAGGAACCTTAGTGAACAATGATTTTACATCAAAGCTCACCAGGATACTGTTTTCTGAAATTTTGAGCTCCTTAATTTTCTCAGTGAAGTCTTTAGAGTTCTTGATGTGGTGTTCTGAGTTTCCTACGTGTGGTTTGATGATTTGTGTGAGGTGTTTTGCAATGTAGTAAGTGGGTGATCCTATTGAGCTGACAATGGGGCGCATAGGATAGTTGTCGTTGTGGATTTTGGGTAGTCCGTAGAGTCTGGGTGGAACTGGGTCGGATCTCGTAAGTTTCGTCCGAATCGATTGTCTGCATTTCTTCTTCAGGGCTTGACCATGTCATAGGTTTTCCAGCGACCAAGCTTTCACCCATGTTGCTGTGGGCTTCTTCAGGGCCAAAACAAGAATGAGAGTGGAGAAGGGGATCAGTAACTTATAATTGGCCGTGAAGAAGCCCACAGCAAGATGAGTGAAAGCTTGGTCGCTGGAAAACCTATGACATGGTCAAACCCTGAAGAAGAAATGCAGACGATGGATTCGGACCATAGAAGCCTTAAACAACATTTGAGAAATTGGTGTTCTGAGTTTCCTACGTGTGGTTTGATAATTTGTGTGAGGTGTTTTGCAATGTAGTAAGTGGGTGATCCTTTTGAGCTGACAATGGGGCGCATAGGATAGTTGTCGTTGTAGATTTTGGGTTGTCCGTAGAGTCTGGGTGGAACTGGGTCGGATCTCGTAAGTTTCTTCAGAGACTGGTGGTTTTCAGGGAATCTTTTCATTATGTCTGTCAGTTGCTTGTTTACGTCTTTGGTGGGGTTTACGTCTTGTTTAGTTCTTCATATGTCCCGTCAGTGAGAAGATTTAACATTTTAGAAATGTAATCTTCTTTAGACATTATTACCGTGGAATTTCCTTTGTCTGCTGGTAAAATAACTAGGTCTTCACGGTTCTTGAGTTCGCTGAGGGCTCTTCTTTCTTCTTTACGTAGGTTGGGTTTCGGTGGTCTGGCTTCTCGCAGGATCTTGCTGACGTCTTGACGGATTGCTTCTGCTGTGAGGTCTTCCATGTCCTTTACTACTGCTTCGACTCTGGTGATGATTTTCTCAACCGGTATGCGTTTGGGAGCTACAGCAAAGTTGAAACTTCTTTGAAGAACTGATACAGCTTCTGGAGGAAGTTCTTGTGACGTGAGGTTGATGACCGTGTTCCTTAGTGATTCTCGGTAGGGACCCAGTTTGTTTCGCTCTGAGGCCAGCTTCATGAATTTCCGTTTCTGTATGGAAGTGTGGGTTCTTCTGATCTTCTCTGCTGCCAACCAGATGGCTCTGTCTGTTTTGGTCCAGTCAAGACTGGACTTTAGCGGCAAGTTTGTTGCTCAAGAACAGGTGTTCCTGTAGCAATGACCGTTCCAGATGTGCAAGATCTCATCTAGTGTCATGTATCATGGTTCTGAGAATCATAATACTGCACCTGTCAGACGTTCTTTGCATCTTCTTCGATTTTTCTCTTCTCAGGATCTTGGAGCAGTCAGGTATTCAGGCCACGTTTCAGAAATGCTAATTGGCACAGAATTCTGACCTTCTTTGATCGGAGCTTCTCCAATATTCTCACTCTTCTAGCAACATCCCCCCCCCCCCGTACAGTTTTCTCAAATGTTGTTTAAGGCTTCTATGGTCCGAATCCATTGTCTGCATTTCTTCTTCAGGGTTTGACCATGTCATAGGTTTTCCAGCGACCAAGCTTTCACTCATCTTGCTGTGGGCTTCTTCACGGCCAATTATAAGTTACTGATCCCCTTCTCCACTCTCATTCTTGTATTGGCCCTGAAGAAGCCCACAGCAAGATGGGTGAAAGCTTAAACTACTTTTCTATTAGTATAAGATTGAAATGCAATAACTGTATTGGAATAACAATTATTGTTAAAATTCATTCAAGGAATGAAATCCGCTCTTCCGTGGCCTTAACTAGTTTTTGCACAACTATTTTTATTTTATTGTGATTTTCTCGAAAAGGAGACCTATGCCAGAGTACTTTTTTTTCCTAGTTTTTCGATCCTCTATCGATCCCTGAAGTTTGGCCGTTTGGTTTGGGGACACCCTGTATATATATGTATATATATATATATATATATATATATATATATATATATATATATATATATATATATTAGTGTTGTAGTGACTTATTAAATTAAAGTAGGAAGAAAATGTTTTTGTTTAGACGTATATTTATAAAAATGTTACAACAAAAAAGATATAGTTTGTGTTCGGAGCTAAGCTGCACACTTCTCTATGAGCCCAGTCCCCTCCTGCAGACCTTGACCCCTTCCATCCAGGTGGTTCTCGGTCGTCGTCGTCGCTTACGTTTTCTGGAAAGGTGGCAGCCCAGGACTCTACGGCCAATGCTCCTCCGGTCTTCCACTGCAGTGCCCATACAGTCAAAAACGACCTCTAACACTCATCCGTTGCCTTACCTCTTCATTTCGGACTCTATCCAGCCTTGCTATTCTCCAATAGTCTATTTCAACAACCCGAACCTTGGTAAAAAGCGGTTATTCATTCAAAAGTCACTTGTTTTCGCTTGACTTGGTGTAAATCTAGATAACAGGATGTAACATCCTAGTAGACTTCCTTGTAAACGGTGACCAGACGCCCTACTGTGCACTCCCCCCCCCCCCCCAACATCCCTATAAATTGCATATTGTTGTGTTCCTTATGATAAAAGATTAATCAAAGCAAATGTTCCCACAAAAAAAAGTTGGTGCACTATTATTATTATTATTTATTTATTTGTTATTAGGGAATCCCCCATACAAAAGAGTTGGCCCTAGACCATTTTAAACAACAATATTTGTAAGAAAAACCAACAAAAATCATAAGCTTAATATAAAATTTTAAACAAGTTCAGTAACAAAGTATTTGACATATATATAACAAATATGATAATAAATAAAATGCAATACTATTGCTAATTTTATCAGTCCGCTCTGCCTATAAGTATAGTTAATACTAATTCACTTTAATCACTTTGATGAAAATTAATGTCACACATAAACCTTATATTAATTTTTCCAATTCTGTGGAATTTATTGAACACTATTGAAAAAACCCAAAATAATGTGCATGGCCATAAATGGTTAATGTATTTATTGTAAAATCATTCGTTTATAATAAAGGATCTTATTTTTAAAGCTTCAAAGATGAAATAATACACCGAATTTCTAAAATAATCGACAGAGAGCAGTATTTTAATCCTTTCCTCGCCTACTATGTCGGTCATTGGGTCAATGTCCTTCAGGTACGGTTGAGGTAATGAGACCTAATGTTAGCATATAGAGGGCAATTAATTAATAAATTAAAAAAATCTTACTTTTCATGCATGTTACAGATACTACAGTTTTTTAGTTATGCTACAGATATACGGTTTTTATTGTATATGTGTTGTTATTTGCATTTATCTTGATTCTGTCATTACTTGATATCCATGTTGACTAATTGATCTTAATTTATTTAACGATGCTTTCAAATTTAAATAATTTTCATCAGGATCAAATAACGTTAAACATCGGTACATTTCTCTATAATTTGTGTTATAAATCCTATTATAGTCTTCGGATATTATATTATTGTCCCATTTTTCACATAACGTTTTTATTATATGTTTTGAAAGGTTTATTGCATTAAAATTTGGTACCCACCAATTATTCTGAACATTTCTGATACTTGGCTTACCCAATCGAATTCATATTTGTTATTCATGTTTTTGTGCATTTCATCCATTTTATTTAAGCACTTCTTCGCGAGTCTCTCTGTATCCATCTGAGTTACTTTGTTTAACCAGATCAACATTCTTTTAAAGACATAGCTACTAATTGGTTTGGTTTTTGTTTCGCACCTAATATAATGGTTTGGTGTATTTTGTGGCCAGTAGTATAAAGATTTTATAAATCCTATTTGGATTTTTTTTTAGGTTATCCATATATCTTAATCCCCATATCTCTGAGCTATAGAGAAACACATTTGCCACCAGGGATTGGATTGGTGCACTATACCAAAATGGCGTTCAAACATGGCGGAATGACGAATTTTATCTGAGTTCGATTACTGCAATTCACCGTTATGCTTCACCATAACTGGCCTTTATTAAAGCTAGATAGTTCTAGATTCTGAATAAATAAACAAAGGTGCAAAAATAATTAGTCTAGACAACATAAAATACCTTTAAAGTCAATTTTTTGCAAGTTACTCGCATAAAATCTGCAATTCCAAGTTGATTTGTGATTAAACGGCCCCTATTAACGAAAAACTCCCTGAAGCAAAACATTTGGAGCAATTATTCTTCTTTAAAATTCATTGGAAAAATTTCAAAATATATTAACTAGGTTCATATAAAATGGACCTTAGCGGCGAAAAGGCGCCAGTGACTCGAGCGCGTCCAGTCCTCTGCCACATCGTTCAATTCTCACATATGATATTCCTTTTATTTGCTGATATGTAGAAATTATCTAAATTCATGATAAAACATAACACAGTTTAGTAATTTACTTCATTAACAATTAATGAATTAACAGTTACACGATATTTATATAGATGTATATATATAGATAGATAGATAGATGTGTTTATTTCTCACAATTTATAGATATTTACATATATAAGTATAAAATAATATTTTTCTATATACAACAAAAGACGGTTATATACAATTTTAATACACATTAGACTTGGTCTCTATGGACCATCAGCCGGGTGTGCGGTTTGTTAATGAAAACAACTTAAAATAAATTCTTTGTACAAACGCTTTAAAAAAATAAAATAAAATGCTAATTATACATAATATATATTTTAATTAATCTAATCTTAGTTCGTGGCTGACCACCATTTTTAAATTATTTTTAAATAATTTATTTTTTAAGAGAAAAGATTTGGCTCCGCCGGGAGTCGAACCCGGGTCTCCTGCGTTACATGCGAGGATGCTAACCACTACACCACAGAGCTCGGCTCAAGGCAGAGCAAATCCTATCAGTGAAGAGGAAGGATTTGCTCTGCCTTGAGCCGAGCTCTGTGGTGTAGTGGTTTAGCATCCTCGCATGTAACGCAGGAGACCCGGGTTCGACTCCCGGCAGAGCCAAATCTTTTCTCTTCAAAAAATACATTATTTAATAATACATAATATATAAGTTGAGTAGGTTCAGTATACACATTATAAGATTGTGATATGGTTATGGGACATCCTACGGCAAACATTTTAAGTCTATGCTATAAACAGAGTTATACAATGTAAACAGTTTGTTTATTACCTTCTATTAATGTATTATACCTGCCTTTCTCAGCATCTATAACATATCTAAATAACGATTCCCAACATTTACCATTTAAATATTCTAATTTTTCGCTGAGGTTTAATTTATTTTTGCCTAGCCATTGTTTCCTATACTTAGCTAGTGTCGGACAGATAGCTAGAAAGGGAAAGATATCTTCATCTCCGTCTAATTGGCATATAGTACATTTAAATTGTTCAATTGTTATATTTCTGCTATAATTTAACATTAACATTTCACCCCTGACTTTCATAATTTTACTTATAAAATACAGCTTATTTTGATTAGTCATATAATGCCCTTCTGCTAAGTCATAGTTTAAATTTCTGTACATTTTATGAAATGTGGCGCTTTTGGCGATTGTTATTTGTTTATTTTTAAAATCTAAGTTTAGGTTATTTAAAAGACTTTCTTTACTTTTACTACAAGAATAAATGGTTTCTGGTTTCGTTATGTTGTATGCATTGCAATGTACTAGTAAATCCTTATACCAAGACAACTTTTTTTGCATAACATATTTTGTTAATATTTTGGGTAAACGATTTTCTTCAAATTTCAGTATTTTTGTTATGTATGTCATATGCATATTAAAAGTATATATATATATATATATATATAATTGTTCAATTCCAGTCTCAAGATATATTATATAGTCCGGGCAATTAGGTGGTAGTGAATATAATCTTTTTATGAAATATTTATTTATTTTTTCAACCTGTATAATCGTTTTATAACCCCAGATCTGTGCCCCGTAACATATCACCGTTCTTACTACAGAATTAAATACTTCAAATTTTGCATTAAGTGGTATTTTTTTATTATTAAGAAGGTTTTTCCATGTTGATGAGATTGCAAATTTTGGAGGCTCTTAATTTTTCATCGAAATGTTTCTCAAAGGAGAGTTGGGGTGTCAGTCCTATTCCTAAATATTTATAGTAGTTTACAACTTCTATTTTTTCTTTATTATAATGCCAATTATCTTGTTTCGACAACCGTCCGCCTTTGCGAAATACCATTACTTTAGATTTGTTCAGATTGATTTCCAAATTTAACATCGTGGAGTACTTGTACAGTTTGTTTATCATGTTCTGCAAAACCAACTTATTTTCAGCAAACAAAACTATATCGTCTGCATAACATAAACAGTTAATTCTCTTACCACCAATTGTAAAACCTCCTCCTATATTTCTTCCAAATCATTTATTAGAAGTGAGAAAAGTATAGGTGACAGTAAACATCCCTGTTTCAGCCCTGTTCTAGTTTTGATACCTTTTGTCAAACCCACCTTTGTCCAGACTGATGACTCTGTGTTGGTATACAAGCTTTTCAAAAATTTGATCATTCGACTAGAGATTCCCATTGAGTATAGTTTGTAAAATAATGTTTCTCTTTCTGGTGAATCAAATACCGCTTTATAATCAACAAAAAAACAATACAGTTTACGTATTTTTTTATTTGTTATTATTTGAGCTATATTTATTAAATTAAATATATTGTCTATACAACTATATCCTTTTCTAAACCCCGCCTGACTTTCGCTTAAAACATTATTGGTTTCTACCCAATTTTGTAAACGAAGGAGCAACAAACCCGTAAACAATTTAGATACTGTATCCGCAAATGAGATTCCTATATAATTGCCCACGTCATTTACGTCACCCTTCTTGTATAAAGGATAAATTAAAGACCTGGTGAATGATTTTGGCACGTTACCAGTTTCGAAAATGTTATTATAAACATTTAGCAACATTTTTAAAAAATTGTCGGGGCTATTTTTTATGAATTCGTACGGTACCCTATCAAATCCAGGCGCTTTACCGTTCTTAGCCTTTTTTAAAACTATTAACAATTCGCTCATTTGAAATGCTTTATCCATCTCTTTGTCTAAATTTAATATATATATATATATATATATATATATATATATATATATATATATATATATATGTACACTACATTAACTCACTCCTATGGAGGAAAACCAATTAAAACATGAAAGTATTCGTAGCACCTAAGGTCTAAAATCCACAAAGTTTTGGCCTTTTTCGGTGTCTTGCATATAACAACACATCACAATGCTTTCTCTTTTTTTTTTCGAAAGGGTATATTATTACAAATAAAATAAAATATTTTAAGTTGAAATCTGGTTAGTTATTTAGCCAAATTCGAACATCAAAGACCAGTAATTTTTACCATAACTAAATAACTTATGATGCAACGAATACTTGCATGTTTTAATTGGTTTTCCTCCTCAGGAGTGAGTTAATGTTATATTAATCATGTATGTACTAGCAGACCCGGCCAAGCGTTGCTGTGGCTCAGTAGTTATATCCTAATATTTTTAAACAAATACAGTCAAACCAATATTCATTGATAAAGATGAAAACCTTTCAGCTAATCAAAATCCAACGTGATTGAGAATAGAATATTTACACCAGAGAAGAATATAGATAGAGAATTAAATATTTACACCATTTAAAAGTATTAGGTAAGGGAATATATGAAAGTTAAAGTTTTTATTTTTTACATCTCATATTTCAATGTACTTTATATAAATAGTTCGTTTGGTAGATAACGTTAATTTACAAATATTTATTTACAATAATAATATTCTTTTTTTTTAATTTTTTTATTTGTGTTATCGCCTCTACCCTAAAGGGTCATTGGCGTATAATTGTGCTTTAAATCCATTAGTAGAGTTCTGTGCATTTAATGAACTTGAAAAGAGTGCTGACTCTTTCTTCGTTGTCTTTCATAATTTCCTTTAATGATTCAGAAAGACCAACTTTTTCCGGCACTCTTCGAATCGTGGGCAGTCTATCATTAGTAAGTATTGGACTGAAAGACGGACATTATCACATTTTTCAAATGCCGGGGCTTCTAGCCTCCTTAGTAGATAACTGTGCGTAAAATGGCAATGCCCAATCCTCAGTCGGCACACCATCACTTCCTCTCTTCTTGATATTCTGCAACTTGTGATCCATTTCCTACAGTCAGTTCTTACCCGGGTTAATAGGCGATTTTCTCTGACCCAACTCTTCTCCCATTCTGCTAATTGCAATCTCTTTGTTTGGAGAATCCAGTCTTCCAATGTAACTTTATTTATTTTATTAACTCTGTTCCGTCTTCGAGTCTTGCTAAGTGGGCTAAATGCTCAGCTGTTTCATTGCCTGAAATGCCACAGTGAGCAGGAACCCAGACGAAGTCAATGGTTATGCCTTTATTTTTTTATATCCCGCCATTCGTTAAGAATTTCTATGATTAATGAATTTCGCGGGTATGGACTATTTATGGCTGCCAAGAGACATCATGAATCCGATACTACAGCCCATTTTTTTCCTCTTGATTCCGCTATCAGATACAGAGCATTAGAATAGCTGTCGCTTCCCCTGTAAATATTGTGCTCTCCCCTGGTAGATTAAAAAGGAGCTGATTGTGTTTACGACTCACAGCGCTGCCAACACTATCGCCCTTTTTTGATGCATCGGTATAAACTAACTCGAAATTGCTATATTTTTCCACTAATTTTAAAAAGGATGACTGAACTTCTATCGGGTAAGTTTTTGTAACCTCAGCCATTGATCTATTGATTATTGGCCTAACACTACTTCAACTTGGTATTGTTAGTTTAGCAACAGGTTTAATATTGCTCAGGGTCATGCCAATCTTGGTTAATCCGTCATATATGTCCTTTTTATAGGCGTTTTTCTCAATTTCTTTGAGACCTCGATTTCCCGACCTTTCGGCAAATAAGAGTTCGGTAAGAGGGTGGTGTGTTGAAGCTTTTAATTTAGCAATATATTTGAGTGATAAGAAATCTCTTTTTAAAGAGGTTTTTACATAATACAATTAAGAATTTTTATTTATTCAAGTACTAATTTGTGCAACAAAAACGCGGATTTTCAAAGTCCAAGCCACAAGTGGTGGACATTGTTTGCCCTTGGGATTTGTTTATGGTCACGGCAAAAGCCAAACGAATAGGAAATTGAAGGTTTTTTTAATTTTATTGAAAATTCTGACGGTGTCAGGGGAATACGTGGCAACAGGACGGTATCTCTTCTAAACCTTCCAGTCGAAATTGTTGCTTCAATAACATTTCCTATGATCCTTTTAATGACTAAACGTGTACCGTTGCACAATTGAGGTGGATTTAAGTTACGAAGAAGAATGATTGGTGAGCCAATCTTCAACTGGAGATTGTGTTGTGGCATTCCTGGTATATCCAGGGAATTCAAAAATTCAGTTGGGAAATTTATGGCTTCGTTTTCATCTAGAACATTGTCAATTAATTTTGGAAGTTTATTTCATCGACATCAACATTTTTTGCTGCAAATATAGCACGAATACACAGCCAACATACTCCAAATAATTGTTCAAGAGAGAAACACTTTATTTAAAATAGTGGTGCTGCCCAATTACATTGGGTTGCTAATACACAGCATACTAATATATCTATCATAGAGACTATTTGTTAATACTAATAAGACTAATATATATACAAAGAAACATAATTTTTTTTTTCTATTATTTTTTTTTTTTTTTTTTTTTTTTTTTTTTTGCATTTATAACTTTATAACATTTTCTCTCTATAGGCTTACCTGGCCTCTAAAAATTAAGTAATGTAATAATAAAAATTTTAAAACTAGGTAAAATACTAATAGCAACATAATAGTAACAATACTCAACAACAGCTCAAAATGTTATAGAAAACGGGATAAAATGATTTAAAATATAAAACAAACAACAACAACAAAACTAACAATATATAAAAAGAACAATATATAAATAAAAGGCGATTAGCGGTAAATATATTATTATATAAATAAATTAAATTAATCAATATATAAATAAACAATATACATATATATATATACATACATGTCCCCTCAACGATTTGTAATTTAAATTCTAAGAATGGATGTGGTGGTGTATGATTCCCAGGGAGTCGAGAACAATATATTCTGCAATCTTCGCTACATCCTTGATGTCGACACCAAGATCCTCCATGAAGCTCCTTGTTGAACTTGGTATAGTTCCGCGGGCTCCGAACCAAAGGCCTCTCACGTTGAAGTCTCTCTCGCCGAAGCCTTCACGGAACTTTTCTTTAAGGAAAGGGATACATTTTTCATAAATTTCCTTCTTTTCCCTTTCAATTTTGGTGGCCTGGTCGAGGTCATTCGATTCGTACCTAACAGTGGGATCCAGAACGATAGCTGACTTTCCGGTCTTAGAAAACGCCACTATATCAGCATATCTCGTGGATCCCTCCGTATCCACGCAGTAAACCTCTTCATAGCACGCAAAATCCCTTTCTTTAAGGAGCTTCATCAATTCGTGCTTGACTCTGTGGTGACGGCGAGTTATAAGGAGCGAGTTGTTGGGGCATTTCCCCAGCACATGTGCTGGTGTTTCAGACTCTCTGCCGCATTTGCGACAGAGGGACCCAACTTCTCTGACCTGTCCGCTGACACCTGGGACTCCTCGCAGGGGTGCATAGTTAATGTTAAGTTTCAAGGCATTAGACCATTCAGATCCCGAAAGTACTTGCTTTTCATACATAAGCCTATTAGCTTTCGGTGTCTCTTTAAAATGGCGTACTCCTATGCCTTGCCACCTGCAGTTGGCCCATTCCTCAAACGAGTTTTCGCGTAGCGACTGTCGTAGAGCTTTCACACTGCGGTGTCCCTGCTCAACACCCAATCTCTCCGCACACTTAGCTATTTCAGCCGAGTAATCGAAAATAGATTGAAACAGGGAATCCGGTATATTTGACAGCCGCTGAGCAATGGACCAGTGTTGTAAAGGAGCTTCCCATTGGCAGCGGATCAGTCCTAATCCTCTGTATCTCCTGGGAGCGTATAACATCGCCGTGGAGGTGTTCGCAGGTAGCCCGATTATGGCCTTGACACTCCTGCGAATCATGGTGTCGATGCCTTCTAATATTTCAGGACGCAGCTTTGTTAGGGGCGCAGTTTGGAGAGGGTAAATTAGACCCGGGAACAAATATTGATTGACAATGTTGAGCTTCTGATCGGGCTTAAGCAAGCAAGAGGTGAAGAGCTTATTAAGGTTTTCATTTAATTTTGCCACCGAATCTTCGCTGAACAGTAGCTCTCCCGAGAATGTACATCCCAAATACTTGATAACTTCACCATGTCTTAACGTTTGGATGCTATCTCCATTCTCGAGGGAGAGCGTTGTGGCTTCCAGCTCTCCTTTGTTTAGAACTATGCCCACACTCTTCTCAGGGTTTATCGCCAAACCAATCTCCGCGAGGGTCCTCTGAACGCTGCCAATAACTCTTTCTGCAGCCCCTTTGTCACGCGCTGTAACCGCCTGATCATCCGCGAACCCTGTAAGAACCACACTGTCTTGGTCTACTTTAAGATTGTATCCGAATTTTCTTGAAAATGATTCATCACACAGGTCGCGGTATAAGTGATCGATCGCTAGGTTAAAGAGTGACGATGACAAAGGGCCGCCTTGGGGTACTCCTCGCAGCACCTTGATTTGGCTGGTCGTGTGGGCACCGATGTTAATTCTAATTTCATTTGTACTTAGGAGAGCTGATATTACATTCCTAAGATCCGGCGACACACCCCTCGCTTCCAATGTGTTAATTATATGTGAGTGCCCAACATTGTCAAAAGCACCGACAACATCGAGAAAGACTACCGCGCAATCGTTTTTCTTTTTCTTTGAATCTTTCAGGATCGCGTCTATAATTCTCGAGTTGACGTGCGTTCCCGGGAGTCCTTTTATGAAACCCCTTTGATTCCTATGGAAGGTGACCTGTTTCCTTAGTTCATGGTCCAGAAACTTTTCTATTATTCGGCGCACAATAGAATATATAGTGATGGGTCTCCATGAGGAGATATTGTTTATTTCTCCTTTCCCTTTGTAAATTAGGATTGTGCGCCCTTTTCGAAGTGGTTCCGGTACGTAGGCCACCTTCAACATTATCTCCGCAATAATTTTAATAATGTTCGCTACTTCGAAATATTTTAACGTGCGGATTAACACTCCATCGGGCCCCGGCGATGTGTCCATAGATGTAGATTTTATTGCTTTCCTAACTTGTTCGGTTTCTATGGACATTAGATTAGGCAACGGGGCAACCTTTTCATAATCTACACGTTTGCGGAGATTTTCGGTCTCAAAGAGGTCTTTGAAGTGTTTTTCAACATCTTTCGGTTGTAGGGGACATTGCTTAGGAGCGTCGGCGTTCATTATATTTTGCACAACTTTCTTTCTTTTGTTGTAATAATTATATTGCGCAACTTCGTATTGATAATGTTGCTGCCGACGACTCCTGTCTGCCTTGTTGGCCCTCTGCGGATTTGAAACTTTTCCAGCACCCTTATCAGCCATGTCTGTTTTATTCTTCTTCCTCATTCGATAAAACCTAATAGCAGGGTGCTGGGGGCCTGGTAGTTCTGAATTTATTGACTTTAAAAAATCTAGGAACATTCCTACGGCCTTATCAAAATCCGCGAGATCCATTGCATTTTTCTGTAAGAGGCCCTTGAATGTGGCAGACCACTGAGCAATGTCCTCTTTTATCTTTGTTTTTTCACCCTCTCCATTTTTTGGTCCAGTTACATTTTTAATTATCCCCCTCAAAGTATTGCTATTTGCCTCCCTGGGATGCTTCTTTGCAATATGGGTTCCGAGGCCCCTGTCACCTTTAAACGAAAGCCCACAGATGGGGCAAACCTTATCCTCTGTAGGTGGAGATTTGTTCCGTGTTCCATCGTCCGCCTCTGTGACGCTCCGCGGAAGTTTTGGTAATCTAGGAAAGACGTCATCAATTGGGACAGTCTTCCCCAATGTTACTCCCTCTGCGTCAGGCCATTCCACTTTAACATATTCCTTCTCGACGCCTGCCGCATCCGCCACAGACATCACAGAGGCAACTACCGCTTCTTGAACAGGACCTCCAGTTCTCAGAACCCATACTGTCTGACCAACATCTATTTTCTTTTTTGGCATAATTGCTCAAAACTGAAATTTCTCTTGTAAATATAGAGTTATATTCCACACATCCATCATAGAGAAAAAAAAAGATAATAAACATATAAATATATATACATATACATACATACATATATACAACGGAATTTGAGATGCTATAAATAAATAAATAAATAAATATATATAAAATATAAAATAAATAAATATAAAAACTTAATTAAACAATTAAATATGAATAATTTTAAATTCATAAAGAATTATTTCTGTGAATTTCATTAAGAGTAATTACAAATAAATAAATTTAAAACTATATAAAATTTGAGAAAAGAAAAAAAACAGAAAGGACATGTATGCTCATAATAAATACATAACATTAATACAATAACGAAAAATATTAGTGTTGAATCGTGTGGCTATAAATCAACCCATAAAATCAATAAATTAAAAAGAAAAGTTTTAAAATTTAAAACAAAGTAGTTTAAAATCTAAAACAGGTTTAAAATCAATGTTATTTAAAATTGTAAAAAATATATACTAAAAGGGGGAATCAAAATAATGTACAATTAACTATATAAAAAAAAAATAAAAAGATAAAATAAATAAAACGATTTGTAATTTAATAAAAGTTATATACAAAAACATATGGAAAGTGGCAAATATTAAAAATAATCTCCCCTAAATAGAACATTTGTATCTTTCCTTTACAATCGGAAAGGTCATTAGTTATAAAAATTATATTAAAATAAAAGACCGCTATAATCATTAAAATAAAAACAAAGAGTCGTATAATAAAAAAAAAAAAAAAAAAAAAAAAAAAAAAAAAAAAAAAAATTAAAATAAATAAAAAAAACAGTAGAATAATGAAATAATGAATAAAAGAAAACTATTATAGACACGTCCGTTGTTGTTATTTTACCCAGTATTTTATATAAAGTTGAATTTGCATGAGATTTCAAGGAAAGACACTTTCTATTAGTTCATTTTTCGTCTCTTCAAGAGTAGAGAAATTTACCAGAAATCTATTATCTATTTAACTATCTAGTATTTACTTATCTATCTATACATATGTATATCAAAATTATTTTAAATATTCAACACATTTAAATAAATTCTTTAATTGAGGAATCACCTGACATTGAATCAGAACAGGTTTTGTTTAATCATAAACATTTATTCACTTATTTAATGTTGTAAATCATTAGTGTTTTCTTCAGTTAACGATGTTCCACACAATGATTCATTAAATTGTGCTATTTATTTGGTTTTAACAACAAAATAACCTATCATTAGAATTCACTTAGGCCATGTGCACTATCAGCTATGGACGTACGATACCGATCGATATAAGTAAAGTATCAATACTTTCATTTCGATACCGAGTAAATTCGATACCGAGTGGAATCGTTACCAAGGATTCAAGTATGAGTACTGGTATCGCTACTGAGAGCCAGTATCGAAAAATTACTATTAAAAAATTTGCCCTCCAAAAAACTTTCCATGTCGAAAAATATTCAAATACAAAATTAAAATTACATTGCCAGGTAAGAAAGGGAATTAAATGGCTAAACGTATTTTCATCAAAGTCAGAAGACGAAGGAACTGTAGGATTAGGATATAAGACATCAGTTTACGGTAAGAGTTGTAATCAAAAATAGTACCCAGTTTGGTACAAGTTCTGAAGAGTGACTTTTGGGCGTGGTTTCTTCAGAGATAAGTAAACCCCCAAAAGGGTCCTTTTTAGAGGATCGGGCCTTACTCTGAAGGGCCCCTTAGTGAACGGCGCAGGAGCCTTCGTTCAGAACTAGTACCCAGTTTAGTGTTTGCATTTAATTTTATTTATCGACTTTCCTTAATTCGACCAGGTATCGAATATTTACTTATATTCGAATATAAATTACTTGAATATATTCTAATATAAAATACTTGAATCGGTACCGATATTGTTTCTGAGTCGACTGTTTTTCTATAAGATTCTCGGAGATAGTCTGAACTGATAGTCATGAAATTAACAGTGTTATATTTTATACTTATATCTTTGTTTCGTTTTAGCGCTGATGAAGACCCCCATTTTCGATCGAAACGGTTAAATAAAGAAAATGTTTTATGTCTAAAATTCCTGACTATCAATTATCCCCGAGTATTTATTAAAATATAAATGTAGTAAGTAGATACAATTTCATTTGACATTAAGTACCATAAAAACAATCTTATAATTAACAACTTATAAAAACATAAAATTTAATTAATGGTATAATGTAGCTAGTGCTAACTATATTTTTATTTATAACTAGCTGTATATACCGGTTTCACCCGGAGAATTTCATTTTTTAAATATATAAAATCTATAAACTGAGACTTTTATCGACTCAAACGGTCGATTTTGTAAAAACCAATGTAAAGCGAGATCAAAATGATTATTATAACAATAAAGAATATACCCAGAGATCGGTTGAAATTATGCAATATGGCCAGGTGTTCGCACATGGTCTGAAAGAACCACTGAGCAAAATTTGGAGAATTCAGGACAAACGGTATGGATTTCTATAAAGAACAAAGAGAATTTCATCTTTATATACATAGATTATAGCTGTATATTCCGGTTTCACACGGGGAATTTCATAAAAAAAAAACTTGTAAAGCGAGATCATTATGATTTTTATAACAATAAAGAATATCAGCTGAAGATCGGCTGAAGTTATGCAATTTTAATATGGACAGGTGTTCGCACCTGGTATCGAAGAACCACTGAGCGAAATTTGGAGAATTTAGGACAAACGGTATGGATTTCTATAGAGAACAAACAAACAGAATTTCATCTTTATTTATATAGATATTGTTAGTGCTTTATTTGAGTATAAAGTACTTATATAAGTATTGATTCTTTCCTTTCGATACCTTGGTGATATCGAATATTTGATCAAAGTACTTAAATGAGTATTGGTATCGCTACTTTGTTGGTATCGTACGTCCCTAAACTCTTGCCCTAGCTGATTGACCATTGTAGCAATCATGAACGATCGTTCACCACCGAACCAAAGAGGTTGTACCACATTCACCTCTCAGTATGTTAGCTAACTTTCGTAAAACATAGCACATAATTTTGCAACATTTTGTTTTGTTTTATTTTCTCACAATTTTGAAACAAATAAAATTTCATTCACCTCAAAGCGTGAATTGATTTAATAAAAGCACATATCAATCTTTATTGTCTTAAATATGGTAACTAAATTATTGTTGTTAATAATTAAATAATTAAGCTAATAGCACATTGTATCATTTTGGAATCTGTACTGTACTTTCCACCTTTGCTCTAGGAAAGCATTTTCATCAGCTTAATCAGCCTGTGATTCTGGTTTTTTATATAGGTCTCCTCATCTCCATCATTTCTCTCTTGATTGGTTCTCTCTTCTTTCATTTCTCATCTCCATTAGTTCTCCGTTGTCTCAATCATCGTTGTTTGTTGCTCGGTTTCTTTCTCTTCTCGTTTACCCCTGGGGTCGGTGTAGTCCTGCATTCAAATTATAAAGGTCACAATGCCTCAATCTATTCCTGATTTTTCTCCACAAACAATCCGTTAGAGTGAAAACTGCGTACCTTGAAACGCAACATTATAGGAACTGCTGCTACCGGTGAGGAAGCAGTAAGCGACCCAAAGCAAGTATCTTTATTTGAGGCTGAGTTAGATGCGGCAATTGGCGAATGGGAGCACTTTCAATGCGCTTAGTACGATGCCTTGAGAAAAGAAATAATCAAGGTAAAATCTCACTGCATAATAATCGAACGTTCCAAGTCAAAATTAGCAGCCAGTCCTTCAACACGAGCTTCGTCGCTTCTGCCAGGGCACATTTACCAAAGATCCCTCTACCGCAATTTTCTGGGGATTTGTTAAAGTGGATGCACTTCAAAGATACGTTCATCTCAATGGTGCATGATGAACCAACGCTATCAAACGTTGAAAAATTTCATTATATTCTCGGAGCCTTACGTGGTGAGGCTGCAACGCTCATTTCAAGATTTCTCGTAGAAAATAAAAGCTATCCCCATGCGTGGAGGAAGCTGTTGGATAATTACGACAACCCACGAGTGCTGGCGTCTCTCTTCATCCAAAAAATTATCGATTGAGATCTAAAGGGAACCAAACAAAAAATGCAACGATACGACAGGTTCTTGGTTGAGGTGGCCGATAGCATTGAAGGGTTCAAGTCTCTAGTCTTGCAAGATGCAGAGGAATTCATCCTTGCCACCCTCGATCTGAGAGCGCTTGGCGCAAGCACCCGAAGAAATTTTGAGATGAGCAGAACATCGACAGCAGCATCTTTCCAACAGCAAAGTTCAAAATGCTTTCCCCACAAAGGCGATTGTAATAGGTAATCAAAGTTAAGCAACGTTGAGCGTGTGAAGTACTTGGATGGGTGACCGCTCCATTCGGGTGACCGCCCGCCAATAAACGCCACTCAGTCCAAGCCTACTCCCACCACGGGTATGTGAGGCCCGTGAGCCTACCGACTCCCGTGTATCTTATCGAGAATCGTGGTGTGGTTTTCCAGGATGTCAGTAACCGCTCGGAGGTTTGGTACAAGGACGGTATGCTTCAAGGAAAGAAATATAGGTCTCGGGGCTTGCTGACACTGGGCTACCACAATCCTTGAACCCAGACCAGTTTGTCACTGTCCTTTCAAGGACAGGTTCACCCTCTCGGGGTTTTTTTTTTTTATTTGAATTTGATTTTTTTTTTTTTTTTTTAATTTTAATTGAACGCTCTCTCGAGCTGACGCCATCGGTGGGAAGGACACTGCCAAATAGGCCCCAATGGGATTTATTATGTAGTTATGGGCAGTCTGCCGCTGCACCATGGTAACCATGCAACGTGAGGTTTGGGCTACCCCTTCCAGGCTGTCTGTGCTCCCGCAAGCAACACAAATGTCTCATTATGGTAGACACAAGCAACATGCGATCAAAGGTCTCATTAGGCCTAATGCTACAACCGAAAAAAAAATCTGGTGCGATGCGCGCAACACACAACTTTCACTTACCAACTTACTTAGATTAGAAATTGACGTGATTTTTTAATTGCCATTTCTCAAAGTCACATATTTTTCCACATTCGTTTCTTTTTTTTAATTTTTTTTTTAAAAGATTGTTTCAAATTGAAAATCCTGATTATCATTTAACCTATCGTAAAGAATAACAGTTGTCTATCTCTCACCTCTACAATTTTCTTATTTTTGTTTTTATTTTCTCGCTAAAGTACATTAATTTTTTTTATTATTAAATAAAAGTTCGATAATTCGGCAATGCAAGCATAATACTCCAAGTCGTCTGATTTTATAATTCTCTGGCTAATTGTTGAAAATTTCATTTAGTTACCATAAAACAAGTTACTATAAAACAAATCATTTCCATTAAATGAACAGAACGGCTTTAATTATAAACAATGTTCTGTCGTTAAAGGAGTACTCCGCCGCATGCGTGTGCTCAATGTATTTTATGAGTAACGGGATATTTTTCTTTTTTTCTCCTCTATATGTTTACTTGATTTATTTCATATTCCATATTTAGCCCTTTCTTATTTTTAGGCGAAACGAGAGACAAATAATTTCTCCATATAAACAAATACAAAGGTACTTTATAGGAAAACAAAAAAGGTCTCTTCCCCATTTAAGCCCCCTCCGAATATTTTAATAATGATAAAGCTTAACTGATATTAAAGAAGACTTGATTTTCATTAAACATGACGAATTTAATCAAAATCATTAAAGCCGTTTTTGAGATATTCGAAAAAAAGATAAAAATTGGAAAAAAAGTTATGAAATAAAGTACCCCCTCCAATTGATCAATTTTGATGAAATTTTGACTTTCACATCGCGGGCACATACATCAAATATCTAGTTTAATCAAAATCGTTAGAGCCGTTTCTGAGAAAATAGAAAAAAAAACGTAAAAAATAGACAAAGTACCCCCTCCGTTTGACCAATTTCAATGAAATTTTCGCTGTCACATCGCGGGCATATTCATACACCAATTATCTAATTTCAGGTTCGTACGGTTTATAGTTTTTGAGCTAGCCTGTTCGCACACACAAACACCATTTCGCGGGACTTGGTCATTTGGACTCAGGGGGCCCTAAAACGTGTATTTCCTTTGAAAACCAGAAGTCGAAATTTTTCATGATCGCAATACTTTCCCTTACTATATATTTCATATGTTGGTAAGTGAAAGTAAAAAATACTTTCCCCACGACAGCTTCTTGTCTAGGTTTACACCTAATTAAGTTGCCTCTTCTATCTGGGTCAATTCTCGTTCTTCAAAGTTCATTTGGACAGTGCACTTTTTAGACATACTGACTACTTAAAATTCTGAGTTGCTGGGATTTATTACCGTTTCGTTATGATTAGCCTAGTTCATAAGAGGGTCGAGCTCATTTTGAATATGAGAGCCCCTACACAACTACTTGTGGTCCAGATAGCTAGTCGTTTGCAGATAACAACGCTTTTGTCCCTGGGATGGAGTCTCAATTGTCAAGTATGTCATCAATCATAATAATGAAGAGGATGGGTTCCAAAAAATAAGCCCTACCTCAACTGGCTAGAAACTA
Organism: Aelia acuminata; assembly: GCA_911387785.2. Lineage (NCBI taxonomy): Eukaryota > Metazoa > Arthropoda > Insecta > Hemiptera > Pentatomidae > Aelia > Aelia acuminata. The sequence goes on from OU426980.1 coordinate 171,042,212, forward strand.
AATATTCTAAATAGAGCATCTTCTTGGGTGATTCAAACACACCGTTTACTTTTCAGGGATAGCATCAGACACACTAAGCAGAAGAAATTTTAGAGGAATAAATATCATCATATCTTGTCTCATACATAGAAAATGCTAATGTAAGACCAACGTTTCTTCCCTACACTGGAGCTAGATCCCACTCCGATGTTGTTTTGACTCAACTACATACTAATGCCAAATTTTTTATTTTGGCACTCCATCCACCAAATGGAATTTGAAAATGCGAACTAAAAAGGCTAAATGACCTAAAGAAACACATTCTCTAAGATGGGATAAAAAAGATAAGTGGGAATTATACACATATATTACCAATGAGATAATCACTGTTGTGGAGGTCCGTGAGCATGAGAAGTGGTGGAATAAAGATCGTTCATTTGTTAACTACAAAAAGAATACCCTAAAAGCAGCGCTCACAGTTACAGAAGCACTGAGGCGTTATGCTCCATTTTTGAACGAAAAACTACAAGTTATAGCATTACTTGATGTAAATGAAAATGCAATTATATTCTGATAACATAATGGTTCATAGCATAACCAAGTAAAGACATGGGCGGATCCAGCCGATTGCAAAGGGGGGGCTGCACCCCCAGAGCCTTTCCCCAGGATCTCCCAATCAGCTTTTTTACCCTTATGTTCCTTTCCCACAACTAAATTCTACTATTTCTGCATATTATTTGTTCTTTAACTTGCTTCCTTACTTTAAGGAATGTCAAATTCTATCTTTAAATGACGAAAAATTTTCCAAAGGGAGGGGCTGGAGCCCCCACAGCCCCCCCCCCCTGGATCCGCCAATGAGTAAAGAGGACATCGAAATAGCCATTGGGAAATTACAATCGCATAAAGCAGCGGGAACCGATAATATTCCTTGTAAACTACACAAGGTTTGCGGGAAAGCTGGGATTTCAAAAATACATCTTTTGGTTGAAAAGGTCTGGGAACAGGACTATATACCCGAAGAGTTGAAAGAATCTATTCATATTCCGATTCAAAAAAAGGTATCAAAGACGGATTGCAATTACTATCGCGGTATCTCTCTCTTTCTGGTATGTTATAAAATATTTACGTAAATCCTTACTACTCTAATCAGTTAATACGCCGAGGAAATTATCGGAGGCTTTCAATGTAGTTTCAGACGGATTCATTCAACCGTAGACCAAATATTCTCTCTCTGTCAAATATTAGAGATAACAATTAGAATATACACTTCGATTATGATTAACCAAATAGAGGTTTACTTAAGTACATGGAATTTGACTATAAACTTTTCAAAGTCTCAAATAATGACATTTAGAAATGGAAGGAAATTGTCAAAATTAGAAACATGGAAATTTGGGAGAGATGATATTGAGGTTGAAAATAGTTAGTTATAAGTACCTGGGTATCCCTATAACGTCTGGCTTGTCCTTGGAATCTCATTTCAAACAAAAATTACATGTAGCAAAGAAAGGAATAAATGTAACCTGGAGAACCATTTTAAACACTAGCTGTATTTCATTTAGTAATAAGATAAATTAATGCTATGATGCTCAAGTATGGGATGCTCAGATGTTTGCTTCTCTAGAAAAATTACTGGCATTTTAATTACGCCCATTGTTCCAATGGTGAAGCCTAATGGTGATCAAGACTTTGTGGTGATAATAGGTTGACGCTGAATCCATAATTGGAATAAGAAAGGCATGACTTGTGGTGATAATGGGTTGACGCTGAATACATACTTGGAAATAGACAGGCATCCTATACCGAGAGTGAAGGTTTTGTTTAACAGCCTTCAGGGATCCCAGTACTTCAGCAAAATAGACCTCAAGGCTACGTTTCAGTAGATTAAACTTAAAGATTGTTACCCATAAAGGTAACTTTTGTTACAACAGAGTTCCATTTGATACTTCCCCGATACCCAAGTTTTTTTTCCAAAAAGTCATGGAAATAGTAATGGTGGGGCTGGAATGCGTTGTGGCGTTCAAAGATGTCTTGTGGAGGAAGGAAAACAATACAGGAGCATAATGAAAATTTAATTAAAGTAATGAAGCGACTGAAGGAGTTAACAATCAATGTCGAAAAATCAGAAATCTTATGTGAAAAGGTTAATTATCTAGGATATGTAATTGATAAAGTAGGACTAAAGCCAGATAAAAATAAAGTAATTGCTCTAGCCAACGTCAAGCCACCAGAGATGTCACGCAGCTGAAATCATTTTTAGTTATTAATGGTAGAGTACTACCGCAAGTTTATTAAGAAAGCAGGTGATTTAATGAGTCCACTTTATGGTTTGTTAAAAAAAGGGAGCCCATGGCAATGGACAGAAATATGCGAGGAGGCGTTTGAGTGGATAACAAAAGAGTTAACTAACTCTCCTTCATTGGTACATTATAACCCGGAGATGAAACTGGTACTGTAAGTGGATGTTAGTCCGGTTGGAATTTCTGGAGTTCTGCAGACTCAATTTCCGGAAGGTTCTAGGCGTTCCATTAGGTATGTGTCTAGAGTATTGAATCTCGCAGAGAGACGATACACTCAGATACACAGAGAGTCATTGGCCATAATCTTTTCTGTTAATAAGTTCTCTCAGTATTAATATGCTTAAAAGTTTACCTTAGAAACAGATCATAGGCCGTTAGTGGGTATTTTTCAATCGAAAAGATAACTAACAGTTATGACAATTAACTGATAACATAATTATGCTCTTTATTTGACTAATTATGATTTCAATACTGTGTTTGTACCTAGTCAGAAAAAACTGTGCAGACTATCTCTCTAGGCAGCCTGTAGAGGAGTGGACTAGATCCGAGGATTTTCCTGTTCAATTTATCAGGGATGTCTCATATATAAATCAAATATGCCAGCTTCATAAGGTGTTCTCAAAGCAGATGCTTAAAGAAGAGTCAGAGAAAGACGGAGAGATTAAAACAAAAAATATACAGTAACTGGTTGGCCAAACCAAGTTTTGAAAAAATTTAAAAAAAAAATATTTTTCAATAAATCAACGGATTGTACAGGAACAGATGATATAATCAACACATATTGTAAGGGTGAATCCCGAGTATACCGTATAGGCCAGAGCCGAGGGGACCTAGACCAATGATAGCAGAAACGAAATCAGTATAATCACATTTCATTTAGGACTTTCCACATCCTCAAATCACCTGCGCCTCATACCATCAATGTCATATGAGTCATCTTTTTCATTACAAACCAATATTGATCCTTCCGATCCTATATTAGACATCGATAGAAGGACAGATAGACAGATGGACAGGGATAGAGGACAACCTCTTTTCTAATGGTTCCGGTCTTTATCAAGGGTTTAAAATTAGTGTGGTGCACACGGCTTCGAATGATGGGTAAAATAAAAAAAAATAAAAAACTCCTTATTTACATCATATTTACACATTACTCATTTACCACTTAGTCCAGCACGGACTGAAGGTCAGTAAACAAAACGAGTCGAACTCATATCACAACTATTTGAATACCAATACGTATAAAAGGACAGTGATTGGTCTAATAAATACAAAAATTAACCTTCAGCACAAACGAAAACGATGTGACTTTATAGAACAGTGGTTCCAAACGAGAGCGATGGGCGTGAAGGAATCTGAGGGGGCGCCAAGCAGTTGAAAATAAAAAAAAATCTGGAAACTAAATTTACGTTATAGATTGTTAACTACCATATGGTTTAGAAAATTAAAAAAATGTTTCCAGTATAATACTGCTATTTGTTTTATATCTTATGCCCATACAATTAATTATGTAAGTTTATTTGAACAGGTAGGGGGGGGGGGGGGTTGTACAGAAACTCCTAGTGTAGAATGTATTTATCTAACTATTTTGCAGTAACAAAAAAAAAATCTCTTTAATAATATATTAGAGGAACTCAAAAAATAAACGCTCAATAAAAAAAACTCGGGGGACCCCAAAACGTGTATTTCCGTTGAAAACCGGAAGTCGAATTTTTTCACGATCGCAATACTTCCACTTACTATATATTTCATATATAGGTAAGTGAAAGTAATAAAAGTTTATCGACTTTAATAATAATTTTCTAGGCTAAAATAGTTCTTGGGATTCGCTTAAAAATATTAGTAATAGTAGTATGATAAAAAAAAAAAATTGTATCGGCTTATACCAGGATAAAAAAGGAAGGCCTATCTCGTGGAAGCTGGTGGAACGCCTTAGATGGAGCTCGAACAATCTAGATCCAAACAGATCCAGATCCTTCCTTTATCCTGGTATGTTACAACATGTAGCCATGGAGTCTGGCCCATTCTGTTTTAGTATGTTAGTTATATTAAATATAAATTAAAAGAAAAATAAACAATAATTATTGTCCTACTTAGTTTTATTTGTATAATGATACAATCTACTAGCTAATAAACAAAAACAAACAAATCAAATATTTATTCTGAATAGTCGTGAAACAGATTTAAAAAAAGACAATTTACTATTTAATTAGATCATGTACTACAAAATAACCAAAGAAGGCATATAGATATGTTAATAAATAAATAGGCATTGCGATTGAAGTATTTACGGACTTGTGAATATTTGTTACGAAACTCATATTATTCTGTTTCCTTTTTTTTTTTTTTTTTTCTTCTCATATTTACAGTGACTTCAGAATGGATATTATATAGAGAAAAATATTATTTAATTTTTCAGTACTATCAAATGTAAGAACATTTTGTATGGACAATGCTTTGTCATACTGGACTATATATTTTTGCAGGAACTGTTTTCTTGTGTTAAGAAAAAACGGGCAATGTAAAATTATGTGGTTTATACAGTTAATTATAGTTTTATGGCACCATTGACAATTATCATCAGTTTGAAGAACATAGGTGGTATTTCTATAAAATATTTTCAAATATTTAGAGCTTGCAATTCTAACTTAACTTGCTTACTGTTCTTAATTTACCTATATTTACATTGAACTTCAAATAGCATTCCGGTTCTGGGTTGGGGTAGTTACAAATAGTTCTATATATTGTGTTACAGTTTGAGTTAAGAGCTCTATCAATGTCCTTCGGCAATAAATGATTTGTAAATTTTTCGAGAATAACATTTTTACTAGCCAATAAAACACTATGTTTTTGAAAGGCTGTAAAATACTCCTCAATATGGTTGTTTGCAGTCAACATTTTAACTTGTGATATCCAATTAAAAGACAAGTCCCGGCCCCTTCCTATCAAGTTCTGTTGAATATAGATATTTTAATTGAGCTGACTCGATATTTTTACAATAGTTTGGACCAAATTCCAAACTATTAAGTCCGAATTTCTGGATCATAAAGAAGTGTTGATGATACCATGGAATCGAACAGTGTCATTTTTGTTTCCCATGCACAGCTTTGCCTCTTCTAAGAATTTCCCTCACTTTCGCACTTGCAACGTTGGATTTCTCAAAAAAATGTTTAGATTCCAGTATGAATCTTCCGGAGGATGAAAATGGAACTCCTAGGTAGGTGTAGGATTTTGTATACTCCCAGTACTTTATCATTCATTTTTTGTGATTTATGAAACACTAGTATTTTAGATTTTTCTGGGTATAAAATTAAAGAGTTTTGAACATAATATAGTTCCATTAATTCTATGTTTTTATGAGTATCATGCCATAAAGTATTTAAAAGTACTATATAAAAGGAGCATTATTACTTCATTTTTATTATCGATAGGGACTCCTTTAGCACCATTATTTTGAAAAAAAGTAACTATATCTGACAAAAATAATATGAAGAGGATTGGGCTAAGACTCTCTCCTTGTAAGAGACCGGAGCTAATACTTATTTCCTCAGATAGTTCGTCGCCGACTTGAATTTGCATTGTCATAGAGAGCTTTCAATATTCTTATTAATTTACCACTGATGCTAATATCAAAAAGCCTTTGCCAAAGAAGGGAGTGCTTTATAGAATCAAATGCCTTTTTGAAATCCATTAATGTATCAAAAATATAATTTCCTTTCTTACGAAGATTCATTTCTACTAATGCCCTTAGCGAAAAAATATGCTCATACAACCCCTTCCTGCTCTGGACCCTGCTTGTTCTTCCGGAATCAGTTTTTCACTGTCAGCCCAACTTTGCAACCTATATGCCAAAATAGCAGTAAATAGTTTTGTAATATTGTTGATTAATGATATACCACGGTAATTATCTACACTGCCGGTCAAAAGTTTAGGATCACCAGTATATTTAAATTAAAATTACTTAAAACAGCGATTACGTCGAATTTTAAGTACATGATTATATAGAATACCCTGTAGAAACGTGCATTTGCAGTCAATTCTGTTAATCAGATGTAAGAAAAACAGCGAGAAAAATAAAGATTGTAATTAAGAAGAATTGCACTAATACTGTCAATGACAACGCCCTAATAATCATTAAGGATTAACAATGTGTTTGTTGTGTCTGGAGTTATGTTTAGATTCCGGTCTATCTAACAATTTGTTTCTCTCGTTATTTGTCAGTGTTTAAGTGTGATTCATTGTGTTTCAGACGACAAATTTTGAACATTTTAATTGTCTATTTCTTTTTTCCGTTTTCACTTACTAAAATGGGTAAAAAGGAGGAATTTTATGTTGAACTGCGTAGTGGAATTTACACGCTGCAAAAAGTAAATAAGTCTGAGCGCCAAATTGCCGCTCAACTAAAACTTCAAAAACAGTAGTCCGTAACACCATTGCTCGCTTTGAGGAGTCACACTCTCATCATGACAAAGCTCGATCAGGACGACCCAGAATAACACCTACTCAGGAAGATAAATTTATTTTTTGAAGAGCAAGAGGAACAGAAGACTCACTGGCCCCCATATTAGAGCTGAGGTTAATACTACTACCAAAAAACCTATTTATGTTTCAACTGTAACAAGGAGACTCCAGGAAGCCAACTTGTTGGGGCGTGTCGGCACACTGAAACCACATTTACGTCCTGCTAATAAAAAGAAAAGGTATCAGTGGGCACTTGCTCATAAGGATTTTACCGTGGAGGATTGGAGAAAAGTACTCTGGACCGACGAATCAAAGTTTCAGGTATTTGGATCAAGTCGCAGGATTATGGTTCGTCGTACACCATCAGAAAAGTTTATTCCTCAGTGTATAATCCCGACTGATAAGCATGGGGGAGGTTCAGTTTTTGTGTGGGGGTGTTTCTCGGGCTTTGGACAAGGACAAATTCAAGAAATACTCAACAAAGTGAGATACAAAGAAATTTTGAAATTTTGAAAGACCACGCAATCCCTTCTGGTTTTATAATGCAACAAGATGATGATCCAAAACATTCTTCCGAACTTTGTAGAGGCTATTTACAAGAAAAAGAAAATGAAGGCGTTTTGAAGAACATGGCCTGGCCAGCTCAATCTCCGGATCTCAATCCAATTGAATTGCTTTGGGAAGAACTGGATAGGAACGTCCGAACACATGCTCCAACTTCACAAAGACACCTTTGAGAGCTCCTCAAAAGCTGTTGGAATAACATGCCATTTAAAAATTAGAAAAACTTATTGAAAGAAAGCCACGAGTAGTCCAAGCCGTCTTGAAAAGGAAAGGAGGATTTTTTGATGGAAAAAACGTATAGATCAATTTTTTTTTTCACATTGTTACCATTAACCCATTGTTGGATATTATTTTATGTACATTTATTTCAGATATTTAGACATTGTTTTAATAAAATTTGATTGAAATCTTTATTTTCCTTCTTTTATTGCAAAATATTGAGGTGGTCCTAAACTTTTGACCGGCAGTGTATATCTTTCTTGTCTCCTTTTTTTGTGAAGTAGAATTAGTTTAGATTTCGACCATAAGTTCGGATTTTTTTCTGTTTCCATTATAGACTTTAAAAATCGTTTTCTTCTATAGGCTAATAATATAAAAATAGTTCTACTAATAATATAAAATAGTTCTTGGGATTTGCTTAAAAATATTTTACAACTGAATAAAGTTATTTATTATGTTACTTTGTTTATTTATAGTGAAACGAACTGTAAATTTTTTTTTGCCAAAATTTCCTTATTGTATTACATGAAGTTATCCCTAATGAGGCAAAATTGGGAAAAAGGCACTAAAATGGTTATTACATTGCTGTATATTGGTTATATCATTATAGATTATTCCATTTCCCATTGGAAAAAATAATTTAAAATACGGTATGAAGGAAATTCTCCAGCAATTTTTATAATGCTGATCTTGAATTAATAATTGTAACTTATGAAAATTAGAGTACAAGAAGTCTTTCTGACTATGTCTAAATGAATATCAACCACCATGTCACCTATCCAAATTTTAATTAGGATTTGGAACGTCCTAATACATTCTTCGGACATATATTTGATTGCTCATTTTGGGGAATAATACAGAATAAAAAGTAATTTAAAAAAAAAATCGCATGCTAACTTGATATGTGATATTGACAGTAATAATCGATGTTTTAAATTCAAAACATCGATGTTGAAAGAATCTTTGCTACTGTCAAAACATGGATATTAAATAAATAATTGTTTTTGTCTAAACATCAATCTTTGAATAAACATATTTCTTTTTGTCAAAGCATCGATGTTAAAAAAGCCTTTGGTTTCGTCAAGACATCGATGTTAAAAACATATTTTTTTTCTTCAATAAATCGATGTTAAAAATAAATCTTTTTTTTTTTTTTTTTGTCTAAACATCTATGGTAAAAAAATCTTTGTTTCAGTCTTAGAGGTGCTTGAAATAATTGGGGCTGCAACATCTGCGCTTTGTTTTTTTTACTTTCACTTACCTACACATGAAATATATTGTAAGGGAAAGTATTGCAACCGTGAAACATTTATAATTCCGGTTTTTAACGGAAATAGTCGTTTTGGGGTCCCCTAGTCCAAATAACCAAGTCCCGCAAAAGACTGCTTGTGAACAGGCTAGCTCAAAAACTATAAACCATACGAACCTGAAAACGGATATTTGGTGTATGAATACGTTCGTGATGTGACAGCAAAAATTTGATAAAAATTGGTCAAACGAAGGGGGTACTTTATTCAATAACGTTTTACTTTTAAATATTTTATTTTTTAAGAGAAAAGATTGGGCTCCGCCGCACAGTGGTCAATAATTGCTTTTTGGCGGACATAAGTCTGCCATTTCCACAATTTTACAGATAATGGGATCTTTTTTATTACCTTCTCAATAAAAATCAAAAACCAAGGAACCAATTCCCGTTAAGATTGCTTCGGTATAAGTCTCATTTTTGCTTACCCAAAACCAGGTTTCTTGTGTATTAATAGATAGTTTTCGTTAGTATGCAAAAAAACATGGAAGAACTCAATATTTTTCAGAATTCCCTTTTTTATTTTTTTAGTCTGAGGGTGGGATTTCATGCCATAGAGTATCCAAAAGAAAATTCAAATTGCATAGAAGTTATGGATATTTTAAAAACGACTAAAAATACAACATTAAACTCGATTTTCTCCTTTTAGAAATAAGATATCAATATACCGATTTCACTGAAAGTTTACGTTCAACGGATAGTACATTACGTATGAGCAACACGAATTTGGTTTGCTTATTAGGGTACAAAAGCAATTTATATACTACTTTTTTTTTCAATAAAAACCGTTTTTCTCGGTTTCAAAGGGGTGCTCCCCGGAGTTATCACTGGGGTAATTTCTAGTCTTACTTATTCTACGACCACATACAAAAGATCAGTTAAATTCACTTGCGCCTTTTTTAGAAATGTATGTTTTGTATATGTTTACAGAAAAATTGGCAATGTTTGACCCTGTAATCTGCTCTAAATGGTACCTTTACACAAGGTTTTCACTTATAAATGTATATTGCGGTATAAAATTCTCAGTTAATTCGTCATATCAATTTACACTCGTTAAAATGTTTGGACTATACTTTAGGGTGGACATTACCATTTTTCTCGTCTCAAAACAAGAAGGACTGAATTAGACTTGTAGTGCTATAGATTGTCAAGAGAAAACATAGCTTTATCTTAAGTAAGGCAGACAAAGCCGATTAGAAACGCAAGAGCAGAGTCATACTGATTCTTTCCTAATTCATTTACCCTCCACTACAAATATGCCTGAATAATTATAGGTAGAAAATTATTATTTCTAGATAATAAGTGTTTGCAGGAAAATTCATAAAATCTTATCCTTGCGATTGTAAATTGATATGACAAATTAACTGAGAATAAATCGGTTGGTTTTTCTTTTACAAAGAAAGTCTATATTTATTCGTTTCAAGTTTATTGAAGAGCAAATATATATGTGATTTCAGCTATTCAGTAGTTTTTTCACCTGACCTGATCAACAGAAAAAGGGAAACAAAATTCTGTTTAATTGTGAAACCACTTATTCGATAACAGGTATTCAAGGTTTTCAATAAGGCTATTCAAAATTTTATATCGCAGTATACATTTATAAGTGAAAACCTTATGTATAGGTGTAGTCGTATTATGCTTGTAAATGTACCTGTACCATTTAGAGCAGATTACAGGGTCAAACTGTAATAATCAAACTGTAAATGTAATTTTTCTGTAAACATATACAAAACATACATTTCTAGAAGACTAGAAATTACCCCAGTGATAACTCCGGGGAGCACCCCTTTGAAACCGAGAAAAACGTTTTTTATTGAAAAAAAGTAGTGACAGCACTTCATTTTCTTTTTTTTGTAAAGTAATGACAGACGATGTTAATAATTAGAGATGTTCTATTCATTAATGGGAATTATTTGTTTCATGGTAACTATATGAAGTTTTCAACAACTACATAGAGAATTATAAAATTAGATGACTTGGAGTATAATGCTTGCATTGCCGAATTATCACAAGTAAAAACTTTTATTTAATAATAAACAAATTTATTGTATTTTAAAGAGCAAATACAAACAAAAATAAGTAAATGAATGTGGAAAAATGGGTGACTTTGAGAAAAGGTATTTAACAAAACACGTCTATTTCTAATCAAAGTAAGTTGGTAAGTGAGAGTTGTGTGTTGCGCGCATCAGATTTTTTTTCTTCATTGATGAGTAAATTGTATTTTTAGATCTGTTTAGCCTTCAAATTTCCAAATTTGTGGTATTACCAGAGCTTTTGGAAGGCTTTAGGCATATATTGCACTTGGCTAATTTGTCAGAGATTTTAGAAAAACATTTCTCCTTCTTTCACTAACTCTTATGTGCTTTTCCGCATAGAGCGAGCTTTGCCTCAGCCCACTTCTTCCATCCGTCTCTGTCCATAGCTATTCGCTTTATCTGGGCCATTGATCCGATCTCTGCCTATCCTTTCGATATATTAACTAAACGTGATTCGTGGCCTGCCAACTGGTCTTCTTCGTTCTGGCCTCACCTCCATGTACTATTTAACGTTTCTTTCTTCCGGCATTCTGCATATGCGCCCAAACCACTTTAATTGCCGCTCTTCAACCCTCAACTTCATGGATGTTACCTTGTTTGTTTGTTTTAACGTCACTTTATGCCACTAAGGCTAATCGGACGATGCTACAGTGGGAGTCCTAAATTTTGCATATCCAGGTATATAATTAGGATAGGGATCTTTAACGAGTAACTGAGATCGTACAGGCTAGGGACCTCCATTTTACGTCCTATCCGAGGGACGGCATAGACAAGGATTTTTTACTCCCATTAAAAAATCCCAGGGTCACCTCGGGACGCGAACCCACGACCTTTAGTATAGTAAGTTTCTATGCTAACCACTACACCAAAGGTGACCCCATGGATGTTACCTTGAGCTCTTCTCGAACAATTTCATTTCGGTCACAATCCCTTTTTGGTTTCCCCACTACTCGTCTAAGGAACCTCATTTCCGCACTAGTGAGCCTTTTAATGTGCTTATCAAGGGCAGTCCAGTGTTCAGCTCTGTACATGAGGACTGGGAGGAATATGGTCTTGAAAACAACTAGCTTTGGGTCCCGGGCAATTTCTTTTTTACCGACTATGGTATTGTTGATTTGGAGGTACACTGTTCGCTTTCCTCACTCGATTCCCGATTGCTGGGTCGAGCATTCCCACAAAAGAGTGATAAGATATTGGTAGGTATCCACGCATTCTAGAGGTTCTCCATTGGAAGTAATGTGTACTTCTTCTTTCGTCCTTCCTACTTTCATCACTTTACTCATGGTAGAGTAAACTGCCCTTTCTTTGCAGTTCCTCTCACCATTCTTCTACGGCCTTCTGGAGGTTCTCCTGTGAGTCAGCTATTAATACGATATCGTCGGAAAATACGAATAATTGGGCCAAAACCGGGAATAGGTTTCGATACCTACCACTGCTCTAGGGGTTCTTCTTTTGCATATTTTGGCGATCTCGTCTATAAATGCTACAAAAAGAATGGGACTGAGGCTGTCACCCTGCTTCACGCCCTTCATAAACTGAAACGGCTTTGATTCCCTTCCATTCAGTCGAACAACTCCTTTTGGATCTAGGTAAACTGCTTGTATCGCCAGTATAAGCATATTACGGACTTTTTTGTTGCGAAGGGGTGTCCATATCTCCTCTCTTGGAACGGAATCGAAAGCTGCTCTAAGATCCAGAAAGGCCATGTAAACACTCTCCCCTATATACCAAGCCTTCTCCACAATCATTCGTAGGGAGAATATATGATATGCGGTTTATCGCTGGGGTCTAAATGCTGCTTGTTCTTCTCCGATTTCTTGTTCGATCCGTTTTCTTAGTCTCTGCTACAGGATTCTAGAGTAAAATTTATAAGCTATAGGATAAAGACAGATGGGCCTGTAATTATTACAGTCAGTTTGGCATTCCTTTTTATGAATTGGCAAGATTATATTAAATTCCCGTTCCTTGGGAGTTCTGTTTTCTTGATGATTTTCTTTCCTCCATACTTGATTAGCTCAGGGTATATTTCATCTCTTCCTGCTACTTTTCCTGACATCAGTCTTTCAACTGCTAGCAAAACTTCATCTTCATCTATACAGTCTTCTTTCTCAAATTCTTGTTCAGATAAGGTATTACTTTGATGTCTTTTCTGATTTTCTAGCATAAGGCTATTGTGGCTTGAGAACTTTTGTTCATAATGAAGCCTCCACTCTTCTAGTATGCTATCATCTTCTGTAATAAGTTCGCCAGACATATTTTTAATATTCCTTACCTGTTTGCCCGTAATGATTTTACTATGGTCCAGAATTTTCTTGGATTTTGTTTATAATCCTCCTCTATATCTTTTCCAAAGTTTTCCTAGGATTTTGTCTTAGTTAGTTTAACTGTTGCCTTTGCCTTATTTCTTCTATCTTCCTAGTCTTCCCATGTCCTCTGGTTCAAGGCACCTTAATAATAATTTTCACAATAGTGTACCAACTGAAACCAAACAAGAACGCGAAATTAACATACTAAACCATTACTTTTTATGGTATTAATAAGATCCCAAGAAAGGATGAGGTAGGGGAGAGCGGGGAACAGTGAGACGCAGTTAACTGTGAGACAGTTAGCTCCTAGACTAATTGAAAGGACCCAGTTAGTGTAGGATTTGTTGTAGTGTAGAATATTAGTTAAATAAGCTTTTCCAGGAAAGAAACCAAAATTATCATACGTTTATGACTATTTTTTTTTTTTTTTTTTTTGTGACACGATTTATCGTTGGCAGTGTGGGTACTATTATTCATTTCACCTACTTTATATTAATGCCTTTTATTCACCAACTAAAACTCTTTCTATTAACCTTTAAACGGCAAAATGATTGTTCACTTCGGAAACAGAAATTCGTAATGAAGGCCCTTTGGGGATGAGTGAGACGGGAAAAGTGAGACAGCCTAGACACTTTTACTGTTTTATAGGAAAATAAAATTATATTGTCCAAGAAGGAAGGAATACCTTTAAAGAAACAGGCCATCAACAGTAGTTATTTTCATTAAAATATAATTTTTTTTTTTTATATCACCTAATATTATCAATATTCTACTTTATTTATTGTCAATACGAGATTTAGTAATGTTAATCTAAAATCCTCGGTCCCTAAATTGAAAACCAAAAGAATTATACCTAGTGATACTAATTTTGTCAACGACTCTTCATAATGAGTACTTCAAAGAAGTCATATATTTTTTATGTTAATTATCATGATAATACTTACTAATAAAATATTATTATCCCTTATTATTAACAATTTTATTAAAATATTTAGTTTTAACATAGAGTTTTAATATGGTGCCTCACTGTTCCCTCCAGTGGGGTACATTGAGACAAAAACCTTGTGGTTTAATGAAAATAAATATTTTTGTGTGTAACGTTTTCAGATTTCACATCTACTGAACAAAGGTCCGTTGTAGCAAGATGTCTATAAAATTTGAGAACTCTAGCTATAGTTTTTCTATTATTTTTGACAATCTGAGAAAAACCGTCTCATTGTTGCCCACTATCCCCTGTACCAAAATCAAAAGCGCTCTGATAAGTGTCGTCCATGCGATGCTGATAAGTGTGACCTTACTGTATCCGTCTATATAAGCTCTTGTTCATCCAATATGCTAAATAAAGTGACATAGGATACATGCCAAGACTAAAAAAAAATTATCACCTCTCATTACGATATTGTTTACCAACCTAATCCCCAAAAAGTGGATCAACTAGATAGCAAATTGGGACCTTTTTCAACAGAAATTTTCCTTTGATTTCCGAAATCCCGCACAAGACATTGATACGAACACCTCCGGGCTAAGAAAAGAAATAATAAAAGCTGTAGAAAAATCATAGCAAAGTCCCGAGATACCTCTAATCATTGCATCTGGTTCGATGAAGAATGTCATGCTGTTAGAAATTAAGAAATTTACAGATACCCGACCACTAACAAGTCCATCCAATACAAATATTAAAAGCCAAAGCTAGAAATATTATCATACAGAAAAGGAAATCCTTATGGTTGTCCTACCTAGAACAGATTAATACAAACGCACCCATCAGAAATGTTCAGAACAAAATCAACTCAATGAGGAGCATCCATAAATTCAAAATATACATCTTAAAATAAATGAGAACTTTCTAGCCGAATCTTGTAGAATACTTCTCCAACATTCTGTCAGTTATGAAGACAGATCATCAACATCAGAAATAAACTTCATCTTAAATCCGAACGATTTACACAACCTTCCTTTTTCAATCATTAAATTTAAAATAAGTTTTAGATTATAAATCTTTGAAATAAAATAATTATTAACTTTTAGCCGTTTTTCAAGAATTAAAATCAGTTTTTATCAATATTTCTTCAAGTATTTATGTTACAATAATCTCACAAATTTCAAAAATAAAAATATTATGATAATAATATAATAATAAAAAGGGTCAATCTGACAAGCAGTAGTGGCAAACATAAAGTTGCCCACCAGTGCAAGTTTCATGATCCCCGTTGTTGTATTCCAGACATTGCACTCATTTTTATTTGGCTCTGCTGTTTGAAAATTGCTCTAAAACAAAGGCAAAAGGATTCGTCTTCTTTTGAAGAATAGGTGCTATAGTAACCGATGTTCCCCTCTCTGCAGAAGTCATGCCACTGCACTTGTTTTTGTCCTCGTCGGGCCTTGAAACAGCCTGTTTCAAATCTCCTAGGTACGAAAAACCTCACAATTTTTAATCAATCCACAATCAAGAAGCAACTACACAGAAATCATTTGTACCAAACATATAATTAATCTTTAGTTAATGAGCTTTCGAAACATATATAACTTAAGCCAAAATACAAAACCCTTATGAAAATATGGGCATCACTAAAAAACTTTATAAACCTACTTTTCACTATATTTGTCATATGGCACGCAGAACTCCATAACCGCGCGACTTACGCCGCTTATACACATGTCAGCGGGCGGAGGGAAGTGATTTATAAGCGAAGTTGCCAAATCGCTAGCGATTTTAAGTTCCGAGAAATCGCTACTGTTTCAACTCACCTCTCACTTTTAACTCCCCTCGGTCTCCCCTAAAGAGACATTCGTCACTGTCCGCAGTAGAAGCGGTTCAGGAAGAAAAGATCGACAATGACCAATTAGTCACTCAGTAAGCTGAGATCCTTGCAACCTTCATCACTTAAAAAGAAGCAGTTAGATTTTTTTATCAAAAAAATTCTGTTCAATAGAACTTTCTGGACGTTAATTGGCAATGCTCTATCCAATCCCAAAACATTAGAACGTGGGTAAGCGAGTATCAACTAGAGATGCGACATCGAACGCAACACATCGATGTTTTTCCAATCCAAACATCGATAAATAAATCACAGAAACTTAGCCGGACTTAAAAAAAAGTTTATTTATCAGAGTAATGTTTACAATTAACAAATGAACTGAACTATTGCTATAAACTATTGCACTAATCCATCTTATCTAAGATCTCATGTCTGACTACTGGGATTGGACTCCTCGCAAGATGGAAAAGGAGGGGTATTTATACTGAGTCAGGGAAAAATTATTGACTCTGAAAAATTTGTTGACTGTTTTTGGCTTCCATAAATCCACCCATCCAAAGTTCTCCGTGAGAGAAGAAGTGGGTGGATTCTGTTGGTAGAAGTTGTAGGCTGGAGTACAAGTTCCTCCTTTTTGCTTGGTGCAGCATCTTCTTGATATGCTTGAGAAAGAATACTTGAGGACTTGTACAATGAATACAAAATAAAAATCCAAAGATATATAACAAAAATTCTTAAAATTATTAAGAAATTCCCAAGTTAGTACATTAAAGAGCAATAAGTTATTTTTATTATTTTATTATTATTATTTTTTTATTTTTTTTTAGTATATTTACTTCTTTTATAAGAATTTAGTTCTTTATTTCGAGTTGCCTACACTTATTTGATAGTTCTTATTGCTGCATCAGTACAGTTTGAAGCAATATTGAGATTTGGGCGAGATTATTTTTAAACCTGAAGTTTCTGAATTATTTTTCTTTATTTCATTCAACAGGTCCTCATATGTATGAACCATTTTGGTGGAGATTTGATAAAAATCGTTAATAAATAAATTTATAGATAATTTTGAAAAATATACTAAATTATTAGGAAAATGATAAGTATATTTAAATGGCTCAGGTTTGGTGGGGTGAGTAGGTGAGGTGGGGATGATTACCTTTTAGATAACGAATACAGATAATGTCTATTTCAAGTATTCATCTCAATGAATTTTTCACTGATTACTTGCCTGAAATTTGTCCGTTTGTCTTGTAATTTTAACAAAGTACACACTATAGACACACGAAGACGCACCAATGATTTTTTCTTTAAAAAGATCACTTTAACTAAAACACCAGAAGAACTTATACAGACACGATGTATACTGCACGGCGCACAGTGGTTCTAATCTGCCTAAATTAGATATTGTGTCCGAATGATACTTGTTTGTTTGTTTGTTAGATGTTGTTTAGGGGCGAAAAACAGCTATGATCATCAACGCTCGTTGGTTTATATCATTATCTGTTTTTGGGAAACCACCGACCCGAATCCCGCAGAGCCCCGACGAGAGCCGCACCCCTACCGATGGAGCCGGAGAAAGGGGGGCGTCCCGGTCACATTTGTCAGTGGTAGCTTCTATTCGACACGAGGCTTGTTCAGAGGATAAAAACCATGCTGGCCACCTAACTTCATTACATTAGTACAATACACTAATGTTTACAGTATATTAGTACATGGAAAAGCCCAAATCCTCATAAGTCCTCGGAGCTAACTTGCTCTATGAGACCGGAGACGTCCCCCACCCCCCGGCAATAGCCCCCAGGAGCCCCGGCCGCACAGTCCCCCGGGACACCGCACAGATTGTGTCCCCTTTAGCGTTACTATCATTTATTATTCAATAAAATAAAATATAACAGATGTAGATTTATAAACTAAAATAATCGGAAAATTAGATGTGGGGGAATAGTTTGCTTTTTAGGAGCAATTGAATTATCTTGGTTTTATTTCTTGGTCGTTACCCAGTGCTTTTGGTAATTTCGGGGGTATGTTAAGCTGTTGCAATATTGACTTATAACGGCGGGATTCCTCGAAGATGTGTTTGATAGTAAGGTTGGTTTGGCATTGCGGAGGTGTTTCCCGTATTATAAGATGGATATAGGTTAGACGGCTGTGTCTATTCTCAATCGGGCAATTGTTACTTCTTCTCGGCGCTTGTTGCAGTTTGAGGTTTGTGGTTGCGGTCCACGGATTCACCGTTCGCTTTACAGTCTTTGATTTTCTCGGCAGACTCTCTTGTCTGAATTGTCTCCGGAATGTTATGGGTGGTTTGTTTGTTTGTTTGTTTAACGTCCATTTTTATGCTACTTAGGCTAATCGGACGAGAAGTTATGGGTGGTAAACCGGATTCAGCGCATAGGCTAAGGATGGGGCTGCTCTTGAAGGCACCAGTGGCGAGTCCGATCCCGGTATTGTGAACGGTGTTGAGCTTAGAGAGGCAAGAAAAACGGGCCGAACCATACACGAAACTACCATAGTCCAGTTTGGAGCCGATGAGGGTCTTGTAAATTTTTAACATTGTACATCTGTCAGCTCCCCACGATGTTTTACCCAGTACTTTTAAAATATTCCTTTTCCGGAGGCATTTTTCTTTGAGAACCTTAGTGTGACAGCTCCAAGACATCTTCCTGTCGAATATGAGTCCTAAAAAAAAGGTGGCTTTCAACATATGGTAATGAAGTAATAAATTCGAGGCCGGAGGATCGGGACCAGTCACTCAGTCGGTTTAGCGCTTCTTGCAGTTTACTTTTTATGTCGTTTGTGTCATTTGAACGATACACAATGGCCAGGTCGTCGACGTACAACATCATTCTTATCCCTCTGGGCAAGTTCCTTCCTAGATCATTGATTGCCAGGGCAAAGAGAGTTGTGCTAAGTACACAGCCTTGTGGTACTCCATTTTTCTGCTCACAGTTCTGTGATAGGACGTTTCCAATCCGAACCCTGAATGTTCGGTGTGACAGAAATCGTGTTATAAAGATTAAAATATTGCCGTTGAAGCCAAGGGATTTCAATTTCTGTACGTCTATTGGTCTGGTCAAAAGCTTTGAACATATCGAAGAAAATTGCTATTGCATATTGATTTTAAATAAAGGTATATTGAATCTCCGCCTCAAGCTGGACGAGATGGTCAATCGTCGATCTTCCCTTCCGGAGATTATTCGATTGAGTAATTTGATCCTTATTGAGTAGGTCTGATGTTTGTATAAGTGGGTCTTGTGGTAAGTATATATTGCAGATTGTGAATGTGATGCCAGCGTGTATAGTTTTTGCAGTAGCTGGAAGTGGTGTATCTATTTCTATTCCTTCAGAGTATATGGAGCTATTAACAGCGATAAGCACACCTCTAGAACCATGATCATCGGGTCCTGTACACATTGAAGTTTTTGAGAGAAAAATTTTCCCTAGCTTTGAGGTGGGTTTCCTGTATACAGATACATAACGGACTCTCATCTTGTATTAATATTTTTAAATCATTAAAATGGGTTTTCAGTCCATTACAGTTCCATTTTATGAGGGTCATCTCGGAAATGGATTAGTTGGTGGTAAGAGATGTTGAACTGTTCGACTCCAATATTTTTCGTATATGAAATAGAAAAAGGGCTTATATAAATAAATATCCACGTATACGTACAAATAAACAAATGCATATGCATAAACGTAAATAAAAAAATATATTAAAAAAAAAAAAAAAAAAAAAAAAAAAACATGACATCCAAATATGTACAAACACATATATACTGCAGCATACACATACAAACGCGAAGACATAAGAATAAATACATATATGAACGTGCATTTATAATAAAAATTAAGAATAAGATTAAAGAAAAAATAGATAAGGAAGTACTTATTTGTAACTAGTGTGTGTAAGAAATTGTTTTTTACTTTGTAAATGGGATAAAGGTTTAAAAATTTTTCTTGGTTGCTTCTTATTCATTTTCACTTTAGTGAAACCTTCCTCGTCCATAGACTGGTCAACGTTGTCGACCGACATGGGGACAGCCTGAGTGTCCAGGGAGAGAGAAGGTCCAGGATCAGCTGAGTCAGGCGGAGGTGGAGGTCCGTCTCTAGCAGCTACGTGGGTAGCTTTTTCGGGAACAGCTGAGAGAGCCGGAGTGGAGGGGATGGAGGCCTCGGGCGCTGACTCGGGTGTGAGCTGAACTGCTTCGGCTTCTCGTCGAAGCTCGTCCCCGGAGCTGACGTGGTTCGGCATTGTTTATTTTACTGTTGTTACATTGAACTGATGTAGTTTTAGTATTGTTTTCGCTAGCAATGTTTTTATTTAAACTTCTATTATTTATTATAGTTTCTTCTTCTTCCTTGGCTCTACAACCCGCGAGGGATCAAGGCCGCCTGAACTAAGGTCCGCCACTCGTTCCGGTTTTGTGCAGCCGATCTCCAGTTCCGGATCCCCAGAAGGCTGCGTGCATCCTTAGTCGCCCCGTTCACCCAGCGAAGCCTGGGTCGCCCACGTCTTCTGGTTGAGTGAATTTCCTCTTCTAGAGCCTCCTGGGCACCGAGTTAGCACTCATTCTGGCTACATGGCCAGCCCACCTGAGCCGACCAATCCTGATGAATCTCACCACATCGCAGTCACTGTACATATCTGATATCTCGGCATTTGTCCTGATCCGCCAGGCTTGCTCGTTGGCATCGAAAATCGCTCCGAAAATTCTTCTGAGGACCTTCCTTTCAAATCGGAGGAGTTGATTTTCTTGGGATTTGGATAGTGTCCAACATTCGGATCCATATGTCAGTATTGGCCTGATCAGTTTTGTGCAGGCGCAATTTGGTTGTGCGAGATTTGCCGCACTAGCCCAAAATAACATTTGTTAGCTGCAAAGATTCGTCTTTGAATTTCCGCTGCGATTTCGTTATCCTGACTTATCAAGAAACCAAGATAAATGAATTCCTTGACCCTCTCAAATGTACACCCATCCACTTGTACATGGGAAGGAAGCATTCCTTGTGGGTTCATAACCATGTATTTAGTTTAAGAATGGTTGACTTGAAGCCCCATTTCCGCAGCTGCAGCTCGTAGGTTTTTTAAGGCCTCTGCCATGGCATTAAAATTTCTACCGATGATATCAATACCATCCGCGTACGCCAGTATTTGGGCTGAGCAGTTGAATATTGTTCTTCCCACCTGGATCCCTGATTTTCTTATAGCGCCCTCCAGAGAAAAATTGAAAATTAGGCATGCAAGGCTATCACCCTGTCGTAGACCTTGATGTGTCTGGAATGAGTCTGACAGGTCACCATCAACTCGCACCGAACAGGGCACCGCTTGCATCGTAATCTGGATAAGTCTCACAAGCTTCGTTGGAACTTTCAAAGAGAGCATTACTTTGTTAAGTTTTTCCCTATTTACACTGTCGTATGCGGCACAGAAATCTAAATACAGGTGGTGGGTTTGAACACTGTATTCTCGAGCACTTTCTAGCATCAACCTTAGGGAAAAAATTTGGTCTGTCGTGCTCTTTCCCCTCATAAAGCCAGCCAGGTAAATGCCACTCTCTCTCTCTCTCTCTGCGTGGGGTAGTAGCTTGAGGAACAAAATTCTGGATAACACCTTGTATGCACCAGGAAGCAGTGAAATACCCCGGTAGTTACCGCAATCCAGGATGTCTCCTTTCTTGTGAATTGGGCAAATTATGGTGTTGTTCCAGTCCACTGGCATTCTTTCACCAATCCAGACATCCATAATGATGTTGTGAAGTGCCTTCATCGCTTTTTGACCTCCGTACTTGATCAATTCCGATGGCAGCCCATCAGCTCCTGATGCCTTGTTATTTTTCAGGCTTTCGACGGCCTCCTGGACTTCATCAAAATCCGGAGGCTCAAGGTCTTCAACTGGTATCGGAACCCCCTGAGCGGTCTGATTTACAGCCACAAAGCTAAGCAGGCTCATAAAGTGATTCCGCCATCTATCCAGTATGCTCTGCTTTACATTCAGGAGAGTGCCATCAGTGTCTTTGCAAGTACTTAAGTAAGGCTTGAAGGGTTTTCTGCTGGCGTCCACTACTTGATAGAACCTGCGCACATTATTACTCCTTCTTAGATCTTCCAGATTCACCAGCTGATTCGCCTCCCATTCCCTCTTCTTTCTTCTATGAATGCGTTTCTCATGGCGTCTTTTAATCCTATATTCCTCAACAGAGTTCCGTGTATGCCTTCTTTGTATCATCAGGCGATAGGCTTCATTCTTCGCTTTGGTTACCTCCTCGCATTCCTCATCGAACCACACATGCCTGGTGGTGCGGGTTTCGTATCCAAGTATTTCGCAGGCCACTTCCTTCATTGTGGCTTTGCAAACTTCCCAATCCTGATCTACGTCTTTTTTAGGGGTGTGCTGCTTGAGTTTTTCATCCATAACAACTGCATATCGAGTCCGAATATCAGGGTCCTTAAGCCTCTCGACGTTGAATTTAGGATGTCTTGTGTTCCTCTGAGATTGAATCGTTGATAGTTTAGCTCTTAGTTTTGCTACAACGAGATAATGGTCTGAATCAACATTGGCTACCCTAAATGTCCTCACGTCTAAGAGACATGAAGCGGGCCTTGAGCTGATGAGTATGTCAATTTGATTAGCGGTTGTCCCATTGTTTGATCGCCAAGTGGCAAGGTGTATACGTTTATGGGGGAATATCGTACTTCCAACGACCAATCCTCTACCTGCTGCCAAGTTGATAAGCCTCTTCCCATTATCTTTAGATTCCTCAAGGAGGCTCTGCTTCCCAATGGTGGGTCTAAAGATGGATTCTTTCCCGATTTGTGCGTTAAAGTCTCCGATTACTATTTTTATGTCAGAGCGCGGACACTGGTCGAGGCGTTGTTCTACTGCGCTGTAAAATAAATCCTTTTCTTCCTCCTCAGAAGGTTCGGTTGAGGCATGTACACTCAGAAAGCTGTAGTTAAAGAGTTTGCCCGTTAGCCTTAAATAGCACAATCTGGGATTAATTGGATTGAAATCTATGACATGCTGAGACGCCTTTTCACTCACTACAAAGCCCGTCCCGAACGTGTGTTTTCTTTCGTTGCAACTATAATATATGGTGTGGTTTCCCTTCTTTATCATTCCTTTCCCAGTCTATCGGATCTCTTGAATGGCAGCTACGTCGATGCGATAGGTGTCCAGTTGGTTTAGGAGCAGATGTAATGCTCCGGCTCGGTTAAGTGACAGAACGTTCCATGTTCCAAGTCGAATTTCCTTTAGACGCGCGTTATATCGTAACTGTGTAAGCAATCCGGCTTTTCTTTGTTCAGGATTCACAGTGATGTAGATTTTCCGGGGAAGGCTTACTAGCTCAACGCCCAACCCCCAACCTGGAGGACCAGGAGATTTCTCATCAGTCCTCTCTTGCCCTAGGGAGACTGCCTTCACCACGGCTTGGAGACCTCCCTTCCCCAGTTGGTTTTGGTCCGCCCCGAGTTCTTCTTGGTGCCCACTATATCTAGTGAGCTTTCCCCGATCCGCCACCTAGGGAGGCGCCCGATGGGAGACCAGCTTGACTCCACACGGGTTATTATAGTTTCGTCAAATATAAATGGGATTTCGACTTGAATGTCGATTTCCTTTGTTTGAATTTTATTTATTTTTTCTTTTGCAATATTTGCAAAGGTTTTATTTGTAAAAATAGGGTATCGCTCTTTGTAAAATTTCTTTGCATCGAATAGAGATATTTTATTTGTAATCTGATTAAATTTAATTTCTTTTTGGATTTTAAATAGTGGGCAAGATCGGTCAAGTGCTTGGTGGTGCCCGTTACAATTTATACAATACGGCGGATTGTCGCATTTTGAATTTCCTTCGTGCCTGGTTTTCCTGCATTGTATAGGTACAAACCGGTTGTTTTTTACATTGGGCCGTGGGATGGTAAAAACCCAAACAGTTGAAGCACCTAAGGGGATTTGGCACATAGGCATGGACTTCGACTGACTGGTATCCCATTTTGATGGATTTTGGGGCTATCGGAGCAGGAAAAGTTACTATGCAGTTGTGGGTCGCGATTTCTTTACTATTTTTTATTTATTTTTATTCGTACTATATCCTTTATTACATCGGCCATTTCTACTTTGATTTCATCGATGGCTAGATATTGAAAATCAAACACTTTTATAATGCCTTTACGGTAATTTAAACTAGGATGGGGATTGATTTCGATCGGAAGCCCACCGAATTCTTTTATTTTTAATAGGGTGTCTGATTGAGTGCCTCTGTTTCAATCAGGAGAGACCCGTCTCTTAATTTTTTAATATTTCTAACCTCTCCCATCAAGCCAGTAATAAATTTTTTTATAAAAAACGGTGAGACTTTCTTAAAATCATCATCATCCGTTCTTTAAACTATGAGAAAACTTGGTCTGATTTCAATTTTCCCCGTCATATCCATTTTATCGGGGAGAATTCTGATTCGACCCCTTTTTCTTTTGGCCACGGGGCTAAGAGGATCGTCCGGGTCATTCATTTTTAGTTAGTTAAATAGAAAGTTTGTATTTTTAATAATTAACTAATGATATTAAAAAATAAAATAAAAGTAAAGTAAATATATCTCCTATAAGAAATAGAAATAATAATTCTTAACAAAATTAAAAATAAACTAAAAGGAAAACTATCTTATTCTGGTTATAATAAAAGTTATAGAAAAAAGAAAAAGAAAATTATGTATAGAATAGTTAAAGGCTTATCTGACTGCTGGAGTATCACGGTCCTTCCTATCCGGAGTCTAAACAAACACTGAGCCGAATGATACTGGACCAGCTGGCTGTGGAAAGACTTATGTCATAAAATTGCTTATGGATATTTATAATAAGTTTTCTATTACTGAAAATTATTGTAACGCATATATAACTTGTGCTTCAACTGCTATTGACGGCATAGATATCCATACAGCCTTAAAAATTCGTTTTTATCCCACATTTATTTATTTTTTATCCCACAACATTTATCCCACTACATTTTTAGGTTCTTCAACAATATAACTCTATTTAAACTTGTTAAAGTTGTGATAATAGATTAGATAAGCATGATTAGTGCTGAATTACTATCAAAGATTGATGCTCGACTTAAACAAATTCCTGGAAAAATTCATACTTGGGAGGATTGGATACGTTTTTTATTGGTGATTTAAGACAGCTTCGGATTTTGTAAAGAAACGTGTCTCAATTAATGATAGTTCATCCTCATTTAAAAATTCACCGTTGCCAATTTTAGTTAATATAGTAGCAATAACTGGTCACTTAGACGTTTAATTTGATTTAATTCATAAAATTTTAAGGTATGCCACAATGTGGGTCCTGAGAGTCCTCTTTTGAGTTTTGTATACATTGGGGTTGCTCGAGTTAGTAAGAGCAACCCCAATGTATACAAAACCACCTCATGCTACCAAATCACCTCATGGAATTAGAATATCCTTAGAAAATAAATCTGTAATGGAGAATAATAACTCTATATTAAACACTGCTGAAGACAGAGTGGTATCTACTGCTAAAGATACTTATCAACATTGTCAGTAAATTGAGCAAGAAGCTCACATTCGTCAGCTATTTCATAAAATGTCAATTATAGACACAGGAGGGTTGCTGTTCGAAGTAATATTGGTTATTAACAAATAATATAGACGTATCTAATGAGTTAGCAAATGGTTGTGTTGGGAAGTTAGTATTTTGACAACAATAAAGTCACTCATTTATGGCGGCTTATTATAAATTACGGCTAGAATTTCCCGGTAAGATAGGTGAAAAAGTAAGGAAGAAAGCGGCTCATCACATTCTAAGTCTTAATATCAGTAGGAAAGGAGTGCCAATTCTAAGAAGATCATCATCTACAGCTATGAACAAAAACAGGACTATATTCGCAAAGAGGAATCATTTTCCCCTATTGTCTGCTTGTGCTCTAACAATACACAAGCCTCAATGTGGTACTTTTGATGAGGCAGTTTATGAATATAGTAAAAATCATAATCAACAGCTGTTATATGTTGCGTTAACGCGAGTTACAAATATCAGTGGATTGTTTATACTAACAAAAACTTTTATCAAGGAAGAAAGCAACCAGCTGGAATAAAAGATTTGCAAACTGAGTACCAAATACTTGGAAACTCTCAACTGATTACAAAACAGAAAGAACAATGTAAACTCTGTTCTCATTGAATTGTCAAAGTTTAAGAGCTCATATTTATGATCTTAATGATAAATTATTGCAAACATCCTCATTTTTTTTACTTTCTGAAAATTGGATAAAAATGTAGAACAAATTGATATTGAAAATTTCAACTGTGTTACTCAGTACACGCGACAAAACTCAAGAGCTGGTGGTGTAGCAGTGTATCACTCATCTACAGGTACATATCACAATGTAATTAAAATGCAACGTAATTCATCAATTATTTCAATACAAGTCTCCAATCAGACTTGTGAACAGGTGAAATTACTGCTCTCCGGTGTATCAATATTCATAAAGAACCTTTAATTATTGTTGTATATATTAGTCGGAATAAAACAATTTCTAATAATATTAAATTGATTCACGAGCAGTTACTGCAATTTACTTTTGAATGTTCAGATCTCTTAAATAAAAATAACCTAAAGTAACCAATGATTCTTGCTGGAGATTTTAATGTCAATTTTAGTATAGAAGAATCTAAGCAATTATTGGATTTAAAAAAAAAATTAAATTTGGCTTTGAAAAATTCTTTATTTCAATCTACTACAGGATATAATCTTCAACAATTGATGCTGTTTTTCCAAGATATTTAGATAATTTTCATTCCAGAGTTTATTTTTCCCATTTTAGCTATCACAAACCTTTGATATCATATCATATTTTAATTATAATAAATAAATTAATTTATTTGATTTAACTTAATTAAATTTTTGTATTAACTATATAATATTTTTGTATATACTCGTAATATTAACTATGCAATATTTTCTTACTACTGTAACTTAATTGAATTTTTGTAATTTTCGAATATTGAATAATTTAACTTAATTGAAATTTTGTATGAATTATGTAAATAAGTACTGTAAATATTTCTGTATTATTAAATATTTTTAGTTTTATCCTAAGAGCCTCAATGTCAGGGAAGTTTCACGATATCAGAGTATACCTACACGCACTCACTTTTTTTTTTTAATAAGCTGTTTTTAACTTATTTATTCAAATTTTGTAAAGCAGTGTAAATTCACATCTTCCATTTTGATATATATATTTTTTTCAATACATTACAACATTCACAACGTTTCGAGGCTTTAATGTCTCATCTTCGGGTGTACTGCAACAATTTTTTACATAATATTTACAATTTGATAAAATTAATTTACAATGATTATAAAATTGGAACCACATATAATTTAAAACCGGTTATATTTTAGACAAAAGGAAACTAGGAACGTATTTTTTATTAACCACAAGTATATCAAAACTCAACTTGTAATAATAACAACAATGCATTATCATGTGACATCTAAAACATTTACATTTTATATCAATCGATATTTACTTTCGATTCCAATACAACACACTTCCTCACATAGCTAATTCTTCCCCCCTTTACGCCTGTGTAATTGGTCTGCGTGTTTTTTCGTCTACTAACTAACTAACTACTAAAGACTCCTCCTCTACTAACCAGGTGTTCCGTCCCAGCTTTCTACATGTATTGGAGTCGAAAGTAAATATCGATTGATATAAAATGTAAATGGGGGCCGGGATGGCCGAGTGGACAAAGACAGTTGCAATAGATAATCAAAGGTAAGCAACGTCGAGCGTGTTTAGTACTTGGATGGGTGACCGCCCCAGTCGGGTGACCACCCGCCGATGAAAGCCACAAAGTCCAAACTCCCCCCTCCCCCCGGGCGTGATGAGGCCCGTTAGTCTACTGGAGACGTCTCATTACAGGTCCTCCAAGGTCAACGGGGGTTATGTGTTGGGTCAATCACCCGACCATGTAAAAATCTAACGGATTACGAAACCAAAAACTAGCCTCAGAACTGATAGTCTAAAACTGGTAACGACCCCGGCTTTGTATAAAGGACTCCGTCTTGCCTCGTGGAATGTTCGGAGCTTATACAGACCTGGAGCCGCCCAAACAGTTGTGGAGGAAGCTAAAAGGTACGCTACTGACATAATAGCCGTACAAGAAGTTAGGTGGCCCGAGGATGGTGAACTCACTACCGATGGGTACACGATATTCTACAGTGGAAGGAACAAACAAAACTTTACCGGAGGAACTGCCTTTATAGTAAGCCCCAAGGCTCGGAAATCAATCCTAAGCTTCGTCCCTATTAGCGATCGGATAAGTGTGCTTAGATCAAAGGAAGATGGTTTAACATCTCCATCATAAACGTTTACGCACCAACCGAAGACAAGGACGATGATATGAAAGATGATTTCTATGAGCAACTTGAGCAAGTGTACGACGGTATTCAACGGTATGACGTAAAATTAGTCATTGGGGATTTTAATGCCAAGATCGGAAGGGAGCGTCAGTTTCGGCCAACAATTGGATCGCACAGTCTTCATGAAACGAGCAGCGAAAATGGCGTAAGATGTGTAAGTTTCGCAGCTGCTAAGAATCTGGTAGTCAGCAGCACCAAGTTCCCGCATAAGGAGATTCATAAGTATACATGGACAAGTCCTGGGGACAGGTGGAGGAACCAGATCGACCACGTGCTGATCGACAAGCGACACCAAAGCTCCATACAAGATGTGAGGAGCTTTAGGGGAGCCGACTGTGGTTCGGACCATGCCTTGGTGTTAGTCAAGTTTAACCAAAGGCTTAGACGAATCCAGAAGACAGATAGCGACCTGAAACGAATAAGATATGAAATCCAAAGACTAAAGGATCCGGAGACCCAATCACGATTCCAAATAGAGCTGTCCAATAAATTCGAACTTCTTGACCTAGAGAGTACGCCAATTGAGAGCCACTGGGCGGAAATTGAAAAGGTCTTGAAGGAGACAGCGAACAAGGTGATAGGAGTCCAGGCTAAGCGTCAACCAAAGAAATGGTACACGGAGGAATGCCGTAAGGCTGTGGAGGACAAAAGGGCACTGAAGATCCTTAGCCTAGGCAAAAGAGACAAAGAATCCCGAGATAGATACGAAGCTGCTCAGAAAGCAGTAAGAACCGGATACATGGGTAGGAGCACTCAAATGAAAAACA
>OU426980.1:171071539-171321539 GCA_911387785.2 Aelia acuminata
TATCAAGGACTATGCATTTATATGTGAAAGAATTATCACTGTTACTATCAAGCTATATGGCATTGAAACAGTTATAATAGGGGTCTATGCACCAAACGACGATATGGCACAGCAGACCAAGGATCAGTTCTACCAAAAATTAGACCATCTACTCAACAAGTTAGAAACCACCAAGATGTAATAATAGCGGGTGATTTCAATGCGAGAGTGGGTTCCCAAGTAAATGATGCAGTAATAGGCAGATATGGAGAAAATGTCATTAATAGTTCTGGAGAAAATCTTGTAGAATTCTGTAACCAGTATGATTTGAAAATTCTGAATACACACTATTCACATAAAGATATTCACAGATATACATGGGAGAGACCCTCGTTACAGCAGAAATCAATAATTGATTACATCATTACCAAGCAAAGACCCAAAATGGTAGTTCAAGACTGTAGAGTCATGCGGGGGGCCAACTGTGGGTCTGACCACTATTTAGTTATAGCAAAGATGACATACCCATTTATGAGAAAACATTCAACAACCGGACAACTGACTGATCAGAGAAAACACGAGAAATTGGAACAGGCAAAGTATAAGCTCTTTCTCCTGAAGCAGTTCAGCATTAAGGATTTATTTCAACGAAGATTAGAAAAGGAACTAAAAGCTATTCCAGAAGATGAAGATGTTGAAGTAGAATATAAAAATATTGCACAAGCACTAACAAAAATTTCTCTTGAGGTACTAGGGACTGAAAGTAAGAGTTTAGATAAACAGGATCCTCCATGGATGTCTGATGAACTGAAGATGTTGATTAGGAACAAGAAAAATCTATACAATAAATGGTTATCGACTAAATCACTGCAAGACAGGCAAAACTTCCAGACAGCAAATCACGAGTTAAGAAACAAAATTAAATCAGAAAAGAACAGGATGTGGGAACAGAAATGTGTTGAAATTGAGAGTCTAATAGGTGGGTCACAAACTACTGAAGTATGGAGGACAATTACTAGTATGAAGAAAACACCAGTAAACAAAGCGATAGACAACTTAATTCCTTTAAAGGAATGGAAAAAGCATTATGCAGACCTTCTAACAGAAGACAGGGCCCATTACACCCAAGGGAAAGAAGAAATGATAGAAGTAACTGACCGAAATATAACCATTACTGTAGAGGAAGTAAAGTCTGCATTGGCTAAAATGAAGAATGGCCGATCACCTGGTCCTGGAAATATTCCTGTCGAATTATTGAAAGCTGGTGGACATTATCTGAAGAGACGAATAACCAACCTTATGAACAACTGTTGTCAAAGGATTGAAATTCCATCAGAATGGAAAGAGTCATATATAGTTTCTATTTTCAAGAAAGGGAATAGAAGAGACACCAACTGCTACAGAGGCATTAGTGTGAACGGTACAATGAGCCGCTTATTTAGCAAGATAATGTCTGAAAAAATTAGACAGAATGTTGGCCACCATATTGGGGAAGACCAGAGTGGATTTAGGCGGAACAGATCATGTACAGAGAACCTGTTTATTTTACAACAGCTAATGGAGAAATTTATAGCAGTAGGGAAGGAGCTTCACATTGCCTTTGTAGATCTAGCAAAAGCCTATGACTCAGTCCCTAGAACTAAACTGTGGGAAGCTATGAAAGATATAGGTATGGATGATCATCTTTTACATATTATTATCGAAATGTATAGAGATAATAAGGTACAGATTAAAAGAGGTTCAAAGTTATCAGAACCTATTAATGTCACAAAAGGATTGAGACAAGGATGCAGTATGTCACCGATCTTGTTCAATTTATATGTAGAAGTGGCTCTCCGAAATAGGAAGCTTCATGCACCTGTAACTATGTGACATACATAGAAGAGGTGACGCGGTCCACATCAAGAGGATATCGTGAGCCTTCGTCAAGTACCAACTGCTT
Source organism: Aelia acuminata (assembly GCA_911387785.2). NCBI lineage: Eukaryota > Metazoa > Arthropoda > Insecta > Hemiptera > Pentatomidae > Aelia > Aelia acuminata. Next base: position 171,073,461 of record OU426980.1, read on the forward strand.
GACGGCGCGCATAGCTAGAAAAGCGCTAGGCTTCAAACTATAAGTCACAGTGTTCAGCTGATACCCTTGAAGTCCTTTCTCAGGACAGTTCCTCCAGAATATAAGTAGTATAAACGACGGATTGTGCAATTGTGAAATAGGTCACGCCGTCTGCCAGTGCGAGGGGGGTGTATACCTAGGGTGAGGGGGGGCGGTTGGTTGCACAATCCGGCAACGTCGCATGGAATGTGTGAGATGTAGCAACATCGCTTTGTTTACATTCGATACAGCGTGCCGTAGTAAGGCTATATGTTACCTTGAGGGTCATTGACCGACCTTGTGAGGGCGAGGGGGAGGCGGTTGGTTTAGCGGCCTTTGTTTACATTACGCCTGTGACGTCATCCTCTCAGTGGGTCGGGGACTTCAGCGGTACAATTTGTTTACCTTTACTGTGGTGACACAATTTAGCAATGATGTCGGAGGAATAACGGACAGTTCCAGCCCATACTGTCCAGGTGGCTCCACTCTTATATAGCCCCGCTTGCAGTGGCGGGGAGAGAACATGCTCATTCAGCACTGATTACATTCGAACGATACCTTGAGCTAGCTCGCGACGGGTCTGTTATCTGTTTAAAAGGATGCCGCCCAGATATCAGCCGCCGCTGATTATAAACAAGACGACAAAGAACCATTCATTTACTTATCGATGGTCGATGGTATAGTACGAACGAAAGTCGAACGTTGCGATAATTCAGAACAGACAATTAAAGAAGAAATTATTTTATTTTTAACCGACTTCGAACGAAAGAGGAGGTTACTCAATTCGATACGTATGTGACTTTTTTTTTTGTGCCTTTTTTTTTTTTTTTTTTTTTTTTTTTACTATGTATGTTCACCGATTACTCAGAGATGGGTGGACCAATTGGAACGAAACCTTTTGCATCCTGTAGAGTATTTTCCCAAGGTGGTCCCATTTAAACCTTTTTGGGGTTCCTAATTTATTTAAGAAGTTATCGGGAAAAAACATGAAAATAATTATTTAATTATCGCTCAAATTGTTTACTTATTGGAAAAACATATGGCATATATAACATAAGGTATGGTCCAACAAGCTATTAAAACTAATTGATAACTAACAAACCCAAATATTGTATTACTGCTGGATGAATCAAATGGGAAAACCAACCAATCAAATTCAGAATCAAAAGAGTGGGGGGAGAACACGAACAGTCTGTTAGTTATCGATGTGTTTTACGTGCTTGTTGGAACAAACCTATACATAACCTTAACTAATTTTTCAACATTAGATTTAAATGAAGATATAAATATCAACAGAATATAATATCGCTGTCGTTTTCTGTAGCGATATTAGCATTTTTTTTTTACTATGCATGTTCACCGATTACTCAGAGATGGGTGGACCAATTGGGACGAAACCTTTTGCATCTTGTAGAGTATTTTCCCAAGGTGGTCCCATTTAAACCTTTTTGGGGTTCCTAATTTATTTAAGAAGTTATCGGGAAAAAACATGAAAATAATTATTTAATTATCGCTCAAATTGTTTACTTATTGGAAAAACATATGGCATATATAACATAAGGTATGGTCCAACAAGCTACTAAAACTAATTGATAACTAACAAACCCAAATATTGTATTACTGCTGGATGAATCAAATGGGAAAACCAACCAATCAAATTCAGAATCAAAAGAGTGGGGGGAGAACACGAGCAGTCTGTTAGTTATCGATGTGTTTTACGTGCTTGTTGGAACAAACCTATACATAACCTTAACTAATTTATCAACATTAGATTTAAATGAAGATATAAATATCAGCAGGATATAATATCGCTGTCGTTTTATGTAGCGATATTAGCATAAATAATAGATAGATGTATATTCACCGATAACAGTAAACCTTCTTAATTTAAATCTAATCAACGGTTGGACACCATAATCATAAAACAACAAAATTCGTGGAATTCCAAGAAAGATTGAGTATTTAATCGGTAATCGTTTTAAAGCAGAATTTAAGACTTCTTCAAGTTCCCGAAGGATCGTTTAAATTTAAAATCGTAGCTATTATTGATTTAAATTAGATTTTGATTTCTATCTTTTATTGACTATGCACATTAAAAAAGAATACAATAATTCCTGGAAAAGCTCATTTTCAGTTGACTTAATAAAGGATTCAGATACTTCTTCCGGATACACTAGGTTACTGTTGAATATCTTGCCGGAGGTCTTGTGCCGATCCTTTAAGGGTGACACTTCTGTTATGTTATCCGGATTACTAGTATCGGTTTTTAAATTTGTTTCTACAACTATCGAGGCTTTTGCTGGTGTTCATACATCAATAAAAACTACAAAATAAAACTTGATAACTACCCGAAAACAACCTCATTGTCCCCTCAGCAAAAATTTGGCAGTCATGGAAATGATTGTTAAAAATGATGATAAATGCTACGCCACTAGAATTGAAGCAACATTGTTTAGCAATTTATTTTCTGAATAATGTTTTATTACGAAGGATATAATTCATAGTACTTCGGTAATAAATTTAGTCAAAAATTCATCGAAAAGAATTACGAACATAATTGAATCAACCTTTGGAATTAAGTCAGTAGTCTAATACGGAGAATAATAATATCCTTCGTAATAAAAAATTAACCATATGTGAGTCCCAAACCCTGTTGCTTCTATCCTAGCGGGGCAGTCTTTTTGATATCGATAAATTTTATGGTTGCCCCTTTTTTTGCAGGGACTTCTATCCAATGATGTAATCCAATGAAGTCGTGTATAATATCGCCATAGTTTCCAGAAGGATATTCAAGCCATCAAAATTTAAAAATTACTTTCAAATTTACTATAGGTCATATTAGCATCCTCATCGATTCTCCATTAACGATATCATGTCTAAAACCGGCCAAAATCTCGACTGTTCAGTGACTTATCTACTTCATCTTGGAATAGCCGGATTTATGTATATTTAACTCAACACATCTCGGAACACTGATTCTCTACGTAAATGACAAGTACTGACGACATTTAGCAAAGGAAAAATATTGTCATTGTGGAAAAACATTCTATGTGTTCCCTCCCCAATTGAACATTGATCTTTTTAAAATTAAAAAAAAATCCATTTATAATCATAAAAAGTAGGTAAAGTGTATTTCATAATAATTTTATACAATTATTGTATAATAAACAGACCTGGGAAAGACAAACGTGGTAGAGCGTAAAAAGATTTCGAAATTTTTAAACCAACGTTTATTTTATCAACGACCAATGGCCAACGAAATTTTTAAACCAACTTACGGTTTTCTACATTAGTTATCTTCTCCAACTAAAAATTGTGAAATAAAAAACATTTTATAAAAAAATATTAAACCGAAAATGGTCAAACGGAGGGGGCACTTTACTTAATAAATTTTGTCCCATTTTCACTTGTTTTATTCTTTTATTTGCTCAAAAACGGCTTCAACGATTTTGATTAAACTTGGTATTTGATGTATGTATATGTGACAGCCAAAATTTTATTAACCGTATTATGAAAATAAAAACTTTTATTTATTAATAAAAAGATTAATGTTACTTTAGAGAGTAAATACGTGATGCTCAATTTGAAGCATCGCAGGTGTGTAAAAATATGGTATAAGATAATAGTCTATAATTAATATAGGTATATTTTAGTCTAGAAACTTTAGTTCCATAATAAATTTTTGAAAACAATATAACAGTAGTCGTTCTTGATTTCCAGAAAGGCATAAGAGACGTAATTAAACCTATCGAATTCATCCTAAATTTTTCAAAATCTTATAAAATTATAAAAAAGAAAAAAACATGAAATCCGAAGAAAAATGTCGGATCGAAGAAGTTAGAATAAAAAGAAAATATATGGTTATTTTTTATAAACTTTGGTAAATTTATGTATAAAAGTTGTAAAAATATAGAAGATACATTAGAATTTGTACGAAAATCGTTAAATTCTAACAAAATGACTACACAATCCAAGAAAAAATGACTTTGAAAGAAAGAAAATGTATGGTCATTTGTTATAAACTTTGTTAAATTTATATAAAAGTTGTAAAAAATGTAGGAAATGCATGAGAATTAGTACGAAAATTGTTAAAATCTAACAAAATGACTGGAAAATACGAAATTAAAAGAAACATAACGGTATGAATAAGTAACAAATAACGAAATTATATGTAGGAAATGCATGAGAATTAGTACAGTTTAGCAAAGTGTTTTAATCGTAAAAAATCTCACAAAATAATATGAAATCTTATAAATAAGATATGAAATTAAAAAAAAATACCGGAATGAATAAAAATAAAATAGGGTAACTGTACCAATAGTTGACAGGTTAAGAAAAAAAAAATATTGGATTATTGACACTGTTTACTAAAATATTGATGTTAGGTTAATCTTTGTTATGAATTTAGTTAGGCAATTCCCTCTAGAAAACTGGGAATACAATATCCTATGGTCTACATTTACGGTTTTTGAAAATAATTATTTCTTTTAACCTTCTAAAATGTGCCAATAGTTGACACATCAAAATGGAAAGGTTTGGAATGTTGACATTTATTGTGTCAATAGTTGACACTTACATTATTTTTTAATTTCTCAAGGAGAATATTAGGTAATAAGGACTGCAATAAAAGTTAATCATTTTTTTATTTATAAACTATATTACACATCATAAACTGATAATTGATAAGTTACGAACATTCCGTAGCATGTATGTGGAAGTGGACACCTTCATGTAATACCTCATACCTACTCATACCTAGCTCTTAACAGCTAAGTATAAGATACTGTTTCCTGTTGTCGATTATAAATATCGACAACAGTCCGGGTGCCTGGAAATTACGAACATCCGTAGTATGTATGGTGGAAGTAGTGTTTTAAATATTCTCCCATCTTTCCTGAGAGTTGCTCTCCCTCTTTCAATATCAAGACCTAACAATCAAAACAAAAATATGAAGACAACTGCAAATTATACCTTTAACATTATCATTATCAACCCAAAATTTCATTCATATTTTGATTCTTTAGGTTTGTAAAATATCACTCATATATAGATATACAAAACACGTTATTATTATCTATATTTTTATGTTTTATGGTATAGGTACGTATAATTTTTTAGATATAATAAAACAATGTGATAATAATAATTCTACTTAAAAGTTAAAAAAAAATACACATGTTTTTTCTGTATTATTATTTATTTATTGATTTGGGGAGGGAACTGTACAATAACTTCTTGAGTGATATGCAGCTGAAATCATTTATCGGGCTCATATTATGTATATTTTAACATACGATTGATTAAAATAGATACTAGAAGTATATCCGTATTCTGATGGTGAGATATACTTCTGCTATTATCAGAAGTAAAATAATAGCTTTTATACGATAATAATTCATAAAATTTTATGATTAAATTTTATGTTAAAGCAATATAATAATTTTAAATAACCAATATTCGATTAAACTATAATTGTCTGCATTAAATATTAATGTTTCATTTTTAAATAATGACATTGGCAAGGATAGGATAATTTAAATGAATATGATACGTAAGCTATAGCATTACGTCTTATCAATTCGATAGTATGTAGCTCCATCAAAGATAATATTAATTGAGGAATGATGACAGTGATTCCATTATGCGATTTTTATAAAATCTAACAAAATTACAGGACAAATACGAAATTAAAAGAAAAATATGATTACGAAGAAGTGAGATATAAAGAAATTATATGTTTATTTGTTATAAAAATGTAGAAGATACAAAATAAATTGTAAGAAAATTGTTAAATCCCATAAAATATAAGAAAAGTATGAAATCCAAAGAAACATGCCGGAATGAAGAAGTATAAATTAAAGAAAATATATGGTTTTTTGACATAAACTTTGTTAAATTTATATGAAAGCTGTAAAAATGAAGAGAATATAAAGAAATTGTACGAAATTTGTTAAAATCTTATAAAATTCTATAAAATAAATAAAACTTTACGAATCACTTCAGTTTATACGTTATTTACTTGAATAATAACAGTTGTCAATCTCTGAAGGTGTGCCCCTGAAGGAGTTTGCCAGTGGTTAAGGTTGGCAAGGCCCTCGACCACGTGGTGGTTGAGGCTGGGAGGGCCTAGGGTCCACAAGTCCAATTCGACTCCGCAAATGCATTTTTAAATGAAATTAAATGCATCTCGACCGCATTTGCAATGCAAAATGCATTTGTGGAGTCAAATTGGACTTTGGACCCTGGGCTGCCCAGCCTTAAACACCACGTACCCTAAATTTATAAAAAAGTTGTAAACATGTAGAAAATGCATTAGAATTTGTACGAAAATTGTTAGTATCTAACAAAATGACAGGACAAATACGAAATTAGAAGGAAAATATCGGTACGAAGAAGTAAGTATAGAGATATTATATGTTATAAAAATGTAGAAGATGCGCAATAATTTGTAAGAAAATAGTTAAAATCTCATAACATTATAAGAAAAGTATGAAATCCAAAGAAACATGCCGGAATGAAGAAGTATGAATTAAAGAAAACATATGGTTTTTTGACATAAACTTTGTTATATTTATATGAAAGCTGTAAAAATGAAGAGAATATAAATAATTTGTACGAAATTTGTTAAAATCTTATAAAATTCTATAAAATAAATAAAACTTTACGAATCACTTCAGTTTATACGTTATTTACTTGAATAATAACAGTTGTGAATCTCTGAAGGTGTGCCCCTGAAGGAGTTTGCCAGTGGTTAAGGTTGGCAAGGCCCTCGATCACGTGGTGGTTAAGGCTGGGCAAGCCCAGGGTCGAAAGTTCAATTTGACTCCGCAAATGCATTTTTAAATTAAATTAAATGCACCTTGACCGCATTTGCAATGCAAAATGCATTTGTGGAGAAAAGTATGAAATCCAAAGAAACATTCCCGAATGAAGAAGTATGAATTAAAGAAAACATATGGTTTTTTGACATAAACTTTGTTAAATTTATATGAAAGCTGTAAAAATGTAGAAAATGCATTACAATTTGTACGAAATTTGTTGTGAATCTCTAAAGGTGTGCCCCTGAAGGAGTTTGCCAGTGGTTAAGGTTGGCAAGGCCCTCGACCACGTGGTGGTAAAGGCTGGGCAAGCCCAGGGTCCAAAGTCCAATTTGACTCCACAAATGCATTTTGCATTGCAAATGCGGTCAAGATGCATCCAATTTCAATTCAAAATGCATTTGCGGAGTCAAACTAGACTTTGGTCCCTGGGCTTGCCCAGCCTTAACCACCACGTACCTTAAATTTATATAAAAGTTGTATAAAAATTAGAAGAAAAATATTGGTACGAAGAAGTAAGATATAAAGATATTATATGATTATTTGTTATATAAATGTAGAAGATATAAATCCAAAGTTCGTACTGATATTTTTCTTCTAATTTCGTATTTGTCCTGTCATTATGTTAGATTGTAACAATTTTCTTACAAATTCTAATGCATTTTCTACATGTTTACAACTTTTATATAAATTTAAGGTACGTGATGTTTAAGGCTGGGCAAGCCCAGGATCCAACGTCCAATTTGACTCCACAAATGTATTTTGCATTGCAAATGCGGTCAATATGCAATCTTTTTCAATTAAAAATGCATTTGCAGAGTAAATTGGACTTTGGACCCTGGGCTCTCCCAGCCTTAACGACCACGTGGTCGAGGGCCTTGCCAACCTTAACCACTGGCAAACTCCTTCAGGGGCACACCTTCAGAGATTCACAACTGTTATTATTCAAATAAATAACGTATAAACTGAAGTGATTCGTAAAGTTTTATTTATTTTATAGAATTTTATATGATTTTAACAAATTTCGTACAAATTCTTTGTATTCTCTTCATTTTTACAGCTTTCATATAAATTTAACAAAGTTTATGTCAAAAAACCATATGTTTTCTTTAATTCATACTTCTTCATTCCGGCATGTTTCTTTGGATTTCATACTTTTCTTATAATTTTATGAGATTTTAACTATTTTCTTACAAATTATTGCGCATCTTTTACATTTTTATAACAAATAAACATATAATATCTTTATATCTTACTTCTTCGTACCGATATCTTTCTTCTAATTTCGTATTTGTCCAGTCATTTTGTTAGATTGTAACAATTTTCGTAAAAATTCTAATGCATTTTCTACATGTTTACAACTTTTATATAAATTTAAGGTACGTGGTGGTTAAGGCTGGGCAAGCCCAGGGTCCAAAGACCAATATGATTCAACAAATGCATTTTGCATTGCAAATGCGGTCAAGATGCATTCAATTTAATTTAAAAATGCATTTGCGGAGTCAAATTGAACTTTCGACCCTGGGCTTGCCCAGCCTTAACGACCACGTGGTCGAGGGCCTTGCCAACCTTAACCACTGGCAAACTCCTTCAGGGGCACACCTTCAGAGATTCACAACTGTTATTATTCAAGTAAATAACATATAAACTGAAGTGATTCGTAAAGTTTTATTTATTTTATAGAATTTTATATGATTTTAACAAATTTCGTACAAATTCTTTGTATTCTCTTCATTTTTACAGCTTTCATATAAATTTAACAAAGTTTATGTCAAAAAACCATATGTTTTCTTTAATTCATACTTCTTCATTCCGGCATGTTTCTTTGGATTTCATACTTTTCTTATAATTTTATGAGATTTTAAATATTTTTTTACAAATTATTGCGCATCTTCTACATTTTTATTACAAATAAACATATAATATCTTACTTCTTCGTACCGATATTTTTCTTCTAATTTCGTATTTGTCCTTTCGTTTCGTTAGATTGTAACAATTTTCTTACAAATTCTAATGCATTTTCTACATGTTTACAACTTTTATATAAATTTAAGGTACGTGGTGTTTAAGGCTGGGCAAGCCCAGGGTCCAAAGTCCAATTTGACTCCACAAATGCATTTTGCATTGCAAATGCGGTCGAGATGCATTTAATCTCAATTAAAAATGCATTTGCGGAGTCAAATTGGACTTTGGACCCTAGGCTTGCCCAGCCTTAACCACCACGTGGTCGAGGGCCTTGCTAACCTTAACCACTGGCAAACTCCTTCAGGGGCACACCTTCAGAGATTCAAAACTGTTATTATTCAAGTAAATAACGTATAAACTGAAGTGATTCGTAAAGTTTTATTTATTTTATAGAATTTTATAAGATTTTAACAAATTTCGTACAAATTATTTATATTATCTTCATTTTTACAGCTTTCATATAAATTTAACAAAGTTTATGTCAAAAAACCATATGTTTTCTTCAATTCATACTTCTTCATTCGGGCATGTTTCTTTGGATTTCATACTTTTCTTATAATTTTATGAGATTTTAACTATTTTCTAACAAATTATTGCGCATCTTCTACAGTTTTATAACAAATAAACATATAATATCTTTATATCTTACTTCTTCGTACCGATATTTTTCTTCTAATTTCGTATTTGTCCTGTCATTTTGTTAGATACTAACAATTTTCGTACAAATTCTAATGCATTTTCTACATGTTTACAACTTTTATATAAATTTAGGGTACGTGGTGTTTAAGGCTGGGCAGCCCAGGGTCCAAAGTCCAATTTGACTCCACAAATGCATTTTGCATTGCAAATGCGGTCGAGATGCATTTAATTTCATTTAAAAATGCATTTGCGGAGTCGAATTGGACTTGTGGACCCTAGGCCCTCCCAGCCTCAACCACCACGTGGTCGAGGGCCTTGCCAACCTTAACCACTGGCAAACTCCTTCAGGGGCACACCTTCAGAGATTGACAACTGTTATTATTCAAGTAAATAACGTATAAACTGAAGTGATTCGTAAAGTTTTATTTATTTTATAGAATTTTATAAGATTTTAACAAATTTCGTACAATTTCTTTATATTCTCTTCATTTTTACAGCTTTCATATAAATTTAACAAAGTTTATGTCAAAAAACCATATATTTTCTTTAATTTATACTTCTTCATTCCGGCATGTTTCTTTGGATTTCATACTTTTCTTATATTTTATGGGATTTAACAATTTTCTTACAATTTATTTTGTATCTTCTACATTTTTATAACAAATAAACATATAATTTCTTTATATCTCACTTCTTCGTAATCATATTTTTCTTTTAATTTCGTATTTGTCCTGTAATTTTGTTAGATTTTATAAAAATCGCATAATGGAATCACTGTCATCATTCCTCAATTAATATTATCTTTGATGGAGCTACATACTATCGAATTGATAAGACGTAATGCTATAGCTTACGTATCATATTCATTTAAATTATCCTATCCTTGCCAATGTCATTATTTAAAAATGAAACATTAATATTTAATGCAGACAATTATAGTTTAATCGAATATTGGTTATTTAAAATTATTATATTGCTTTAACATAAAATTTAATCATAAAATTTTATGAATTATTATCGTATAAAAACTATTATTTTACTTCTGATAATAGCAGAAGTATATCTCACCATCAGAATACGGATATACTTCTAGTATCTATTTTAATCAATCGTATGTTAAAATATACATAATATGAGCCCGATAAATGATTTCAGCTGCATATCACTCAAGAAGTTATTGTACAGTTCCCTCCCCAAATCAATAAATAAATAATAATACAGAAAAAACATGTGTATTTTTTTTTTAACTTTTAAGCAGAATTATTATTATCACATTGTTTTATTATATCTAAAAAATTATACGTACCTATACCATAAAACATAAAAATATAGATAATAATAACGTGTTTTGTATATCTATATATGAGTGATATTTTACAAACCTAAAGAATCAAAATATGAATGAAATTTTGGGTTGATAATGATAATGTTAAAGGTATAATTTGCAGTTGTCTTCATATTTTTGTTTTGATTGTTAGGTCTTGATATTGAAAGAGGGAGAGCAACTCTCAGGAAAGATGGGAGAATATTTAAAACACTACTTCCACCATACATACTACGGATGTTCGTAATTTCCAGGCACCCGGACTGTTGTCGATATTTATAATCGACAACAGGAAACAGTATCTTATACTTAGCTGTTAAGAGCTAGGTATGAGTAGGTATGAGGTATTACATGAAGGTGTCCACTTCCACATACATGCTACGGAATGTTCGTAACTTATCAATTATCAGTTTATGATGTGTAATATAGTTTATAAATAAAAAAATGATTAACTTTTATTGCAGTCCTTATTACCTAATATTCTCCTTGAGAAATTAAAAAATAATGTAAGTGTCAACTATTGACACAATAAATGTCAACATTCCAAACCTTTCCATTTTGATGTGTCAACTATTGGCACATTTTAGAAGGTTAAAAGAAATAATTATTTTCAAAAACCGTAAATGTAGACCATAGGATATTGTATTCCCAGTTTTCTAGAGGGAATTGCCTAACTAAATTCATAACAAAGATTAACCTAACATCAATATTTTAGTAAACAGTGTCAATAATCCAATATTTTTTTTTTCTTAACCTGTCAACTATTGGTACAGTTACCCTATTTTATTTTTATTCATTCCGGTATTTTTTTTTAATTTCATATCTTATTTATAAGATTTCATATTATTTTGTGAGATTTTTTACGATTAAAACACTTTGCTAAACTGTACTAATTCTCATGCATTTCCTACATATAATTTCGTTATTTGTTACTTATTCATACCGTTATGTTTCTTTTAATTTCGTATTTTCCAGTCATTTTGTTAGATTTTAACAATTTTCGTACTAATTCTCATGCATTTCCTACATTTTTTACAACTTTTATATAAATTTAACAAAGTTTATAACAAATGACCATACATTTTCTTTCTTTCAAAGTCATTTTTTCTTGGATTGTGTAGTCATTTTGTTAGAATTTAACGATTTTCGTACAAATTCTAAGGTATCTTCTATATTTTTACAACTTTTATACATAAATTTACCAAAGTTTATAAAAAATAACCATATATTTTCTTTTTATTCTAACTTCTTCGATCCGACATTTTTCTTCGGATTTCATGTTTTTTTCTTTTTTATAATTTTATAAGATTTTGAAAAATTTAGGATGAATTCGATAGGTTTAATTACGTCTCTTATGCCTTTCTGGAAATCAAGAACGACTACTGTTCCTCTGAAATCGCTTTATATTGTTTTCAAAAATTTATTATGGAACTAAAGTTTCTAGACTAAAATATACCTATATTAATTATAGACTATTATCTTATACCATATTTTTACACACCTGCGATGCTTCAAATTGAGCATCACGTATTTACTCTCTAAAGTAACATTAATCTTTTTATTAATAAATAAAAGTTTTTATTTTCATAATACGGTTAATAAAATTTTGGCTGTCACATATACATACATCAAATACCAAGTTTAATCAAAATCGTTGAAGCCGTTTTTGAGCAAATAAAAGAATAAAACAAGTGAAAATGGGACAAAATTTATTAAGTAAAGTGCCCCCTCCGTTTGACCATTTTCGATGAACATTGGGCTGTCGCATCGCGGGCATATTCATATATCAAATACCCAGTTTGATCAAAATCGTTAAAGCCGTTTTTGACTATAAAAAAAAAAAAAAAAAAAAAAAAACGTGAAAATGGGGCAAAATTTATTAAGTAAAGTGCCCCCTCCAATTGATCAATATTCATGAAATTTCGACTGTCACATCGGGGGCATATACATACACCAAATACCGAGTTTGGTTAAAATCGTAAAAGCCGCTTTTGAGTAAACAAAAAAAAAACACGTGATAATGAGACAACGTACATTAAGTAAAGTGCCCCCTACGTTTAACCAATTTTGATGAAATTTCGGCTGTCGCATCACGGTCATATACATATTTCAAATACCGAGTTTGGTTAAAATCGTAAAAGCCGCTTTTGAGTAAACAAAAAAAACACGTGATAATGAGACAACGTACATTAAGTAAAGTGCCCCCTACGTTTAACCAATTTTGATGAAATTTCGGCTGTCGCATCACGGTCATATACATATTTCAAATACTAAGTTTTATGAAAATCGTTAAAGCCGTTTTTGAGTAAATAAAAAAAACACGTGAAAATGGGACAACATTTATTAAGTAAAGTGCCCCCTCCAATTAATCAACTTTAATGAAATTTTGACTGTCGGATCGCGGGCATATACATACACCAAATACCGAGTTTAATCAAAAAAGTTAGAGCCGTTTTAGAGAAAATCGAAAAAAACCTAAAAATTAGACAAAATTCTTTAAATAAAGTACCCCCTCCGTTTCACCAATTTTGATGAAAATTTTACATCGTGGGCATATAGATACACCAAATACCCAATTTCAGGTCTGTGCCGTTTATAGTTTTTGAGCTGTTCACACACAGACCATTTCGCGGGACTTGGTTAATTGGACTCAGGGGACCCCAAAACGTGTATTTCCGTTGAAAACCGGAAGTCGAAACTTTTCACGATCGCAATACTTTCCTTACTATATATTTCATATATAGGTAAGTGAAAGTAAAAAATTCCAATTATAATCGAAGAAGGTAGGGTGTTGAAAGTTGTATAATACAGGCATCGCTTTTCAATTTTTCTGTTTGTACTCATAAAATTGAAAAGGTGACTGTTTATATAATTATGTATAATAAAAAAGCCCGGGAAAGACGAATGTGGTAGAGCGTAAAAAAAATTCGAAATTTTTTTACCCAATTTACGGTTTTCTACATTTGTTATCTTCTCCAACTAAAAAGTATAAAATAAAAAACATTTTATAAAAAAAAAAAAAAATTAAACCGACTTCGAAACCTAGGAACCAGTAAAAATAAATGCACTGAAAAGTATGAAATAATTACCTTCTGATTTTTATGAATACACAGCAAAATTGAAAATGATATAAAAATTGGAAAAATGCAATAAGACAAATAATTTTATTTTGAACAACGTTTTGTAACTAATAAACGTATAATTTCTTTATCGTCAGTTCCAGTGCTTTTCATATTATTTCACATATCTGTTATAATTTTTTTTATTTTAACGTTTTAGGGTAAAATCTGCTACATTTTAATCGTTTCATGATAATCTTCAATACACACAACCCGCATTTACAACGATTAAAGGTCTGGCCACACATGTCCGCACCGGATCCGCACCGCAGCATTAATATAGGTTATGTTCAGAATATTTTTATTTACCTTACATATTACCTTTAGTAATGACTAAAGTGGCCTGTGTCTGACATGTGTGGCCTGACCTTTAGGCATAACTAAAGGTAATATTTAAGTTAAATTAAAAATATTCTGAACATAACCTATATTAATGCTGCGGTGCGGATCCGGTGCGGACATGTGTGGCCAGACCCTAATACTCTCTTTCTCACTTTATTACGATATTTTTTCTTTTCATTTCATATTTCTATCATATGGAAAATACAACAAATTAATAGCGCACTTCAATGAAAGAAAAAACTATGTTGTTCATTATACCACCCTTCTTCAAGCATTGTCACACGGTATAGAGCTTGTAAAAGTAAACAGAGCATTAAAATTCAACCAGTCCTCGTGGTTAAAATCTTACATAGAGTATAACACCAGTTTAAGAAAGAAAGCTTTAAATGAATTTGAAAAAGATCAGTATAAGCTTTACAACAACGCAGTTTTTGGTAAAACTATGGAATCAATAAGAAAAAGAGTTGATGTGCGTTTAATTACAGACCCTAAAAAGCTAGAAAAATTAAAATCTAAACCAAATTTTAAGGATCGTACAATTTATTCTGAGAATTTGGCTTTCGTTCATATGGAAAAGACTAAAATAAAATTTGATAAACCGATATACGTGGGAATATCAATATTAGATATATCAAAAAAACATTATGTATAAATATTATTATGAAATAATGTTAAAAAAGTATGGACAAAATGTTAAGCTAATGTATATGGATACTGACTCCTTTGTTTATTCTATATGTACTGAAGACCTCTACGATGATATGGTAAGTATCAATAATTACTTGGATACTTTAGATTATCCTCCAAACCATAAATTATATAATGTTAAGAATAAGAAAGTAATGGATAAGTTTAAAGATGAGGCAAATGGTGAAATAATTCATAAATTTGTTTTAAATTCGATGATAAAAGACACATCCTTGATGATGGAGTATCCATCTTGGCCCCACGGCCATTTTAAGATAAAATAAACTTAATATTTGTTAAATATAATATAGATTTAATAATTTAATGCAATGTTCCATTGGAAAGGCTTTGTAATATTCTAATTATTAGGGCCACTGCTGGGCGCAAACCTGCGACCTTTAGTATTGTAGGCTGCCATGCTAACCACTATACCACAGGTGACCCCAACTGTTTTGTAAGAATAACATAACCTTACACCTTCTGTATTAAAAAGTAACAAACTGTTGGGATGCTGGAACTGTAAGACTAAAGAAATATCTTAAACAAATTGAAAATAAAATAAGATTTTACTTTTAAAAGAAAATTATAAAAATAAATAATTGGCGTTTTATTTAAAAAAATAAACATTTTATAAAAAAATATTAAACCGACTTCGAAACCTAGGAACCAGTAAAAATAAATTCACTGAAAAGTATGAAATAATTACCTTCTGATTTTTATGAATACACAGCAAAATTGAAAATGGTATAAAAAGTGGAAAAATGCATTAAGACGAATAAGTCGGTTTAATATTTTTTTATAAAATGTTTTTTATTTCACAATTTTTAGTTGGAGAAGATAACTAATGTAGAAAACCGTAAGTTGGTTTAAAAATTTCGTTGGTCATTGGTCGTTGATAAAATAAACGTTGGTTTAAAAATTTCGAAATCTTTTTACGCTCTACCACGTTTGTCTTTCCCAGGTCTCTTTATTATACAATAATTGTATAAAATTATTATGAAATACACTTTACCTTTTCAATTTTATGAATACACACAGAAAAGTGGGAAAGCGGTGCGTGTATTATACAACTTTCAACACACTACTTTTTATGATTATAAATGGATTTTTTTTTAATTTTAAAAAGATCAATGTTCAATTGGGGAGGGAACACATAAAATGTTTTTCCACAATGACAATATTTTTCCTTTGCTAAATGTCGTCAGTACTTGTCATTTACGTAGAGAATCAGTGTTCCGAGATGTGTTGAGTTAAATATACATAAATCCGGCTATTCCAAGATGAAGTAGATAAGTCACTGAACAGTCGAGATTTTGGCCGGTTTTAGACATGATATCGTTAATGGAGAATCGATGAGGATGCTAATATGACCTATAGTAAATTTGAAAGTAATTTTTAAATTTTGATGGCTTGAATATCCTTCTGGAAACTATGGCGATATTATACACGACTTCATTGGATTACATCATTGGATAGAAGTCCCTGCAAAAAAAGGGGCAACCATAAAATTTATCGATATCAAAAAGACTGCCCCGCTAGGATAGAAGCAACAGGGTTTGGGACTCACATATGGTTAATTTTTTATTACGAAGGATATTATTATTCTCCGTATTAGACTACTGACTTAATTCCAAAGGTTGATTCAATTATGTTCGTAATTCTTTTCGATGAATTTTTGACTAAATTTATTACCGAAGTACTATGAATTATATCCTTCGTAATAAAACATTATTCAGAAAATAAATTGCTAAACAATGTTGCTTCAATTCTAGTGGCGTAGCATTTATCATCATTTTTAACAATCATTTCCATGACTGCCAAATTTTTGCTGAGGGGACAATGAGGTTGTTTTCGGGTAGTTATCAAGTTTTATTTTGTAGTTTTTATTGATGTATGAACACCAGCAAAAGCCTCGATAGTTGTAGAAACAAATTTAAAAACCGATACTAGTAATCCGGATAACATAACAGAAGTGTCACCCTTAAAGGATCGGCACAAGACCTCCGGCAAGATATTCAACAGTAACCTAGTGTATCCGGAAGAAGTATCTGAATCCTTTATTAAGTCAACTGAAAATGAGCTTTTCCAGGAATTATTGTATTCTTTTTTAATGTGCATAGTCAATAAAAGATAGAAATCAAAATCTAATTTAAATCAATAATAGCTACGATTTTAAATTTAAACGATCCTTCGGGAACTTGAAGAAGTCTTAAATTCTGCTTTAAAACGATTACCGATTAAATACTCAATCTTTCTTGGAATTCCACGAATTTTGTTGTTTTATGATTATGGTGTCCAACCGTTGATTAGATTTAAATTAAGAAGGTTTACTGTTATCGGTGAATATACATCTATCTATTATTTATGCTAATATCGCTACATAAAACGACAGCGATATTATATCCTGCTGATATTTATATCTTCATTTAAATCTAATGTTGAAAAATTAGTTAAGGTTATGTATAGGTTTGTTCCAACAAGCACGTAAAACACATCGATAACTAACAGACTGTTCGTGTTCTCCCCCCACTCTTTTGATTCTGAATTTGATTGGTTGGTTTTCCCATTTGATTCATCCAGCAGTAATACAATATTTGGGTTTGTTAGTTATCAATTAGTTTTAATAGCTTGTTGGACCATACCTTATGTTATATATGCCATATGTTTTTCCAATAAGTAAACAATTTGAGCGATAATTAAATAATTATTTTCATGTTTTTTCCCGATAACTTCTTAAATAAATTAGGAACCCCAAAAAGGTTTAAATGGGACCACCTTGGGAAAATACTCTACAGGATGCAAAAGGTTTCGTTCCAATTGGTCCACCCATCTCTGAGTAATCGGTGAACATACATAGTAAAAAAAAAAAAAAAAAAAAAAAAAAAAAAAAAAAGTCACATACGTATCGAATTGAGTAACCTCCTCTTTCGTTCGAAGTCGGTTAAAAATAAAATAATTTCTTCTTTAATTGTCTGTTCTGAATTATCGCAACGTTCGACTTTCGTTCGTACTATACCATCGACCATCGATAAGTAAATGAATGGTTCTTTGTCGTCTTGTTTATAATCAGCGGCGGCTGATATCTGGGCGGCATCCTTTTAAACAGTTAACAGACCCGTCGCGAGCTAGCTCAAGGTATCGTTCGAATGTAATCAGTGCTGAATGAGCATGTTCTCTCCCCGCCACTGCAAGCGGGGCTATATAAGAGTGGAGCCACCTGGACAGTATGGGCTGGAACTGTCCGTTATTCCTCCGACATCATTGCTAAATTGTGTCACCACAGTAAAGGTAAACAAATTGTACCACTGAAGTCCCCGACCCACTGAGAGGATGACGTCACAGGCGTAATGTAAACAAAGGCCGCTAAACCAACCGCCCCCCCCTCGCCCTCACAAGGTCGGTCAATGACCCTCAAGGTAACATATAGCCTTACTACGGCACGCTGTATCGAATGTAAGCAAAGCGATGTTGCTACATCTCACACATTCCATGCGACGTTGCCGGATTGTGCAACCAACCGCCCCCCCTCACCCTAGGTATACACCCCCCTCGCCCTGGCAGACGGCGTGACCTAGTTCACAATTGCACAATCCGTCGTTTATACTACTTATATTCTGGAGGAACTGTCCTGAGAAAGGACTTCAAGGGTATCAGCTGAACACTGTGACTTATAGTTTGAAGCCTAGCGCTTTTCTAGCTATGCGCGCCGTCAAGCAGTTGGTACTTAAACCACGTAAACCAGGTAACGTAAACCAAAGTCGCTCCTTTAAAATACATGTCGGTCGCCATGTTGGTGTTATGTGGTGCTCTACTTCTCGCCAGGGCGATAAAGTCTCTCAATAAAACTTTATTGGAAGATCCTCCAATATGCTTCACTGACTCCGCCGTCGTCTTGGCGTGGCTGCGGATGCCTTCCTACAAGCTTTCAGTATTTGAACCAAACAGGGTATCAGCCATTTTGGAGACGCCTCCTGAAACCTCTTGGCGGTATGTTGAGTCTGACGATAATCCTGCTGATCTCGCCTCTCGAGGCTGCTTGGCCTCAGCCATTTTAGACAACGATTTATGATGGAATGGACCGAAGCTGCTCCTCCAAGAAATGTCTTCCTGGGCAGCGTCTGCGACAAACACTAAGAAACCATCGATTGCCCTCTTGACTCAAAGCGGTGCTAAAGGCAAAGAGCCACTGGAAGTAGATATCGATTGGATGGAAAACTTCTCATCTAGGACAGCCCTTCTGCGTGTAAGCGCTCTCTTATTGAGATGGGTCACACGCCACGAAACAGAAGCCGGTTTCCACTTTCATGACTGATGAAGAGATTCAAGAGGCCAAGATGCGCTGTGGACGCCTCTCTCAGCGGAAATACCTTCCCAATGGATAGTTCATTGGTGCTGTTGACGTAGCTAAGGACCTCCGTTCATTGCAGCCCTTCACTGATGGACTAGGTATTGTCCGGGTGGGCGGTAGATTGTAGCACTCTACGGCCGAAACACACTATGTTGGTACCTCGCCAGTTGCACATTTGGAAGGAAGTCTATGACATCCACGTCAGAGCATTTCACGCAGGTCCTATGCTCACACTTGCATGTGTTGAATGTGAGAATTCTGGATACCCGGAGGACTGAAATTCGTGAAAGGCCGTACGTCAAGATGCGTTTTATGCAGGATGAAGAGGGCGAGGCCTAATCTCACTCTTTACCTTCCGATCGCCTCAAAGGTGGTCGATTGTTTGTCCAAGTTGTCAACTACGCCGGACATTTCACCATCAAGCAATCCAATCGTCGAAAGGCAAATAGCTCCAAAGGATATTTATGCTTGTTTGTTTGTCGACTAAGGCTCTTCATTTGGAGACCGTCTCTTCATTGACTACCACTGCTTTTCTCGCCCCCCGACCACAATATGATCTGAACATGGCACCAATTTTCATTTCTGGTTAACGAGGAAGCAAAAATCGGAAGTTCGCTGTCTTCTCAGGGTATTTCTTGGAAATTTATTCCACCACGAGCGCCCCATTTTGGCGGTCTATGGGAAGCTGGGGTCAAATCGGTTAACACATTCGGTGCGGACCTAGGGTGCCTGTCTACTCACCGTACGGGCTTAGCAGATCTACTGGCCATGCTGCATAGTTTATGACTTCACTAAAAACGCTCGTGAAGGGGGATTTTTGACAATTCTTCGGCAAATCCGGTATATTTCTCGTCAGTTACGTAACTTTACCTAAGTAAATATACTGGATTTGCCAAGGAATTATAAAATGTCCCCCTTCATGAGCGTTTCTAGTGAAGTCATAAACTACGCAACATGGCCAGTAGATCTACTGGGCCCCTACGGTGAGTATACAGGCACCCAGTAGATCTACTTTGTCCGCACCGAATGTGTTAAGCGACTTTTGACCGTTACGCTAGTTACTAGGCCCATGACTTTTGAAGAACTGAACACTGTATTCAGACAAACTGAAGGTCTACTCAAATCTCGCCCACTCTTCGCATTGACTGAGGATGTTGATGATTTTCAATTTTTAACTCCAGGGCATTTTTTAGCTGGTTCAGCTGTAGTTATTCTCCCCGATTGCTCTATGGAAGGATCACTTCTCCGGCATTGGCGCGCTGTGCAGGATAGCGTAAAAACCATTTGGTAGAGGTGGCAAAGAGATTACTTGCATACCCTTCAACAGAGACATCAATGGTTCACACGAAAGCCAAATCTAAAGAAAGGTGACCTCGTGATTCTCCTTGAGAAAAACCTCTTCTTGGGCAATGGCCGGTGGGCAGGATTGCAGAAACCCATTGCAAGGTAGGGACGTAGTTACAAGGGTGTTTCTGTTAAAATTTCATCGGGCAAGGTCATTAGAGTTAGAGCTGTTAGTTCTCTCACCCCTCTGTTTTATCCTGGTCCATGAGATATTATCATGTGTATACATACATATTATTATTCTTGAGGTGAATTTTATTTGTGTTATAGTTTGTAAAGAGTTTCCTTTTCGTTTCTTTATTACTATTTTAATTTATTTATTTCTGTTTCTTCCTTTTTCTATGTCGAAGAATAATTGTTTATACACCCATTCTATTATATTGCACTTATCTATCTCCAAGAAAGTAGTATGTCTTATTTTACTTACCCTTTGCTTTTGACACACACTACACGTGAACAGTCGAATGTTGTTTAGTATAAGTCCATCAATCTTCTTTTCTGTCTTAGCGACCCTCCACATCACCAACACCTCGCAGCGACAAATGCGTCTTTACTGCCTGGCTCCTTTGATCTTGTAGACGTTGCTGAACAACGTCTAGGTGGGCGGTTTGTTCAGTTCGGAACGAAATTATCACACACGCTGGCGCTATCTTCCGGGCGCAATTAGAACTCATGCGGCCGGCCTATCTCATGTATCTTGTGCGCAGGTTCTTCTAAGTGAATCATTGTTGGCCAGGTCCATGAATGAACTCTTTTTAATGTATTTCTAAATGAATCCTTCTTTAATTGATTCAAGAAATAATTGATATGTCCGAGTAGAAGACAGGAGCAGCCGAGGGGGAACGGGAGCGACAAGGCGAAGAGAAGATAACATGATGTACCTCAATTCCATCCATAAAAAAAATGAGCTCATTAAATTTTCATCAAACTGAAGCACTAACCAACTGATCTTATTGTAAGAAACATTTTTATTTACCTTGAACCGAACCAACAATTGTAAATTTATTTTAAATATAGAATATTATTTTGATTTATACCAAAGTAGAGGCTATCCTTATTTCCATTAAGATGAACCATCCATTAAATCATTTCCTAACCCTGGCTCTAAATACCATGTGTTCTTATCAATGGATATGCATTGTATTCCAAATTCTTTCGGGTATTGGCCCAGTGAATGGAGGCCCCTTGCCCAGGGACAACGGGTTTCCGGCTTGTATAAGGATCCGAATTCCCTAGATACGCTGCCTACGGCTGAGGAGTCCTATCTAACACTCGCAATTCACCAGCCTGGTGATGTTTAGCTAAAAACCCTTCCGACTTCAACCGTCTTCGGCTGCTTGTCAGCACTGGTGCTACTGATGCCTTACTTATCGGCCTCCCAGTTTAAATCCGCCGTGTTCCGTTGAAAGCAGTGTCACCTCAAGCAGGGTGCGGTTCTTTACCGCGCACGGACGGTCTTGGGTTTATAGCTTCTTTATGACCTCCCTGTTATGGTTCATAAGTCTTTCAGCTACTCCCCTGGTGCCCAAGAAGGACCAATCAACAGGTCAACCATGTGGAAGGCGCTACCTCCCTCAGCCCCTTGGCCCATATAAAAATACGTGATGTTTAAATTATTTAAGCCAGTTTAAGGTATGAAAAACATATGGTACAAGATAACCTTCAATAATTACGTATATTTTAGTTATCCTACTTCAGTTTAAGAATAGTTTTCTGGATGAAATATGAGGTGGTTTCAGTGGAATTCATACATACATAATATTCGTGGGCGCGATCTAGGGGACTATAGGGTGCGCTAGTAGTTTTGCAAAATGTCGGAAGGAACAGGGATAGAGGGGGATGAAGGGCAGGCTATCATTGATGCAAACCACATAATTACATGTGGAATAATATCAAGAAGTAATAAAACAGTTATTTTGCAAGCCTTGTGCCTTCAAACAAGCGATCTTAAAGGACTGCCCCATCAAATAAAAGTGGAAATCAAATTTATTAGTAATAATAAGCAATTTTCTTGTAATTGTACGTGTAAAGCTGGTAGTTCTGGTAAATGCAAACACATCATTGTAACATTACTCTACGTTTTTCGGTTAGTAATAACATTAATTACCTATTCATACTATCATTGTTATGACAGCTGTAATTTTCATGACAGCTTAGTTTCTTTGTCATATTATTTATTTATTTGTCAAAACTTTCAGGCATCGCATTGAAAACTTGGAACAATTAAGCACAACGGATGTAAGACAAAAATGGGGAAAATCAAAAAAGAATAAGAAATCTATAGCACTATGGTCCCAATTTTATTTGCATAAAACTAGCATTTTGGAATAATAAAATGTCAAATACTAATATTTACCTGGATAAATATAGTCACTTTCTTTAAAATGAAGACTACGTATACGTTTCCAAAACAGGCTTATCTATTCTTAACTTTACAATCCACTTTTTAAGAAGCTTTTTATTTTTTGGAAATAAATAGAATGACACGTCTTTTGATTTTCTAATTGAATACTGAGGGACCGAGAAATACCTATCAGACAATTTTCAAATAATATTTTGCTCAATCGGGTTTTAATTATGGAAAAATGAATTAAAAATTCCAAAAAAACCCTATGAATCCCAGGTACTGGCCCGGCTTCTATCCCCGTTTCTAATTCCAGTAAAGGAGCAGCACCGTCGCTTGCGCCCGCGAATATACGACCAAAACATTATGGTTAAATAGGTTAAATCGTTATACTAAGTAAAATAAGCCATTTTAAAGATCCAAATCTGCGTAATTGGTCTATCATTTGCTGTTATGACCTGACGGGTGTTATTTAGCAGAACAATTTGGTCATTTTTATAGCACCAAGTTTTTAATCATTTGTCATCAGTTTTTAATTACATGTCTTATGTACCAACCAGCCATGTTCTAAGTTTTCACAGTCAATTTACTAAATTAATTTTTTAGAGTTACAATTGCATGCTTATGTAAAAGGTAATAGGCTCAAAAATTGAATTGTTATGATCATTTTACCAGAGTAACCGATCTATTGCTCTTTGCTTAGATTTCTTCTTTACATTTTTATCGATTCTAATCTAGCTCTGTTTTGACTAGGTTTGAATTCTGTATCTGCTGTCATTTCTTAGATTCGTGTTTTCGCTGATGATGGTTAGTACATATTAGTTTTAAATGCTAGCATCTCTAAGAGTATGTTTGATTAATATTCTGTCTGAGTTAATTCTATTCTGGTTATTTAGATCAGACACAACTTTTGTAGGATTATTATATCTGTGTAGACTTATTATATCTAAATCTTATAAGTAGGGAACGGATTTTCATGTAAAATAAAAAGCCAAATATGTAATATACATGTAACTATATTTTAAGAAATATGTAATAAAAAACTGTAAAAGAACAAATTTCATCGAATTGATTAGAACATATGCATATTCACATCTATTATCTATATTATATGCATCTATATGTACAGTTGGCAAAAAAAGTATTCCTACACCATCTTTTTCAGTCAAAAATATTTATATTTGTGTTTTCTACGTTAGATAGAAGTAACAATAGATAACAATTAGAAACTTAATTTTGCATTACTTGTACAAAATATAAAATTTTATAACTCATTTTGTAAGAATAATATCATAATATTCAAATTTGAAGTGCAAAAAAATATTCGTACACTTAACTAACCCAAAGAAAATTTAATAAATATCAGTCTATATTAGGTTTATACTTTGTAGGGTACCCTTTTGCATTTATCACAGCTTTGAGTCTTCTTGGCATTGATTCCACAAGCCTCTTGGTCTCCTCTTCCCTAATTTCTTCCCAAGCTTTCTTTAGATTGTTTATTAACTCATTTCGAGAGGAACAACAATATTTTCAGATTTTTGATTCCAGGAGTGCCCATAAATGCTCAATTGGATTAAGATCTGGTGATTACCGGGGTGATTTGAGCATCATATAGTAACGTAGCAATGTTTTGAGCATTCTTTGGTTTTTTTGGACGTGTGCTTGGGATCGTTGTCCTCTTGAAAAATATATGTGCTCTGCATTCCTAACTTTCTCACACTTTTATTTAAATTATGTCGCAACATATCAATATATTTGTCAGCATTCATATTATTTTCTATAAAGGCTAATTCACCAACTCCTTTGGCACTCATACATCCCCAAACCATGACACTGCCCCCTACACAGTGAGTTATAGAATTTGGGGTTCGAAAGCCATCCTTTTTTTCCTCCAAACAAATTTTTTCCTATCAGATCTAAATATATAAATTTTCCTAAAATGTGTAGGGTTTATGAAACTTTTCTCAAACTCTAATCTTTTCTTTCTGTTTTTTCATTTATAAAAGGTTTTGTTCATACTGCTCTCCCGCTATAGCCAGCCTCATGTAGTCGATTCCTCACGGTTTGGGGTGTTACAGATTTCCTGTAAACTGATGGAAGTGTTCCGACATCTCTCGAGCACTTATTTTGAGATTTTTTGCCACTTTACAAACTATTTCCCGAGATTCTCGCACAGTTAGTTAGCATTTTCTCTCTGGGCGGGTTGAAGTGAACAATAATCACTGATCCGGATTCAAATTTTTTTATAATACATTGCACTGTTGTATGAGGTACTCCGAACTTTCTCCCTATATACCGGAAACTTAAACCCTGCTGAAAATGTTTTACAATGTCATCTTTGAGATGAGAACTCAATTCTTTGGACCTGCGACCCATTGCCGTAGAAATGTTGTTTAGTACTGAACTGGACAAACTGTTTCTCATGGATTATTATCATTCAATCCTCAGGAGTAAAGGATTATAGATAGCAGGTTCAAACACTGTTCTGATAGTAATTATTATCATGTTAATACTATCCCTTGAATACTTTTTTTGCTTCCAAATTACTAAAAAATTTGTATCAGATTTAGAATTTTGGTGCTACATAATACTAACATAAAATTAAGTTTGTAATTGATATCTGCCATTATTCCAAGCTACAACCATTACCGTGAACTGTTCTGACCCAAAAAATGGGGTGTACGAATACTTTTTTTGCCCACTGTATGTATATAAATGAGAGTCATAAAATTTACAAACAATTAAAATTATTACATATTAAATCATATTTTAAATTTTAAATTGAGAAGTGTTTCATATCCAATCAAAAAAACAGCTTTCTATCGGCCAAAAGTGCTTTGTTATCATCAGAGGTAATACTGGCAAATTCGAAAGATAGCATGTCCATTAAATCCACATCAAATCACTCTTGTAACTTTTCTGTTGTAATATTGCTTATTAATACACTGTTCACCATCGGTATGTTCTATGCTTCTAGTTTTGTAATTATATGCGCCAGAAAAACAGTGTTAGCATATATAAAGTCTTAGTCTTTTTTTCCATTAAAGATGTCCCATTTTCTTGCATTCAGGATTCAGTTTTGAAACTAATTTTTTTTTTTTAAATCTTTAAATTTTTTTAGTTTATTACTTTATTTATGTTTAATTTCTTAAAATTATCTCAGTAACGCTGAGCCGCTTCGAACAAAGTGCCTCATCTGTAATTACTGTTTGAGGAGATCAAGATTACTATGGATGATTCTCCTTTACATTTAAAAATACTTTTCTTTTAAAAATACTTTCTTAACCATTGCAATTAGTAAACCAACTTCAGGAAAAATAGAACTCACATTTGCCCTGGGAAATATCACTTTTAATTGCTAAATAATATCTTCCTCAACACTGAATTTTTTTTATGTTTACTATATCACGAAAACTATTAGGAAGGTATGCATTTTCATTTTTTACTTTCACTTACCTATATGTGAAATATATAGTAAGGGAAAGTATTGCGATCGTGAAAAATTTCGACTTCCGGTTTTCGACGGAAATACACGTTTTCGGGTCCCCTGAATCTAAATATGTAACCAAGTCCCGCAAAATGGTCTGTGTGTGTGGGAACAGACTAGCTCGAAAACTATAAACCATGCGAACCTGAAACTGGGTATTTAGTGTATGTATATGACCGCGATGTGACAGCAAAAATTTCATCAAAATTGGTCAAAGGGAGGGGGTATTTTATTTAATAACTTTTTACGTTTTCTTCAATTTTCTCAAAAACAGCTCTAACGATTTTGATTAAACTTAGTATTTGATGTATTAATATGCCCGAAATATGACTGTAAAAATTTCATCAAAATTGATCAACCATAGGAGGCACTTTACTTAATAAATTTTGTATCATTTTCACGTTTTTTTTTTTATTTACTCAAAAACGGCTTTAACGATTGTGATAAAACTGGGTATTTGATGTATGTATATGCCAAAGATGAGAAAGCCAACATTTCATCAAAATTGGTCAAACAGAGGAGGCACTTTATTTCATAACTTTTTTTCCAATTTATACCTTTCTTTCGATTATCCCAAAAACGGCTTTAATGATTTCGATTAAATTCGCCATGTTTAATGAAAATAAGGTGTTCTTTAATATCAGGTAAGCTTTATCGTTATTAAAATGTTCTGAGGGGGCTTAAATGGGAAAGGGGCCTGTTTTGTTTTCCTGTAAAGTACCCTTGTTTTTCTTTATATGGAGATAATTAAATTAACTGTCTCTCATTACGCCTAAAAATAAGAAATGGCTAAATATAAAAATGAAAAAAATCAAGTAAACATGTAGAGGAGAAATAAGAAAAATATTCCGTCAACTCATAAAATACGTTGAGCACACGCATGCGGCGGAGTACGCCTTTAATGACAGACCATTGTTCATAATTAAAGCCGTTCTGTTCATTTAATAGAAATTATTTATTTCATGGTAAATGAAGTTTTCAAAAACTACATAGAGAATTATAAAATCAGACGACTTGGAGTATTATGCTTGGATTGCTGAATTACCACAAGTAAAAACGTTTATTTAATATAAAAAAAAATTAGTGTTTTTTATACAGCAAATAAAAACAAAAATAAGAAATGAATGTGGAAAAATGCGTCTTTGAGAATTGGCAATTAACAAAACACATCAATTTCTAATTTAAGTAAGTTGGTAAGTGAAAGTTGTGTTTTGCGCGCAGGCTTTTTTGATTTTATGATTTTTTAAACTTATGAAGCAATAAAAATAATGAGATGTAAAAAAAAAAAAAATAATGTATTTATTCTAAAAATCTGGTGCGATGCACGCAATACCCAACTTTCACTTACCAACATAATTAGATTAGAAATTGATGTTTTGATAAATATGTAAATGTCATTCCTCTAAATCACACTTTTTTCCACACTAATTTACTCTTTTTTGTTTGAATTTCTCTCAAAGTACACTAAAAACTTTTATTGATAAACAAAAGTTTTAGTTGTGATAATTCGGTAAGCATAATGCTTCATCGCGTCTAATTTTATAATCTCTATTTAATTGCTGAAAACTTGATGGAAACATATGATTCCATTTAACATGTATGTTTCAAAATACGTGGACAATTCTTTCCCGTGAACAGAACGTCTTTAATTTTAATAAAACAACCCCTCCGTTTGACCAATTCAATTAAGTCTAGCTCTAGCAGCTGCTGAGTAAAGACATCCTCACATCAACGTATTAGTTCTGTTTTAGTTTGTGACTTATTATAGAAAAATGTTTTGTTTTTTGTTTATTTCTTTAATTTTATACAGTTTGGAAAGTGGAGTAAATTATTTTCTGTCATTGAGTATTTTCTCGAATGCTTCCTTAATAAACAATGCCCCCTGGGGAAGTGTAAGGGAAATGGGAGGAGCACCTCCGGGAATGAAGCAAAAATGAATTAAGCACCAAAAAGAAAACGTGGTGAGTCCATAATTTATAACATCCCTACTCAAAATAGCTACTCTATTTTTTCCGACCATGACGACACTTTTCTAGTGACTGCCCAAATATTCTACTGATGGTTTTGTCCCAAAATGCAGCAACTTCAAAGAGGATCACTTCTCTAACTATGAAAAATGTCCTTACTTCATCAGAAACCAACAACTGAAATTGAGTAAACAGCGACCGGCAATCAACCCACCAAAACGAAATATCTTTAAACCGAAACCGAACGATTTTCCTTCCTTGCCAAAAGCAGACTCAAAGTGATTTCAAAAAACATTTTTAACAAATCCTAAGGAAAAAATACCTTCAGTCAATAGTGAACCTTCTATTACGGACTGTTTTAAAGAATTTATAAGTATTTTTAAACTTTTTAATATCAATAAATTGATTAACAAATTCGAAAATATAGTTTCTGAAATAAAAACCGCAGAAGACAACATGTCAAAGATATTCATCTTTATAGAAGGTCTATTATATCTAATTAATAGTCTACATTTATTATCCCTAATTAATTATCCGAAGTTTAAGATATTTACAATAGATTTAAGTAACCATATGATTCATAATATGTTATTACTTGTGTATTTCTTGTTACTTACAGTAAACCTTAGTCACAGTAATGTTCTGCATGTTTTAAAACTTAAAGTCCAATACTCTCACTAAAAAATAATATCACTTATTTATAATTCGAGAACTAGCACCACCAATATACCATGCAACCAAACGTACACTGTCTGGGCTTTGTTTACTTTAAACAAAACCACAACAAATAGTTCTAACGCTTCGGCAACAAAAATACAGTCTCATGTTTATTATAATAAAAAGCATATTTTCTTTAGGTCACTGATATATACTCCTTCATATTTTCACTTTGATTTTAATAGGGAATTATGGAAGGCACTCACAAGTGTTTCCGCTATGACATATCCTGGGAGTCTAATAATTCTTATTTTACTGTCTCTTTTTCAATTAAATTCATGAACACGAATTCCCTAGATTTGTATATTTTCCTTGCAATTTTAAAATACATCTCAAAAATTCTATCTACTATATCACATACTACTGGCAAATAACAAATGTAAAATCAAATTTATGATGTGGAATGCCCAAACAATCTGTGGTAATGACGTAGAATTTAAATTATTCCTAAATCAAAACCAGCCTCACTTAATAGCAGTTAATGAAACCCGACTCTCAAAATGATAGATTCTCTGTTCAGGGTTACGATATTTACAGACGAGATCGGAATAGAGCAGGAGTGGGCATCATGTTACTGGTCCGTTCAGATGTACAGCATCACCTTATACGAGTACTTGAATTGAACACTACCGAAACGGTATTAACATTACAATTAATAATAAATCTACCACTGTCATTTCCATCTACATTCCACCAAATAAAATTCATATTCCGGACATAGCCAAATTATTTCACTTGAATAATCAAGTAATAATTCTCGGTGACCTAAATGCTAAACATACTCAATGGAACTGTCATAATACTAACAAAAACGGAAAATTTCTCTTAAACTTCATAACTAATAAATAAATACAGTTACACAGCCGGTTCGAACCAACTCACATCCCGACACAACGAAATTTTAAACCTAGTATTATTGACTTAGCCCTCACTAAAAATATATGTAATCTTTCACTTCTTATCGCGCTTTCTTGTCTCAATTTGGATCACAACCCCGTTATTTTTCGCATGAAATCACCAACGAAAATTCAAATTCATTTTTAAAGAAGCAGATTGGCAAAAGTTCCGCAAGGAGTTGGATTCCCGTATTTGCATAAATCCCTCAATTATAGCAGCATCAGAAATCGACAATATCATAAACACATTTAACCAAGATATCATAGACTCCATGAAAGTATCAATACCTCAACACCCATACCCCCCTAACCACTCTCCTAATTTACGATTTCACCTCAAATCTCTCATAAAAATAAAAAACAGGCTTAATAGAAAATTCCAACGGACTCGAAACCCCCAAACTAAATCTGTGTATTACAAACTAAATAATTTTGTGCGAAAGCATATTAATATTTAGAAAAACGGAAACTGGGCAACAGTTTTAAGTTCATTTCGGTCCGGGGACAATAACATCTGGAAACTTAACAAAACATTTACAAAACAAACGCCAAAAATTCCACCTCTAAAACACAACATGTATATTTACTCCGAAAAAGACTAAGCCCAACTATTAGCCGATTACATACAAACATCGCAAACTATTGCATGAAACTCAGGTTCAAAACATCATAACCGTAAAATTACAAAATTAGTTCTAAAATACTTCAAGGAACCATTTTTAAATAACTTCCCGTCCATCTCGCTTAAAGAAACTGGCAAGATAATCAAAGAATTAAAACCAAAAAAAGCCCCAGGCGATGACAATATTCCCTCCATAGTTATCAAAAACTTTAGCAAAAAATCAATTTATTTTCTTACAAAAATATTTAACTGCATATTAAGATACTGGCATTTTCCCACTATTTGGAAAACTTCTAAAGTTATAGTTTTAAAAAAACCGAACAAAGACCCTGGTGAGGTTCACAATTACAGACCTATAAGCTTACTTAATATACTTGCTAAAATTTTTGAAAAATTAATTTTAACAAGAACACACAGACACATCCATAACCACCAGCTTATAATAGAAAAACAATTTGGCTTCAGGGAACAGCACTCCACAGTTGACCAGCTTACACACCTCACAGATTTTATAACCAAAGGCTTCAACGAAAGAAAACATACAGGCAGGCTTCTACTCGATTTTGAAAAAGAATCGAATTTGAATTGATTGAATTGATTTGACACTGTCTGGCACGCTGGTCTCATTCACAAATTTCCTCCATACCTAATCCAAATCATCCACTCATATCTCACTAATAGGAAATTCTATATTCAAATTAACAACTCAAGCTCTAATTTGTCTGTATGTATATATATCGTTGCCGGCCTCCCTTAGGGATCCTGCCTGTCCCCAACTCTTTTTAATCTATTCGTTGACCTTCCTTCTCCTCCTCATACAGTAAAATCCTTATATGCTGACGATAGCGCTGTACATACATCTTCCTATAGAATAGATACGATAGTCAATCGATTAAAACAACACTACCAAAAAATGAATAAGTACTGTATTAAGTGGAAATTAAAAATTAATCATAACAAATCAGAAACAATAATTTTTACAAAACGCCGACCTCAAATAAATCATCAACTTACTATCAACTCAACTTCAGGACCTTGGTCCAAATCCGTAAAATATCTCAGGCTAACACTTGACAGATCCCTCACCTTCACCAAAGTCATAAATAGCCATACCGACGCAGCTAAAAAAATAGTTTATAAAATGTTCCCATACTTAAACAAAAAATCAAAACTAAAAAAAAAAAAAGCTCACATTATATAAGTCAATGATTCGTTCATTAAACACTTATGCTTAACCAGTATGGAGTTCTACTTGTATTACAAACTATAAAAAATTAGAAAGAATTCAAAACTTGTGTATGAAAATAATTAACTAATATCCTCGTTATACAAAAATAAAAACCATGCTTAAGGACCTTGAACTCCTGATTATCCAACAATTTGCAACAACCACAAAATATAATACGATAGCCTCTAAAAATCCTTTAATCAATGCAATAGGCAATTACAACAAAATATAATACAACATATATAATACAACAAATATAATACAACAAACAACAAATATAGTTACAGCAAAGATAATACAACAAACAAAATATAATACAATAGCCTCTAAAAATCCTTTAATCAATGCAATAGGCAATTACAACAAGAAAACGCTATACTCACAAAAGAGCGAAACATTTACTTCTACAATAATAATTCATTTATGCTTATTATTATTTTCACTTATGTAAATATGTATATATATCCAGGTGCTCCTTATTATTAATCTAGTGACGTAAACTTGTTTATGTTAGGTTAGATAGATCTCTCTTTCTACTATTTTTATTTTGTTCAACTACCTTCTTTATTTTGTTCTTATCTTCTATGTAGGTTTTTTAATTTTTCCTACTGTTCTCATACAAGAAATTTTTACATATTTATTATTATTATAACACAATAATGTCATGTAAATTAACATGTTGATTGTAAGGATACATAATCCAAATCATGTGCAAAATCATCATTTATTTTGTACATCTTTAAATAATAAAATATTCTCTTTCTCTCTCTCTCTCTCTCTCTCTCTCTCTCTCTCTCTCTTATACAGGGCCTTTCGGATAAGTATAGACAAAAATAATACCAGCGATTCTAAAACAAATTTCCTATATCTGGTCTATTTTTTTCTCTTTTTGATCAATCCTTCATTTTTATGAATTAATAAGATAGAACATACATACAATATCTCTTACATAGTATAAATAAAAAAAGATAGAACTTATTAGTTTTTTCCATTGTAATGATCATTAAATTTCAATCTAGTCTGGTTATCTAGTTTATAAAAAAGGAATATTAAGTGCCTAATAATATTGTACATCACACCCTTTTTGTGACAAAAAAAAATTCAGCCATATTTTCATGGGATTATAACTTGTTAACTCATTGAATCAATATACAGTTTTTATCAGTGGAAAAATGAGGTAAAGCATCCTCATATGTTACTTTATGCATGGTTTATTTGAGGAGGTGATGTGGTCATAATCTATAAGTCAACTCCCATTTTCAATTAAAAAGGACCTTGATCAGCTTTATTAGATCCCACCTTGTGACTCCTGCTCCCTCTTAAAAGAATGATTTAGGGTCACTGCGTCTCACATCAACACACTTTTTTCCTTCACCATCTCAGATTTTAATGAAATTTACTATATAGGATACCTTCCTGAAGAATACAAAAAATACCTAATTTCAGCTCAATATCTCAAACGGTTTTCAAAATATAGCTATGTAAACTCATTGAACAACACACGATTTTGACCTGTCGCATCATCCGTAAATTAAAATTGGACCTCTTCTAGGTAGTGATGTACAACTATCGAAACTATTGATAGTTTTTTAACTATCGATAGTACTATCGAAAACTTTGTTCTTAAAGGATAAAGTGATAGCCTCTGCCTCTAAGCACCCACCCATGTGCTATATGAAAAATAATCAAAATGTAACAGTGTAAATTTATTTATGTTTCTAACAAAAAATTATTATATACCCTATAAAAAAAATATTAACTTCACGCAAAAAATATAAGACAGATAAATTGAATGGTTTGCTCATACTACCTTTCAACTTGATGGAATAATATATTTACAAAACAACTGATTGCCTGCCAGTCCCATGACTTGAAATATACTTGGTTAAGGGCATATAAACAAATCAGTTTTTGTAAAAAAATACTTTCAACCTCTCTTAATCAACTACCTGAGAAAATTTTTTTATAGTATACACGTTCCACAGTACGATATGTCTTGACAAATATCACAGAAACGTCCTTTTTTCTTCGAAAACTCCGACAAATTCGAGGATTATGTTCCTAATGTTGTCATTTCAAATCAACTACTTCGACAACCTGGTTTCATGGTTAATTGAAGCGGGTTGGTATAGCTTTCCTCTAAAGACAGTTCTTTGACCTTTTGACAAAGTATTTATTCTTTTCAATTACGACTTAGCTTGAAACTGATAAAAATTATTTTAAGGTATAATGGAACCCATCCTTTATTTACAGAAATGTTCATCTATAAAGGTGCATTATAACACCTACCGTTTCAAATGAAAAATTCTACTATTCTACCCCCCCCCCCCTCCTCCCACAGTCATCACAATACTATCGATAGTTTTATGTCCGATACTATCGATAGTGGAGACTATTAATAGTTTTACATCACTACTTCTAGGCAAGATAGAGGGTTGCGATTGATGTCATTTTCAAGTTGAATCTAAGACCTTCCTTATGTCATGCGACTCAATAGGGGTTAAGAGGAAATTAGTTTTTCAAAATTTGAATCAAAATTTCAAATTTAAATTTTTAAGCGCACTTTTTAAATATCTGAAAAAATTCAGTAGAGTTGATAAGGTTCTCATTAATAAGTGTTATAAAAATTATGATGGGACAACAATGGGTTCATGCTTAAAATGATTATTGAAAAATGCATGTTTTGCTTGTGGATGAAAAGTAACCATTAGATATTAAGCTTCTCAAACTGTAACCTATTTTGTCACATTTCTTCTTATTTTTTTATCTTTTACAAAATGCTTGTATTTTTTCAAAGGATTGTAATGTTGTAATATTTTGTATCTTTCCATGTCTACTTAGTACAAGCAACAAAAATCCAATACTTAGGAAAAAAATATAATTGACAAACCAAGTTTAACGAAGGAACTAAAACTTGATTGGCAAAGCTCTATACACAACAAAACTTAGGTGAGACTAATGACGGGAATGCTTGAAAAGAACATGTTACTGCTTGCTCATTTCTTGTCTCAACTTGAATGATTGACCAGAATAATCATGATATGGTCACTTAAGGTGTCCTTACTCAATAAATAATGTCATATTGGATGTTTTAGACAATCCTATTTTAATATAAAATACAACTACCTATTAACTAAATTAACATCCAGATTTTGTAATTAAAATTATTGAACGCTTAGTATTTATTTATTTATTTTTTCAATTATTTTACTTCTTCTTCTTCTTCCTCTAACTCCTGTGTGCCGCTAAGCGTAGAGTTGCCGTCCCGGTCCAGCGAGCCCATTGGTCTCTGTCTCTTGCCATTCTTCTCATCTCCGGGATGGTTAGTCCTCTTGCTGCACCCAGTTTCCCAATGTAGTCGGAGTACGAACATCTGGGTCTGCCACGAGGACGTCTTCCTTTCGGTCTAGCTTCAAAAAACCACCTGGCTTTTCGGGTATCGTTCATTCATGTTCTAATATTCTTGTATATACCTAATATACTACTGAGGATAGACAAATCGGCCTATAGTTTCCACATGCACTTTGACTGCCCTTCTTGTGTATAGGGACTATGTTATTATTCTCCCATTCTTGTGGTAAACGCTTAGAGTCCCAAACTCTTTGAAAAAGCATTTGGAAGTACTTCACCATTTCACTCCCATCATATTTAATGTATTCTGGGGCTATACCGTCTGGTCCTGGAGCTTTTCCTAGCTGGATTTTACCAACAGCTAACGCCACCTCATCTTCTTCAATTGCATCGTCCATGTCATCTGGGCAGGTCCATGCTAAATTTTCCCTGGATGAACTGCCTCCAGACTTCAAGTATTTCCTTTTCCTCCGTCACCAGCCTCCCTTGTGCATCCTTAAAGCTCCTCACAGGCTTTGAATTTTTTCCTCTCAAGGCCTTGGTGATGTGCCAGAACTTCCTTTCATTTTCCCTATAGTTTTGCTCTAGTTCTCGGCCAAACTCCTCCCAGGTCTTCATTTTTGCAGATTTGACTACTCTTTTGACCTCATTCCTGTTCCTAACATATTCTTCCCAGTGAATGCGTAGTTTTGTCCTGTTGTATGTTTTCCAGGCCTCCTTCTTGAGCTTCACTACCCTTTTAACCTTGTCATTCCACCATTTTGTCTTCTTGGTAGAAGGCCTTATTTTCTGGGTGTTACATACTTCGCACGCAGTGTCGAGTATGCACTTCTTTATTTCACTCCACAGAATGTCCAGCTCACTGTCTGCGTTTACTTCCTGGAGGCGTCTCTCGAGCAATGTCCGGTATTCCTCCTGTTTCGCTTCTATCCTCAACTTGCCCACATCTATCCGGCTGTAAGCTTTGCTGAGCCTCTTTCTTGGTCTGACTACTCTTGTATCTGCAACAAGAAATTTGTGGTCTGTACTCAGTTCTGCGCCCCTTATGACTTCAATATCAGCGAAGAACCTTCAGAGATCTCGGTCTATTATGAAGTAGTCTATAATACTTTCTCTCAAGCCATGCTCTCCTCTACTCTCAAATGTAATCTTATGGACCCTTTTGTGTTTGAACCACGAGTTGCCTATCAGCATGTTATTCTCTATACAGAATTCTATAAGCCTTTGTCCATTCCTATTATTTTACATGAGTGCTGAATATAGCGAACACTACTAGGGCTTGGTCTCTTGACCACTAGCCCGGTATTGGTTAAGTATATTGAATACATAATCTTAATATAAAAAAAAAATATATATATATCTATTTATACACAATTAATACAAATTAAACTAATCTTAATTTGTGGCTGACCACCATTTTTAAATTATTTTTAAATAATTTATTTTTTGAAGAGAAAAGATTTGGCTCCGCCGGGAGTCGAACCCGGGTCTCCTGCGTTACATGCGAGGATGCTAACCGCTACACCACAGAGCTCGGCTCAAGGCAGAGCAAATCCTTCCTCTTCACTGATACCTACTCACCCCTATCTCACAAGTTTTGCGAGTAGTAGCGGGAGGTGGACAAATTTTGTCCAATTTAAGGTATTTTATTGACTTAAGTCAATTTTTTAAATTATTTTAATTAATCTAATCTTAATTTGTGGCTAGCCACCATTTTTAAATTATTTTTAAATAATTTATTTTTTGAAGAGAAAAGATTTGGCTCCGCCGGGAGTCGAACCCGGGTCTCCTGCGTTACATGCGAGGATGCTAACCGCTACACCACAGAGCTCGGCTCAAGGCAGAGCAAATCCTTCCTCTTCACTGATACCTACTCACCCCTATCTCACAAATTTTGCGAGTAGTAGCGGGAGGTGGACAAATTTTGTCCAATTTATGGTATTTTATTGACTTAAGTCAATTTTTTAAATTATTTTAATTAATCTAATCTTAATTTGTGGCTAACCACCATTTTTAAATTATTTTTAAATAATTTATTTTTTGAAGAGAAAAGATTTGGCTCTGCCGGGAGTCGAACCCGGGTCTCCTGCGTTACATGCGAGGATGCTAACCGCTACACCACAGAGCTCGGCTCAAGGCAGAGCAAATCCTTCCTCTTCACTGATACCTACTCACCCCTATCTCACAATCGGCCTTGAGCCGAGCTCTGTGGTGTAGCGGTTAGCATCCTCGCATGTAACGCAGGAGACCCGGGTTCGACTCCCGGCGGAGCCAAATCTTTTCTCTTCAAAAAATAAATTATTTAAAAATAATTTAAAAATGGTGGTTAGTCACAAATTAAGATTAGATTAATTAAAATAATTTAAAAAATTGACTTTAGTCAATAAAATACCATAAATTGGACAAAATTTGTCCACCTCCCGCTACTACTCGCAAAACTTGTGAGATAGGGGTGAGTAGGTATCAGTGAAGAGGAAGGATTTGCTCTGCCTTGAGCCGAGCTCTGTGGTGTAGCGGTTAGCATCCTCGCATGTAACGCAGGAGACCCGGGTTCGACTCCCGGCGGAGCCAAATCTTTTCTCTTCAAAAAATAAATTATTTAAAAATAATTTAAAAATGGTGGTCAGCCACAAATTAAGATTAGATTAATTAAAATAATTTAAAAAATTGACTTAAGTCAATAAAATACCATAAATTGGACAAAATTTGTCCACCTCCCGCTACTACTCGCAAAACTTGTGAGATAGGGGTGAGTAGGTATCAGTGAAGAGGAAGGATTTGCTCTGCCTTGAGCCGAGCTCTGTGGTGTAGCGGTTAGCATCCTCGCATGTAACGCAGGAGACCCGGGTTCGACTCCCGGCGGAGCCAAATCTTTTCTCTTCAAAAAATATATTATTTAAAAATAATTAATACAAATATATACTCATACAAAAGCAAACAAATCCTCAGTATGCCCCCATGTAAATAATGAAACTTATCACTAATGGCTTAAAATTATTATTATTGTTACATACAGTAGGGTTCCGATTAACCGAGGTCCAGTCAACCGAGGTCCCGATTAACCGAGGTGCCAAGTCTGAGGGGGGGGGGGGGGGGGGGGGGTATGTGTATGTATATGAGTTCATGTAAACAAACTACAATAAAAGATTTCTTTTTAAAAAAGTAGTTTCATAATTTCTGTTATTATTATTGTTATTATGCATTATTATTATTAAATATTTATTAGGTTTTTAAGCATATAAGTAGTTTTTATTTAAAAATAACCTACATTTTCAGTTGGTATTGGTATGGTTCCGATTAACCGATTATTTCGATTAACCAACGTAACCTTGGTCCCCATCGACTCGGTTAATCGGAACCCTACTGTATATAGTAGATGTTCTTTTTTCCCCCTTTACAACAAAACTGACTACTTCTTAATTTAAATAAGAAAACAAATGAAACCAAAAGCAAAAATATAGTATCTGACTGCATATTATGTTTATGTTTATTACATAGTTTAATTTTTTTTTAAATTAATTACTGAATTTAAGTGAATTTAGAAGTTAAACTCTGTTATTAAAGTTGTTCTGTTGGCCCACGCTATTTTACAATATGTTATTAGGTTACCCCAATTTTTACCATTTAAGTATTCAATAAGTTCATTATTGCTTAATTTGGTTGTTATTAAAATTGTTATATAAATTCTTATTAAAACATTTCCTTCGGAATTCCGCTAAAACAGGGCATATGGCCAGAAAATGCTGCGTATTTTCTATCTCTCCTTTATTGCAGAGTGAACATATTTCCTGCACACCTTCTTCATTATAAATTTTATAATTTAGATTTAGCAGTTCCCCTCTCGCTTTAATAATCCATTTTATATCGTTTATTTTTTTATCTAAAAGGAGGTAGTTATTTGTTCCTAAGTTTACGGATAATTGTTTGTATAAATTAATCTCTTAGATTCTTTATCCAATCTATGTTTCTTCTATAGTAATTTTCTTCCACCTTGTTTACAATTTTTTAAAAACATTTTCCAGTGTATCAATATGCTCTATGTTGATTTCCTGTTCCATGTTATATTTGGTCGCAGGTTGTTTTAACTCTTTAAACCAAAAAACCTTATTTTTTATGACCTCTGTGTCTAAATAATGCGATAATCTATGGTCCTTCATATTTAAAACCTTTAATAAGTAATTATAGTGGATCTTTAATGTGTAACAGGAAAGAGGTTTTAGGTCTGTTTCTATGTGAATCATAAATCTTGATGTGTACTGTGGCAAGCCAAATAACTTTCTTACGAAGAAGTATAATAGTTTCTCTACTTCATTATATTCTTTATAACCCCATACCTGTGCATGAACCCATTGCTGCCCCATCATAATTTATTAATGACAAACTAATCAACTTTATTGAATTTTTTCAGATTTTTAAAAAGTGCGCTTTTTGAGAAATTTAAATATGAAACTTAGATTCAAATTTTGAAACAAATTTCTTCCTTACCTCTATTGAGTTGCATGTCATGAGGAAGGTCTTAGATTCAACTTGAAAATGATACCAATTCCAACTCTCTATCTTGCCTAGAAGAGCTGCAATTTTAATTTACAGGTGGTGTGACAGGTCAAAATTGTGTGTTGTTCAATGAGTTTCCATAGCTATATTTTGAAAACCGTTTGAGATATTGAGCTGAAATTTGGTATTTTTTAGTCTACAGGGAGGTATCCTATGTAACAAATTTCATTAAAATCTGAGATGGTAAAGAAAAAAAGTGTGTTGATATGAGACGGAATGACCCTTTAACTAGTTATAATCCCATGATAATATGACTGAATTTTTTTGTCAAAAAAATAAGTGCCTAACAAACAATATTATTGTGTTCTTAATATACCTTTTTTTTACAACCTAAATAACCAGACTTGATGATTATGTACTAAAACTAAATGATAAAAATTTAACTGTGATTAATAAAAAAGAGAGAGAAATTGACTATGCCTTTATAAGAAAATTTTTGGTTGGAAATTTGATGTAGAATATTCTGGGTGTTTTTTTTTTATTTTATTATTTTTTTTTATGCTTTTGATTAAATATTTAACCTTTTTCTACTCCTCATAAGCAATCAGATTTTCTACGCTCTAAGAGTAAATAAAGACTGAGGTGATAGTTTTGAGTAAGATCTTACTTCTGAACACATAATTAATGTATGTACCTCTTAAGAACCATGGAACTTCAGGAGTCTGATTCTACATCTCAAGAGTGACCTAAAATTCCTGTTAACCGTAGATTTCTATTATTGCAGTTTTGTGGGTGAATGAACTTAAGTGGTTTTTATTACTTTCACTTACCTATGTATATGCCCGCGATGTGACAACAAAAATTTCATCAAAATTAGTCAAATGGAGGGGGCACCTTACTTAATAAACTTTGTCTCATTTTTACGTTTTTATTCGATTGTCTCAAAAATGGCTTTAACGATTTTGATCAAACTGTGTATTTGATGTATTTATTTGCCCATGATGGGATTACTTAAAACTAGAGATTTTTAAATGGGCATTAAACTGGTGGTATAAAATCCTTAGGATGCAGGAGATTAGGTTATCTATGATTTTGTTTAAAAGGCTGTTTGAACTTGCTGAAAACAGAAACATTTTATTTAATTGGGCTTCAGAATTAAAAAATATTATGATTTCTATTGGAGGAATTCTGTTTGTTTTTTATAGAAACCCATACCGTTTGTCCTAAATTCTCCAAAATTCGCTCAGTGGTTCTTTCATTCCAGGTGTGAACACCTGTCCATATTAAAATTGCATCACTTCAGCCAATCTCTGGGTATATTCTTTATTGTTATAAAATTTTTTATGATCTCGCTTTACATTGGGTTTTTACAAAATCGACCGTTTGAGTCGAAAAAAGTGTCATTTTATAGATTTCCAAGAGGCCAACATGTCCTGGTAAGGGTCCATGTTTAAGCCTGAACAATGAGTCGTTTTCGAGTTATTGGCCGAAGAGTGCGCGTCTTCCCGCTACTCACTTCTGGCTCTCTCATCTGTCCTAACTAACTTTTCTTGAACCACGTCTTTTCTCATTGTTTTTTGCGACTGTATTTCTTTTTTGTTTTTTGATATTTGGTACCTAATTGATCCCCTTCTGCCCTTACGGCTTTCCATGCCTCGAATCCCCATTGTCCCCAGTGATATGCCCTTTGATTTAAAAGAGTATAATTACCAGCCCAGTTTGGGTCGCATTTGCGATGACTATAAATAAAGCTCAAGGGCAATCACTGAGGGTAGCTGGTATCAGTTTGGAATCCCCATGTTTTTCTCATGGTCAGCTTTAGGTTGCATGCTCTAGAGTAGGTTCATCTAAAGACTTAATTATATATGCCCCAGAGGGTAAAACTAAAAATATAGTATATCCTAAAGCTTTAGAATAACAATCTATTAGTGCTATTTTTGTTTATTGAATTGTTCACGTTTATTACAAAAATTAAATTCCCAGGATGAAACCGGGATATACAGCTAGTATAATATAAACATAAGTATTGATTTCCTACTGATCGGCGACTTGTCAAAGAAGATGAATCTTTATTTTATTACCTAGTTTTAATAAAACTATTTTTTCCGTTTTGTTATTAATGCTTATAAATGTATTATTAATCAGATATTACTATGAGAGTGTTACGCTATATTATTCTTTTATCACACTCAAATATGAAGCAATGTAAAATTAATTATGTTCTTTATATATTTTTTCATTTTTTATTTTATTTATATATATATACATATATATATATATATATATATATATATATATATATATATATATATATATATATATTGTATGTGAACAATTTAAGCCTGGAGAACTCCTTGCTACAAGACATAAAATCTTAAAACCAATAAAGTTTCTATCCATTTGCCCGAGATGTGACAGCTGAAATTTCACCAAAATTGGTCAAATGGATGGGGCACTTTATTAATAAATTTTCTCTCATTTTCTTGTTTTTTTGTTTTCTCAAAAGTCATATTTTGAATAATTTTGGCCTAGTGAGTGTATCCCAACATTAAAATGAACAGACCTTTGCATCTCAGTCCAGAGGAATCCATTTGTATAATCACTTTAGCAGAGGAGTGCCTTTCTATACTTCAGATCGTGTTGTGTATAAATGTCCATTATTCTCTAGTCTCCAGATGCATCAAACGGTACAGGGAGACTGGAAGGCATTCAAGAAGGCCCACTGGAGGAAGACCAAAGGCCACCAGCACCATTGACGACCGACTTCTGAAGGTTCAAGCACTCCGGAGACAGGAATCGACAAATCCAGAGCTCTAAAATCTACTTCAGGTGCGTAATTCACGCATATCAAGGCAAACTGTCAGGAGGAGGCTTAATGAAGTTGGCCTTACCAGGCCTGCAACTGGCCCGTGGCTCACCAGGCAACATTGTGTAGCGAGGCTTGCATTTGCAAGAGAACATGTAAATTGAACCACGGATAATTGGTAGCGCATACTCTTCACTGACGAAACGAGAGTCTCTCTCCATAGTCCAGACAGTTGAGGCGGAGTCTGGAGAACGCCTCAGGAAGGGTTCAGCCAATGCTGCATCAGTCCCTGTATGCCTTGTGGATGAGGCTCTTAATGTCCTGGGGAGACATCTCCTGGAGAGCTCATACTCTGTATGCTTGTCGTTGTGCGTGGTAGGGCTCTGACGCCTGTTTATATTACTGTTTATGCACAACAATGCAAGGCCCCACACTGCGAGCTGCGTCACAGTCTACCTCGGTTATGTTGAAATCGAAAGACTTCAGTGGCCTATGATGAGCCCTGAATTACATTGTATAGAGCACCTGTGGAACACACTAAAGAGAAGGGTTGGAGCCCAAAATCCTGCACCTAAGACTTTGGTACGGCTGGAAACTGGAGTTCTGGAGGAATGGGGGCAATTTTCACAGGAAGCCATTCAAGACCTCATTAGAAGCATGCCAAGGCACATGGAAGCTGTAATGAGAGCAAACAGCAACCAAAAATGCACAATCATGGATTTATAAATACAATATAGAACACTAAAATATAAAGTCAAGGTGCAATCTACACTATTTCCATAAAATTCTGCATTAGCATTCCTATCCCTTTATATTCCCTTCTCAGCTGCATATAAACTCGCAGAACCATCCATGCATCCAGAGAACATTTCAAACATATCTTCATTATAGTTTATAGCCATTTGTAAAGTTAATTCCTTTACTTTGATTATTTGACTTATAAACATTCTTTTTTACGATTAAGCTCCTAGAACAGGAAATGCATTATTTTGTCGGATTATTTGAACTCCCTCGGAAGATTAGTCACCAGTGAAGCCTTGGATTTTTTTTTACTTTGTAAGATTACTGGCATTCAATTTTCAGATCTTGACAAGCAGGCTCACTCTGAGATATCTGAATTGTTGAAGAAAAGTTTGACTTTCACTGATCAATTAATGAAACTTAAAATTTAAGAGATAACATACGAATCTATCAAATTAATAGGGTGTATAAAAAAAAATGACCGTTTTAGACAAAAAATTAATATATATTTTTTTTATACTTTACAATAAAATTAGTATTCAAAATATAACCCATTGTTATCTAATGTTGCTTGCCATCTTTCCGCCAGTTGCATGATCCCCTGCTGGTTCCACTCTTTAGGATGGCTATCGAAGAATTCCTGCACCGCTGTTTCGACTTCTTCAAAGGTATCAAATTTTTTCCCTTTCAAGAAGTGGGCCATTGACCGAAACAAATAAAAATCTGATGGAGCAAGGTCTGGGCTATATGGTGGGTGAGGAAGAAGTTCGATCCCATCAAGATTTTTTAATTTTTCCTTGGTCTGACGGGAAGTATGCGGCCGGGCGTTATCTTGCTGTAACAGAACTCCTTTTCGATTGACCAAAGCTGGATAAAGTTGCGACAGTTTTGCATATACTCTATCTAACTGTATGCAGTAGAGGTCAGAGTTAATTGTGGTTCCATGAGGTACGAATTCATGATGGATTACACCTTCATAGTTCCAAAATACGCAAAGCATTGATTTTTTTTCGAATTGTCCTCTTCCAGCAACCGGAAAGGCCGTTTGACCTTGACTTAACCACTGCCCACTAGTATCAGGATTTCGCCAGTAAACCCACTTTTCATTACAAGTAACAATTATTTTGTAAAATCGCAAATCGTTAGGGTGATTCAAAAGATTTTTGCAAATCTCTACCCTTTTGGCAGATTGCTGGGGCGTCAGCTCGTGCGGGACCAGTCTGCTGCTCCTTTTCACCTTCCCCATGCTGTGCAGATGGCAGACACACAGTATCTTTCGACGCTCCCCACTCCCTGGCAAGGTCTCGAGTACTTGTGGCTGGATTTGAGTCTATAGCTTCCTGAAGAGCGTCATCTATATCCAACGATGGTCGCCCTGACCCCTTCTTCCGTTCTAAGGTCGTATCTCCACTGTGAAATTTTTGGAACCAACGCCGCATGGTACGCTCGTCAAGGAGACCTTCTCCTTCAATTCTGTTGATTTCACGAGCCGCTTCAGCGGCAGAACACGATTCTTTCCAATAATGTCTCAAAATAACAAGAATTTCGTAAGACACCGTCATGTTGCTTCTCCAGCAAAAACTTGTGAACTGAGGTATTATTGAGTAAGTCCAGTGTTGATAAATAAAGTTGGATTAACATTCTAAAGAGTACAGGACTTGTTGGTAAACAATAAATAGGATTAACGTCTTTACAGTCCTTGGAATTCATGCATTTGACGAAACGGT
This sequence comes from Aelia acuminata, assembly GCA_911387785.2. Lineage (NCBI taxonomy): Eukaryota > Metazoa > Arthropoda > Insecta > Hemiptera > Pentatomidae > Aelia > Aelia acuminata. Next base: position 171,118,445 of record OU426980.1, read on the forward strand.
CATTGTTTTTTATACACCCTATTAAATCTGCTAATTATGATCACATTCCAAAACTAAACGGAGATCTAAATAACTTATTAACACGTTCACGCCGGCGTGTACCACCGGTGGCTCACACTTGACTGCCTCATCAGGCGGCGTGTACCTCCAGTGGCTCACACTAGAATGCCCCCTCTGCCAAATAATTAGATCTTTAACACTTTGACTGCCGAAAAAGAATACCTGAGCATCACGCTCTCGTTTCGACACAGTTTTAATATTTAATTCTCTGACAAGAGAACAGTTACTCGATTTCAGGTGACATGGCAGCCAAAGTATTAAGAAAGTAGAAATAATTTCTATAAAGCTGAAAATTAAAATAATGAAAGTTTAACGTAAATTCATTTATTTTTAGATTTATTTGTATTTACTTATATTTATATTAATGTACTTATAAACATATAAACATTAATTTTTTAATAACAATAATTAATACCATATTATAAACATAACTAGTAGGATAGTATTTTTTATTGTTTATTTTATTATTTTTGGATTGCCAATACTGCATAATGCCCTAGAATAGCTCCTGCCCAATAGAGGGATAAGCATTAAACAGTCCCGGCGTAAACGTGTTAACCCTTAACCGCTAAGCACTCGGAACGAGAGTTGCACTGAGACGCTGAGCGGGTCTGCAGGCATTTCACTCCCCACGCTAAGGCCTGCAGGCCACTCTCCACCGCTGACTGCTTTAACGTCTTCAACTCCTCATAACCTTCACCGACTATTTATTAATGTTTTATTTATTTTTTATGATTCTATAATACCTTTATCATTATTTCAATAAATTAAAATGCTAGATTACTGATTCCAATAAGAGATTACGTGATATAAGAAGGTAATAATGAACAATAATATAATAATGTTGATACTTTAAAAACATTTTTTTTATTTAATTAATTTTTAATAAGTAATATTTTTTTTAATTAATAAGTAATAAATAATAGCGAAATAAAACAGTGAATATTACCAAAAAACACAGAGGACTATCGCACAGAGCGTCTAGCCGGGTAGGGTATGACGGTAGCCGAGGGAGGGATTAGAGAGAGAAAAAAAAAATTAGCAGGTAAAAAGGGGTGTGCCGGGCTTCCCTGAACGGCTGACCCAGATGACAGGCAGCTACAATATTTCCGCCGACACAAATATTTCCGCAATAGAGATACCACTGCAGCCTAGCGGCCGCTAAATCTATTTATTAAGTCTCCGTGGATCCGCTAGGATGTGCCTCAGTCACGACAACTTATCTCTTGTGAAGCTGAGGACGGTAAATAAGTGAAAAACCAAATGCGATATATCTTGTCATTAGCGTGTGGGGAACGGCAGCCTTTGACGAGTTATCTCGTCATTAGCGTGTGGGGAACGACTTTGTTTCGCGAGATATCTCGTCTGGAGCCATGAAAGGGTTAAAGTTGTTTACTGTATGAGTAATATATAACTTAGCTCGTGAGCCAGAAAACTGACCTAGATCTAAATTGACACAGATTACCTAGTATTATTTTGATGAAATTAACAGATAAATCGGCCTTAACAGAATGTGCTGATTTAGTATCATCCAAGACTTAATTAATTAATTACTTAGAGAAAACATTTAAAGGTAATATGTTAATAGGCCGCAAAAATATCAACTATTACTTGCATTGTTGCATATTAGAAATTAATAGATTAGTATTTAGAAACATACTTCAGATTCCCTATATAGAATGGACAGATTACGAACTTTGATCATTTTTTGGTACTGCATCGAGAATACGACAAATTGAGAAACAATTTTCTTAAGAAAGCTCTCCTAAGAAAAATATGTTATATCACTTTTTATCAATATGCCCTTAAACATGCAGCAGCAAGAGAAAAGAACATTCATATTAATACCAGCAGGCAGCAACACCTGCAGTAGTCAGGGAGGGGGCGATCAATGGGTATAAATACTACGGCCGAAGTCAACCTCGCCTTTTTCTCTCATCTCTCTAAGAAACATCAAAAAGCACCATTTTTCTCTTGCTTGCTTCTAGTACTCCTCTTCCACTTTGTAACATTTTTAGTATACTGTTCCTTTTTACATTTTTTTAATTATTTTTCGAACCTTCCTTCCTTCTCTTTCTACATGTGACAAGCCTACTGGCGGCCGAGAAACTTGTAAATGATGTCACAAGTAATCTCCTGGGTAACTCTCCTTTATTGTGTATGAAGGGTCTAGCAGCGACCGAGCCATCAGGCCATGATGTTGCTGGTACCCCCGAGGCACTCTCCTCCTGCACCTACCTATTACACTCCTCTCCCACCAGTGACAAGTCTACCTGCGGTCGAGGCCAGTGCCTGTGACGTCACAAGTACCTCCGAGGTAAATTCCTCCCCTGTTAGTTTCAGGTCTATGACTGAGACTCGCGTCTGTGACATCATAGCTACCCTCGAGATGCTATCCTTCTTCCTTGATTCCTGTTATGCACAATATCTTCACCTTCTGAGAGCACACTGCTACAGTGAGTCAGATTGTAAATTCAAATTATAAGCTCTTCAATCAAAGCCCAGTGCACAATAAAAACAACCACTCACCTGACGACACAAACATGAAGAAATATTTAATGACTGAGGACAAATTTAGGACAGTAAATGACCTGAGAAGTTTAACCCAGAATGAAAACCACCTCCTATTTGATGTCCTCATAAGCTTAAGTTCAAAAAATGCCCAGGAGAACATGAACAACAAAATAATTGAATATGCACCACAAATAAAAGATACAATAATTGTCAGCAATCAAGAAAACTTATTTAAATTGAAAAATCACCACCAATTATAGTATCGTCAACAACAGAATCTTGATTGTAGTTATAATTATCATAACAGATGCATGATAGGGAATTACCATGAAAGGAACAACAATATTTTAACGGTTCAGGACTACTTAGAAACCACTCTCACAATAAAAATTACTATACCAATCAGGATAATTACACAGATTAAGATTTATTCTGAGGAAAATAAAATAAAAAGGATGTGTAATGAATTTTCTTTCGTTATGAAAGACAAAATAGTTTAATTAGATTTAAAAGATGGAATAAACGAATTAAGGATAGAAAGAAATTGTGAACTGTATTTCATCAATTATGAACATGGTGCGATTTAAATTGAACCATGAATTTATGACAAAAATAAACAGAACGCAAGATAAATAGAGGAATTTTAAAATGTTAACCTGCAACAGGCTATAAAAAGAAGACAAATTCTTAAATTAAGCAGGGCAAATCACATACCCATTCAACAGAAACAAAACTTATAAATCTATTAGAAAAATATCCAAGTATTCAAAACTGAAAGTGATCATCTTTTAACAACTGGCTTATCAAAACAGAGGATCCATACTAGAGATGAAGTCCCTATCTATTCCAAAAATTATATACTTCCTCCCTAGATTAAAGAAACTATTAATGAAGAAGAACAAAAAATTTAAGACTCAAAAATCATGCGGCCAAGGAACTAACTCAACAACTCGCCTGTCTGACTATTTGAAAAAAAAAAAACTGAGACATCTGAAAAAAGGATTATTCGATTTGTTATTAAACCACACCAGACAAGTATCCTCTTACCAGCATTGAAGGACATTTAAGTAAATTTGGAAAGCCACAATTTTTACTGGGTTTCACCATATAAAAATGGAGAAAGAAAATCAATCCCAAAACAGTATTTTCTACTGACCAAGGATATATGAATTTCTACTCATACATTTTGACTTTTGCAACAAAAAGATAGTGTTCAAAAGGCAATTAACACTATCTTTTCTTATATAATTAATGTTTTTAGTTATATGAATGAGTACTGGCCGTGCTGATAGGAAAGAGGCTTCAAAAATGGTCGGAGACAATGATGGGAGAATACCAATCCTGGTTTAAGGCAGGAAAATCCACGACAGATAATATTTTTATGTTCCCTCAGATAATTGAAAAGACATATGAATACAATGTGGATCTGCATCATGTATTCATTGATTTCAAGCGAGCTTATGATAGTGTACAGAGGGATAAGCTAATTAATTTGGATAATAATACTGAGGGGTTTAGGAATATCAAAGAAGCTTGTACGCCTCATCCGATTAACGCTGAAGGATACAGCTTGTAGAGTGAAGATGTTTGAGGCTCTTTCTACAGAATTCTCAAAGTAGGATTATGAAAAGGAGATCCACTTTTGCCTCTTTTATTTAACTTGGCTCTAGAAAAAGCTGTAAGGGCAATTAAAACAAATCCCAGTGATACTATATTTAACAGATTGATGCAGGAATTTGCTTACTCGGACGATGTTGTGATCTCAGCGTGTGCTATGGCTGCTTTAGAGGGTGCTTTCCAGGAGTTCGAAGAAGCTGCTAGCCTTATAGGTCTGGAGATATATGAAAGCAAAACAGTTTATATGAAGTCCAGAAGGAATGCATCTCAAGCTACCCAGATCCAATTAGGAAAACATGAACTGAAGGCATGTAATAACTTTAAATACCTTGGTGTCCAAGTGTCAGATAAAAGCGATCCAACCGATGATATTAAGGGAAGAATAGCGGCAGGTAATAGATTTCTGTTTGCCTTCAGTAAGCTCCTCTGGTTTGCGACTCTATCACGCAAAGAAAAACTGACACTGTATAAAACTGTTTCACGACCCATTGTGTGTTACGGTTGTGAAAAATGGATCCTCACTAAGAGAGGCGGATATTCGGCAGGAAGGGGAGGGGGGCAAACGTTCTTGACCAACACGAGCATTGGTCCACTAAGTTCGGCGTGTTTGGAGCAAAGTAAATACTTACTTGACTGTTTATTTTAATTAATCGAGAAAAGGAGAAAGCTGTAGTGGCGAAGAAAGTTTTACTGCGACAGAAGTAATGCGTTATATTTAAAAAACTTCACAAGGATGTGTCAGAGGACTTTCATCATAAATTAAATGGAATAAGGGATTCAAAAGAGAGATATGATGCAACATTTCAAAAATCATCATTCTTTAGATTATCATAATAAAATTCATGTTTTGAGTTCCAAAGTATAGGATATTTCTGGTAACAACCCATATATATATAATGAGGATAGCTTAATATTAATTTTAAAATAATTTTTATTTTCTTGTGGGCTTATTGCTTAATTTTATCCCTAATTTTTTAATTATATTCATTATTGGTAAATTTAGGTGCTGACTACTGATAGGGCTGGAGCTTCCCCAGTGCTGCCGTGGTGGATGCTCAGCCAGCGCTTAAAACAAATTAATACCTATCAGAGATGGTCATTTTTGAAATAGGCATCAATTGTATATTACATATAGATATTTAGGATATATTCCAAATAATATCCCAATTTTGTTCTTTACCCTTATTGCATTCATATATGTTTTTGGTTTTTTTTTTTTTTTTTTTTTATGTTTTAGGATTATGATATCTTTGGTTTGAGAGATAGAGGACAACTTGGAATATTCAACATGCTGCCTGTACGGCATTACAGAAGGGGCAGTCCAAAAATTTCATCTGGAGTATTTTTGGGAATAATTTTGGTGTTAAGCTGGTCATATTGGTTAACCCTATGTATTGAGAATAACTTACCTACTCCTATTTATAACAAAGACAGTGACCAAGACATCTCTCAGTTTATTGCAGAGAATGCTCTAAACCTTGTTTATAATTTGACGAAACTAGGGCCACGACCTGTTGGCAGTTTTGAAAATGAGGTACTCGCAGTCAGTTTATTATCGCGAGAATTAAATGCAGTTGCTAAAAAAGCTGATAAAGCTCACAGGATCTTGGTTGATATTCAGAGAGTGAGTGGTACGTTTTCTCTTGACTTTTTGGATGGTATGACTAGTATTTACCGAAATGTGCAAAATGTGATTTTGAAGATAGGACCCCATTCTGAACAGAAATATAGCATATTGATGAACTGTCATTTTGACAGTGTCGCAGATAGCCCAGGTATGGCATTGTTTATATTTTAATTATTTTTTAAAGTTAAGTATTTTCTAACTTATAATGAATTAGAGCTGGGCCATTCCAAGTCAAATCATCCAGCCGAAGTTCAAAATTTTACCTTCCCCCTTCAGATTTTGATAAAAATTTGTAGGTATTAAGTACATACAGAAATAAGAAAAACGCCAATTTTTACCCAATTCAAACAAGTAGTTTCAGAATTATGGTCATTTGAACTTTTGATATTTTTGAAGTTCCGGTGACGACTTGAGCTCAAAACCAACTTGTACATGTTAAGACTTTCCTCTTTAGAATGGTTATTAATTTAACTAAAGCTTTCAAAATTTATTCATTAATTCTGCATTTCATACAGAATCAGATGATACCATAAATATTGGACAAATAACTTTTCATCATGGAAAAAAAAATTCTTAAACATAAAAAATTAAATTTTTTCCCAGCTGTAAAACAGTCATCGAAAAATGCCATGTGCAAAAATCTCTCTCCAATCAGCCTAATAAACGATATATCAATAGAAAGAGAGTAAAATTCCCTATCTAATGATGAAATAATATGAGTGGGTTATTGACTGATAAGAGTTTTATGTCGATTTGAATCTAATATAGTAAAATTTTATTTAAATGTGGCGCATAAAAATTAATACAGCTGAAACCTCTTATATTTTTATTCCAAAACCATAAATATTGGACAGATAACTTTTCTGTCTTAATCACATTAAAAAAAACAAATTATGTCAAAGAAAAAAAATCAAAAAATCTTAGGCCCAGGAAAACTGCATTGCAGAAACTGTAGAAACTTAAAAGATGACCTAAAACCTTATGAAAATAAAAAAGAAAATGTTAGGCGCCTTCAAAGTAACAAAGAAATTAAGGAATAACAATTTGTTGAAGGAACAGTTGTGAAAGATGAATTAAATGGTTTTAGGTCATCTTTTAAGTTTCTGCAATGCAGTTTTCCTGGGCCCAAGATTTTTTGATTAATTTTCTTTGACATACTTTGTTTTTTTTAATGTGATTGCCTTGAGAGTGTGCTTCTTTGTAATGGGAACTAGAGTTCTTTTAAATGGATCACAACAAACTTTTTGGTTTTTTCATAATATTTTATGAAGTAGAAGAAATGGTGGAAACAGATTGTGTATTCGTCGTACCAACTATTGTTTGTACACGAACTCAAAAGTTCTACGTCTTCTTGACATAATTCATTAAGAATTTTATAAATTTCCCTTTTCTTAGTAAATAATGAATTTACACAAGAAGAGTTTAAAATGTGTCTACTTTACAAATGAAGTTCATTCTATAATCTTCGAGACACGCCATAATTTCAATGTTTATAAGACTAAACAGTTTAAGCTATCTACTGTCACACCTCATCATACAAGGTTAACTAATTTAAACTAAATAAAATGCAGTAATAAATTCAACAGTTTATATACATGCAAACTTATAGTTAGAGCTCGGGTTCCCGTTCAATTGCATCTTTTTATTGGTAAGTCAGAATAAAGCGAACTCAAGTTACTTATCCGAATCAAGCCTAATGGGATGTTTCAATGAAGTTTTATACTGCACGAAATAGCACATTTTGGGGTTTACTGCACGAAATTGCACGTTTTAAAGTTTCATTGCAAGAAATTGCATCATTTGATATTTTGAAGAAAAAAATTATTAAAAATTTTAATTTTCTTAAATACACATCAAAAAATTAGTGGAAAAATAAATGGGAATTAGGAATAGGAATAAAAAAATTATGGAAAGGAAACATAGGAAAAAAATAAAGGGAACTTGGGATATTTAAACAAACACAAACCTCGAATTTCCAATAACTAAGGGTTCAGTAGTTCCTGGATGTTTACATTTTGTTTCTCAATTCTCATCGTTCTCTCAGTATCAAACTAGCTTCTGTCGAGTATATTGTTACTTAAAATGCCAAAAATTGGAAGTGTGTCTTCGAAAATTGCGGGATGGATTGAAAAATATCCTGACTCAAAAGGGATGTAGTGTAGTGTTTTGCAAATCTTGTGATAAAAATATTGGATGTGAGAGGAAATCACAAATTGATGCCCACTGCAGCACAAGTAAGTACCTAATTATTTTTTAACCATAGAACGGTACCAGGGGTAGTGCGTGTCGTCAGAGTGATTTAAAAATAATCCTATGCAACGGATATTGCATCTAGTGATTCCATAATTTGAGTAGCATCTTTCCTTTATAAGATCTCCTTATTTCCAATATAATTACAGCTCACATGCGAGTGTTTTACTCTTTATTCCACATCTTGTTACTGTTTTAAGTAAATATTTTATATTCTGATTTTTTTTTTTTTTTTTTTTTTTTTTACCGGAAATATTTTCAAATATAGAATTGGAAGAAAATGTCCAATCAGTTATCAAATTAAAAACCATTTTGATGAATCCAACCATTGAATCTGATTAGGCATTTATTAGATCGAATTTAGCAGCTTTGCCGGTTGTTATTACAGAACTAGAGGAGAAAAATCTTTCTCTATCTGACCAAATAAAAATCGTTGAGGACGTTGGAAAATCATTGGAAACAATCAAGAGCGGAAAAGGAATTATCATTTACGAAAAATTTCGAAATATTTTTTGAAAAAATCCTGGATACCAACTATTAAAAAATTGTAATGATTGCCTGAACGGAAATTCAGTCACTATTGAAATAGATCCCTAGTTTCTGAGTTGCTATAAATATTGTCCTCTAACAATTGTAGAAGTTGAGATATCTTTTTCTAAATTGAAAGAAAGTTTAAGTGACTCTGTTTTACAGAAAAATATTTGGAAATGTATTTAGTTATAAACTGTAATTAAAAAAATAATGAAGTGTAGTTACATTTCTTATGTGCTCCATTAATTTTTCTTTACTAATAAAAAAATCATTATTTTACCAAAATCTATATTAAAACCAATATTTTAAAAATAAAATTGTTTACTTCAATTTACTCTCCGCTACTTATTTGTTTCAAAAGTAGCTATATGTTCAACAGGTTATCAAGAAGGGGACCAAATTAGTCTCAACAATACAGTTTTTTATTTATAAGACGTTTCGGCTCTTTTGAGCCATCTTCAGTTCAGCAAAACAGGCAGACAAATCATTTGAAGTCACACAGGGCAGATACAACTCTCAACCAATGTTCCCTAACCCCAAGACACCCAAAACACTCAGAGTGTACTTGATAACCTGTTGAACAATATAGTCTCAAGAACTTAATGTCTTATAAGCTATATGTTGTTCACATAAATAATTTAATGCATGATTTTCTAGCAATACATTTTTTTTTCATGTTTTTGCACGTTTTTAAGTTTTTACGGCACGTTTTCAAATTTTTACTGCACGGAATTCCAAGCTTTACTTATAGTCTTAAGAACTATATGTCTTGTCAGTCTTATTCTCGAACAAGACTAAAAAGATCTTTGGAAATAAAAAGGCATTTTGTTATTTGTTTTTAATTACGTATTTGTTATGAAATCATTATAGCCGAACCTTAAGATTTTATGAATTATGGTTTATTAATTTAAATAAACAAATAAGTTGTGAGTTGATTCGATATTATCAAATTAAATTTATTTAAAAAAACCTTTCAACTTAAAAGTCTGCACATATTATAAAATTATATGAAAGGTAAGTACATGTTCTTTTAAGCAATTAGTGGTTTATGATGATATTTTGAAATAGATTTTAGCTGTATTTACTGTATGACATTCAAATCGAAATATAACTCTTATAGCTCAATATCATTTATCAAATCATTTAAAAGGAAATTAAATGCCCTTTTCAATAATATACTTTTGTATGAGGATATTTTAGAGAGGTTTCAGCTGTATTAATTTTTATGCGCCACATTTAAATAAAATTTTACTATATTAGATTTAAATCGACATAAAACTCTTATCAGTCAATAACCCACTCATATTATTTCATCATTAGATAGGGAATTTTACTCTCTTTCTATTGATATATCGTTTATTAGGCTGATTGGAGAGAGATTTTTGCACATGGCATTTTTCGATGATTGTTTTACAGCTTGGAAAAAATTTCATTTTTTATGTTTAAGAATTTTTTTTTTCCATGATGAAAAGTTATCTCTCCAATATTTATGGTATCATCTGATTCTTTATGAAATGCAGAATTAATGAATACATTTTGAAAGCTCCAGTTCAATTGATACCCATTCTATAGAGGAAAGTCTTAGCATGTACAAGTTGTTTTTGAGCTCAAGCCGTCACTGGAACTTCGAAAATATCAAAAGTTCAAATGACCATAATTCTGAAACTACTTGTTTGAATCGGGTAAAAATTGGCATTTTTTCTTATTTCTGTATGAACTTAAGACCTACAAATTTTGATCAAAATCTGAGGGGGGAAGGTAAAATTTTGAACTTCAGCTGGATGATTTGACGTGGAATGGCCCAGCTGCTTTTTCTATTGTGCATTTTAGTATAATTTTTTATTTTAAATTATTTACTGTTGTTATTTATAAATATTTATGTTAATTCTTTGTAGCTCATGTAATTAATCACACTAGAACAGAAAGGAAATCAATGTGTCCAACCCATATTTGTCCATATTATCAACATATTCTGGCCATAGTGGACAGATTTAAGGTTCATGAAATGGGTCTCATGCTAAATATTAATCATACTTTCATTGATAAAATGAAAGTCGAACAGTGGTCAAATGTAACTTATTGCTGGTTTACATACTTTACATGACTTTATTTTCTATTAGTTATTATTAGAGCATCGTGGTATTGCATTTATTTATTATCTAGCTACTCGGAAATTCATGAAAGTTAGTTATTAATGAAAAATGTATCAATTTATTTTTTTTAATGTGGGTGTTAATTACCAAAGTATTGGCACTAAAAGTGTTTCAGAATAAAATTTGTATTGAATTATCATCCTAATAATGTGTAACCTCAAGTATAAAAAATAATCACATGTAGCATATCAATACCACACTTCTCCCTTATGAAACACCAGCTGCATAGTAGTCTTCTTTGGCTCCTTCTCGACTAACCAGAAGGTCGGCATTTTTCTTTTCTTGCAAATCTCCAACCTAGACCTCATAAGATAGGTCCGATGTCCTCTTGACAACTACCCCAGGTTCCTTTCCTTTCCCTCCGTTTCTCCAGACCCAAATATTGTCTCAGCTCTCGAACTGACGAGATTAGGCCTTATATAATAATGTACCAAAAAAGGCATCACTGCAGGGGGTTAGAACTGAATCGAAATTTGTCAATTGAAAAAAGTCAGAGGCTTTGTACCTTGCTGGTATCCTTCCGTCAGTTTACACTTACTAGCTAATGCTCCAGTGATGGAGCTTTGAAAAGGGTTTTGAATATTTTAATATGTTTTTCATAGTGCTAAGATAAAACCATTTTAGAAGGATGTGTGCTCATTTTGGATCATTATAGTTGTAATTTTGAATTAAATGCTTTAAAATTAATGTGGTTTGTTCATTTCAAGTTCCATATTTGTGTTTAAAAGGTTTTTAAAGCTTCATAGCTCCACAAGAAGTGGGGGTAAGTCTGACAAAGATATTGCCAGAAAAAAACTACCAGTTTCCAGCATTTAAATTTACAAATACATGGTGGAGGCCAACAATCGATCAAATAATTCTTGATGCAAATTATAACTATATTTAAATAAATATCATTTACAAATAAATAAATGCTATGTAGAAAGGCATGCATAAAGTGTAGGAGAGAGTGGGGAACAATGAGACGGTTTTTTTTTAATTTGTCAAAAATAATAGAAAAACTATAGCTACAGTTCTGAAATAGTTATAGTTCATCTTACTGCAATGGACCTTTGCTCAGTAGATGTGAAATCTGAAAATATTACTCATAGAAATATTTATTTTCATAAAAAAACAGGAAGGTTTGCTTTTGTCTCAGTGTACCCCACTGCAGGTAACACTGATTCATTGCTCGGGGAACAGTGATAAACCATATTAAAACTAAATTTTTTAATAAAATTATTAATAATAGAAGATAATAACATTTCATTACCAAATATTACATGATAATCAACATAAAAAATATATGACATCTTTGAAGTAGGTTGTCATTATGAAGAGTCGTTGACAAGATTAGTATCACTAAACATAATTATTTTTTATTTTTTAATTTAGAGACCAATACTTACAACAAGAATTTGAGATTCAAATTACCAACTCACGTATTGACAAGAAATTAAGTAGAATTTTGATAAAATTAGGTGATGGAATAAAAAAAATTATTTATTATATTTTAATGAAAAATAATTTCAAATGAAAATAACTATTGTTGATGGCCTGTTCCTTTAAAGATATTCCTTCCTTCTTGGAATTAGACAATATAATTTTTATTTCCTATATAACAGTAAAAGAGTCTTCGTAGGCTGTCTCACTGTTCCCTTCTCTCTCATCCCCATAGGATCTTGTCGTCTTTCATTACAAATTTCTGTTTCCGAAATGAACAATAATTGGCCATTTAAACGTTAATACAAAGAGTTTTAGTTGGTGAATAAAAGACATTAAAAGAAATTCGGTGAAATAACAATAGTACCCACACTTTCAACAAATAGCTAGTCACAAAAAAATTTTTACTAACCTCAAAAACAAAATGGGACAAAAATAGTCACAAACGTGTAATAATGTTGGTTTCTTTCCTGGAAAAGCTTATTTGACTAATATTATACACTACAACAAATCCTACACTAACTGAGTCCTTGCGGTTGGTCTATGAGCTAGTGGTCTCACAGTTGACTGCGTCTCACTGTTCCCCACTTTCCCCTATATAAATGAATAAATAAATAATATAACAGAAATATTTATACATGCTATAATCATATTCATAGAGCTCTGAATATTGGCTCAAGACTCCAGACTCAGACTACCTGTCCACAAACAGTGACATGAGAGCACTTGAATGTTGAGAGTAACAAAATTTGGCCAGGCTGCAATGAAAGAATCCAACAAGCAAAGAAAGTGTGTGAAACAAGCTATGATCGAAGCCACCCCCTCCTCCCTAATAAGCCTAGGCTGATCAAGAAAAGCTCAAAAAGCGTTCCCTGATTCGGAAATAAGAAAAAAATGAACGGCTATGTCTTGTTCGAAGTCCCCATAGAGTATAGAATAACATAGAGGAGTCACCACGTGGTTGGAAGTGTGCACCGCTTCCCCCACTCCGAGAGGTCCCAAAGCGCTCCCGCCTTTTACCACTCCGAAAGTAATCTCTCGATTATTGATCATGTATTGTTTATTTTTATTTATCAGAGCTCTTTTGGAGTATTTTGTTTGTTTTTTTGTGATAGTTAAAGTTTATAAAATGTCCAAAATGGGATAGCATTTGGATGCAAAAGCGAGTTCTGACACATCTAAATTAACTTCTCTCGGGTTTTTTATTTATATTTTTTCCTCAATTGATATACAATTACTCTTTGTTCAAATTTTAGTTCTTCTATTTTAGATTTCCAGTTAGTACTTAATTAAAAGACAAATAGGTAAAAGCAATAAGAAGAGAAAATTGGGAACTCACAAGAAATAGCATCATTTCTAGTAAACATTTTAAGGAAGACGATTACGAAAGAATATCACTGTTTGGAACTTCGATATTTCTTTTCTGAATTTTCATCTAAATCATACTTCATACTAAAATCTCTAGTAAAAAATTGGATTCTCGCGGAAAATAGCGATTAAATTTAAGAAATGTAAAGCATGAATAGGTGGTTTCAACGGTCATTAGTGGTTCTAGGAAAACAGGATTCTTGGGCTTCCTTGTCTGGATTAATAGTTAAAAAGGATGTACTGCAGATTGTTAAAGAAAGAAAAACTTTTAAAGTATATTCCCTCATACAAAATAAGCCAAGACCACTTGGAAAGATTATTAGTTACATTAGAAGTAGGGGAGGACATAATAATAATCCTAGGGCTCTTGAGTTTTATAAAATTTTTAGAAAAATCATTGTACACAAAGAGCTTCATCAAGTGGAGGAAATGCTATCCCTTTGGATAAAATCAATATTTTGGGAATAAATGTTTGCGAAGTGAACAACTTAGTTCACTATAAATCTCAAATCCTAAGGATATCGTGGTGGAAGAAAATGAAACCACTGATACTTAAATTTGTAATTTTTGTTTTCCGAATTGCTTAATTTATATTTCTTTTATTTTGTCTTCATTAATTATCAACTCACTTTCCGGTCAAGGTTATTTTGACAATATTCTTGAATAATAAAATAAACAATAACAAACATAATTTTCCAACTGATTTTAAATTAAAGTGGGATCCTTTAGAAGCTAATATGTTTAGGGAACAAATGCTGTTATCCCCTAAAGTCGATGGAAAATATATAAAGGGTAATATAAATGAGCTAAATCTGAATTTAACGGAGACGATTTTCGAGGCAGCGAATTCGTGTGGTATGGTTAAAAGATCAAGATGGAACAAAGGACATACCGTTAGTAACCATGGTTTCATCAAGAGTGTCGTTCAGCAAAAAATGAAATAAAGATTAAATTACTTAATTTTAAAAGAGGGAACTATACATTAGAATTGAAAGACATTTACATGAAATCTAAACGTACTTATTACAATCTGATCAAGCAGAAGAAGTGGCAATTTTTAAAAAATTTAATGATACAGTTGGCTGATGTAACGAACTTGAAGAATTTTCGGGAAACAGTAAACAAATATCGGTATACTGCTCAGTTGATTAACCCTATAACAGTGGAACAATGGGAGACTTATTTTAAAAATTTCTACACTCCTAAAGTGGCAAGCATAATTCAATATTTTGGTGTAACTCATCCTTTATTAGATACTCCATTTAGTCAAGATGAACTTGATTGTTCCTTAAACAAATTAAAGACGGGGAAATCATCAGGCTCCGATAATGTAACTCCCGAATTCTACAAGAATCTTCCTGAAAACTGGAAATTATTTATTTTAAATTTGTTTAATAAAATTTTATATCTAGAGTATGTTCCCGATAAGTGGTGTGAGGCTATTTCTGTATTAATTCACAAAAAAGGAAACACGAACCAACCTGATAATTATCGGCCGATATCACTCGTCAATGTGATAATGAAAATATTTTCACAAATGCTGTTAAACAGGTTAATACTTTGGGATAATGAGGTGAAGGCATTACCTGAAGCACAATCGGGCTTCCAGAAGGACCGTGGATGCATCGATAATATTTTTATATTGAACTCCATTGTGCACTTAAAACTGAAAAAGGAAAAGGGAAATGTTTTTGCGATTTTTGTTTATTTTAAACGAGTGTTTGATACCACAACCCACCGCCTATTATGGAACAAACTATTTCAACTCGGTGTAAGCCTAAAAATAGTGAGACTACTCATGAATATTTACAAAAAAATCACTATGAAAGTGAGAACGAATGGGAAAAGGATAAGGAAAAGGAGTTCTTCAGGGGGAAGTCCTTAGCCCGTACCTTTTCAGTTTGTTTTTGAGCCACATAGACAACTTTTTTAGATATCATGGGGCACACGGCATTCCAATTACCCCTGACTGCGATATTATTATGGAGTTATATGCTGACGACTTAGTGATATTCGGGGACAGTGTGACGGATGTCCAAAATAAGTTACAAATATTGGGCTATTTCTGCAAGGAAAACGACTTAGAAATAAATATTACAAAAACGAAGATAGTTCATTTTCATAAGGGTAGGAACAAAAGTATGAAAGAGTTTTACTATGAGGGAAAAATGGTAGAAAGAGTGCAGGAATACACTTATCTGGGAGTAATGTTCTCCAGCTTAGGGCTAGGTATTAAAGTTGCGAAGCTATATGAGTCTAAAACCAGAATTGCAGTCGGAAGCGTCGTCAAAACGTGTCTTTTTTTTCTTTTTCTTTTTTTTTTTTTTTTTTTTTCTTTTGCTCCCTCTGTTGTGCCTACTCAGCGTAGAGGGGCCTCGATCCATCGGAGCCATTCTTCCCGGACTCGACACATCCTCTTCATCACAGCCAAGGTTTTTCCTCTTCGCGCTCCTATCCTCTCGATATACTCTTCATATTGGATTCTCGGGCGACCCCTGGGCCTTCTGCCCAGCGTGCGGGCTTCCATTACCTTTCTCGGTAGCCGTTCCTCATCCATGCGGCACACATGGCCGAACCACTTGAGCTGCCTTCTTTCGATGTCAGTTTTCAGTTCAGGCACTTGCAGCTGATCTCTTATGGTAGTATTCCGCAGACGATCCCTTCTCGTTTTACCTGCTGCTCTGCGAAGGTACCTCATTTCTGCTCCCGTTATCCGGCTTACATGCCTGTCCAGCATGACCCAGCTTTCACTACCATATGTGAGCGTTGGGAGGTATACTGCCTTGTATATGTGAAGCTTTGTCGTTTTCCCTACATTTCGATGGCCTACTATGCTGTTGCAGATCTGGTAGTATACTTGGTTCGCTTTATTAATTCTATTACTAATTTCTTCATCTACTTTGCCAGACCTGCTGATGATGGTTCCTAGGTAGGGAAAGTGGTCCACTACCTCTAGAGCCTCACCACTGCAAAACAGTTGCACATCTTCATGCTCATGCCTGGACATCACAAGCACTTTGCTTTTGGCAATATTTATCGCCATTCCCTTGCGTTGGAGCTCCTCCTTCCATTCTATAAGGGCTTTCTGCAACTTCTCCCTAGAGTCTGCTAGAAGAACGATGTCATCAGCATAGAGAAGGCTCTGAACTACCACAGGACGCATATTCCATCACCCGATTAATGTTGGCAATGTTCTCCTTTTGCATATTTTATGGATCTCATCCATAAAACATAGAAACAACAGAGGGCTAAGGATGTCTCCTTGCCTAACTCCTTTATCCACCTGGAATGCAGCTGTTTCTCTCCCATTGATCCGCACCACACCTTTTGCATCTTTATAGATGGATTTTATTGCAGTGATAAGATCCCCTGGGACGTTTTTATTCTCCAATGCATTCCATATCTCCAGATGTGGAACAGAGTCGAAAGCCGCCTTCAAGTCTAGAAAGGCTAGGAATATGTCCTGTCCCTTGTCCCATGCACCTTCCAATACTTTTCTTAGGACAAAACGTGTCGAAAAGTGAAAATTCCTAGCATGGAGGGCAGGTTGAAGGTAAATGACGCCATAGCTATGAGTGCATTATTTTACGCCGTATCGATTTGGGGACTCAGGTATCTCAACATTATAGAAAGGGCTCATATCACTTTTTTCAAAAATTTATTTTCTTTGAATCGGAACACTCTGGGATGGATTATCAGGCAGGAATTCAATGTAATTCATTCTAGTTACGGATTAATGAAACATAAATTAAAACTAATGCTCAAGTTTTTAGAAATGGATAATGAAAGATATCCAAAGCAGTGCTTCATAAAACTAAAGCAGCAACATGCACTTCAACCCGGAAAAAATATTAAATATAATTGGATCACACAAATTAATAAAGTTTTACAAAATATCGGAGACGGTGATACAGCATTAATTAATGACCCAAAAGTGCTAAAAGAAAAAATACCCACAATTTTAAATAGTTTCAAATCATATTTAATGAAGGAGGATAAGGCTAAATTAACCAGTTCGGCATACAGCCCTTTTTATGTAAATTTATGGGATCCACAAATAATGCACTATCCATATTTGTCAATAGAAAGTCACTTTCCCATGGCCCGTATGTTAGCCCAACTTAGATTGTCTGGTAGACATGTTTTAAAAATTACTTATAAAACCACTGTACATATTATTAAACCTCAACTCAACTTTACAATTTGTAATCTCCAAACTTAAGAGACCCTCTATAATATATTTGTTTCTTGCCCGATTTATTCTTCCCTTAGAAAACATTATATTCCTCACGCTGAAAGTATTAATATTTCACAATTTATCGAATTACTTAAGGTAATGAACAAAGAATCGTTGGCTAAAATATATTATTATTTATCTAACTACCTTCTTCTGAGGGCTTTTGTTATTAATGAATAATTTGCTAATTATTCGAATTCGAATACGTTAAGTTTGAGTGATTGCATGTATTTATTTATATATATATATATATATATATATATATATATATATATATATATATATATATATATATATATATATATATTCTTACCACTTTGTATAATTCTATTTGTATAGTTATTAAATCTATTTATATACTTATTTATTAATTTTGTTTATAGTGCATAAATATTATGTGTTTGTAGTCTATTATTCTAGCAGTAAGTATAGATAATATAAGTGAAAATACCGTATACTAATGGACCTTTTAATGTTATTAATATGCTTAATAATGCTGTAATTGTTACGTTTTCTATTTATAAGATGTATAACTTAAAATGTTATTTTCTAAGGCTAACTCTATTTGTATAGGGTTCATCCCTAAAGACGAATAAAAGCATTACGCATTACTCATTAATTATCTTCTCACTCAATCGTCGAGTTACGCAGTCATTTTTAAATATTAGGACCTTCGAAATCTGAAGACTTCAACATTGAAAGCAATGACGTACTATCAAATTAATATATTAGGTATTAGTTGAATATATTTCTAGTAATTTTTATTTCAAGTATTGTAATTCTTTATGTCAAAATTATATTTTAATTAAAAGTTACACAGTAGTAAAAAGACTCTCTACCAAAATATCATGCAAATAGTGCTTGACGGCAATTAGTGATTCGCCACTAAATACAACAAAGTCTGCTGGTCATCAAAAATGGTGGGGAATTATTTCAATCAGCTTATGATGTTACACGAATTTGTAAATTTTTAGAGCGGATTTTTAGGGAATTCATATCAGAAATGTAAACAAATTTCTGGCTCAATGTTTAAACAAGAACTTTTTCATTTTTCCTGAAGATTGGATTCCGACTTATATAAGAACATTGGATTTAAAATTATTAATCCAAATTATATGGTCATCTTATTTTAATATAAAAATTAAAAAACTGACTTTCTGACAAGAATCAATCAATAGAAAAAAAAATAAAATCCGTCATAAACTGACTAAATTAATCCATTTTAAAGGCCAGTAAGTCTTCAGACATAATCTTCCAAGATGGTTTTTTAATGTTATAAAAATGAATCTAATAATGGTAATAGATTAATTGTTAGTGTATTAATACCCCACTTTATTTAAAAGCACAAATAGAGCCGAATAGCTGTTTTAAAGATGATTGGAGTGAGCTAGAGGTGTGGGACTATAGGACCTCCTGGGGTGGGGGGAAGTGAGCACACTTTCAGGTGACAGCCACAGTAGCCGTGCCTCCTCTATGTTATTCTATACTCTATGGAAGTCCCCAGCCATACCAACCAATGGTGGGGACGATAAGTGACAGCATGTTATATTACTCAAGGGGTGACAGAGTTGTGTTTGAACCTCGGTCGAGTGCGCATAGGATTAGTTGTTGAACTGCTCTGATAACTATCTTCTATAATTCCTCTAATATTTTTTATTTCTTTCAAATGTTATTTTTTAGGTCCATATAGAGGTATACTTTTATTTCTTCTTCATGTCCCCCTTTTAATTTTCTTCTTCTAGGTATAATTTTATTTTCTTGATTTTAATTTCAATAGTAAAAAACAATTAGGAATAGCTCAAAAATGAAGGAACCCCCCTCCCCCCCCCCCCGATCTCTCTTCACCTAAATTTAAACGCAAAAGTACCAATAACCAACAATATAATAATAATGTAAGTTATTTTAATCAAGGAATGAGCAATGAAATTAATTTAAATAAATTTATAATTATAGAGAGAACAGATGAAGAGAACTTTAATAGGGTTTCCCCCTTCATAGTAGCTAAAACCATCATCACTACTTGCAAAGAACCAAAAAACATAAAAAAACTAAAAAACAGTACCCTTGTAATAGAAACCCATAGTAAAGAGCAATCCGATAAAATTCTCAAACTAACAAATTTTGGACCTCATATAAAAGTAAAAGTAAGCCCTTATACCAAATTGAATCTTAGTAAAGGTATAATTTTTTGCTCTGACCTAGAGACAATGTAAGTGAAAATGAAATTTTACTAGAACTATAATGTTGTTCAGGTTATAAGAATTATTTCAAAAAAATCAGGGCAAGAAAGGAAAACACATATGTATGTACTTACATTTTCTTTACCAGCCTTACCTGAAAATATATTAGTAGGTTTTTATAAACTAAAATTAAGAATGTAAATCCCTAATCCCATAATATGTATGTCTTGTCTTCGTTTTGGTCACCTGACCGTTAGATGTAACAAGGAGCCCATCTGTGCCATTTGTGCGAAACCAAACCATGAAGGGTAACCATGCGATACCTTTGGCTCTGCTGTGTAAACTGTAATCTTAATCACTCAAGTTTAGACAATAGTTGCCCGAAATTAAAAGAAGAACGAGAAATTAAAGGTTTGCAATACCAAAATGAAATTCAGTACAACATAGCTAAAAAAATGTATAAGGAAACTCATAATCTCATTAATAATAGAACATATGCTAATGTAGTTAGGGATAATACTAAAGGTGTAGAGATAGCTTGTCAGACCGACTTTATTAAAAATTATAAGCAGACTATCATTAGTGACACGAAAAATCTTCCTGGCCAGATTGAGGCTGGCCGTTATCTCCTCTCCCCACCTCTCCCCCTTCAACCCAGTCCCCCCACCCTTCCCCCTCAATCCCGTGCCCAGTGCTTCTTTAATCGCCACTGGTGTTGTCCTTAATATTAATAGCTCCTGTAGCCTTCCTATTACTAAGGAATTTCAGGAACAGTGGTCCAAAAAAGCTGAAAATGGGGAAAAACCTAATATCTATTATAATTACTTTGTTAGCGGCATGGAACCACCCTTGTATTGATTTTTTGAGGTGCCAAATCTAATGAAATAAAAATCAGTGCAATGGGACCACCAGATCAAGTCCAATTTTGAAGTAAAAAAGTCAAAAATTCGTGTTTGGTGTAGTAGTATATGTTTTTTGAGGTGCCGAATCTAATGAAATCAATATCAAGGAAATCAGAGCATCGAATCAAGTTAAAATTTAACGTGGAAAATAAAAAAATTGTATAGATAGTTTTTTTTTTTAACATTTTTATGTACAATAATACAAGTGGATATAATTATTTAATCTTGTTTAAGTAAATTGTATGCTTCCTCGGTTAGCTCTTTTTTCTTTTTATACTTGTATACTCGCCTTAAATCCGTAATGTATGGGGCGCTTGTAACAAATAATTGGTGGAAAGCATCTTCATTTGTTGGGACTCGAGATATCTTGCTGGATTGATGTTGCCTGTACTGCTTATAATTTCGTTATAAGCCTCCATTAGCCTCTTCTAGGGAACCAATATAAAGAGCTGCGTGCTCCTTCATGTCTGCTCCATGGAAAAGAATTTTGTGGACGGTCGATGGGAGACAGGGCCAGGGGTACCGAGTCACTGCCACCTCAGCCGTTTCCATTGCATACTTGCGAAATGCTGCAGTATCAATCGGGTACAGAGAACAAATCACATCTAGTACTGTTTTTAACCTCATAATTAATTCTTCATTTATCCCTGTAATTTCCGCGGTTGGTGAAGGATTTTCAAAAACTTGCAACAATAACAGCATCAAACTGAAATAAATGTACCGCCTTAATTTTCAGAGGTGAGAGCTCTAGCGTTAGTGCAAATACCACCATACACTATAAGAAAACTGTGCAGCTTCAAACAACATACTTAAGTTGTAGTTTATTTGATTATTTAAAATAAAAAATAAAATACTTTTTTTATTTAATATTTTAAAATTAAAATTAAAATAATTTTATTTTATTTTAGTTTTTTAGAATTAAAATGAAAATAACGTGTGATTTATTTTATTTTAATTCTAAAATACTAAAGTAAAAAAAAAATATTTTAATTTCTATTTACAATACTTTAATTTTAATAATGCCCAGGTGTGAGCATAATAAAATCCTGTTTGAACTAATACTTTGTTTACGTTTCTTTCCTTCCCGTCAGTGATTCCCTCGTCAGTCCCCCTCCCTTAGAGACCTATAGGAGGATTTTTCTTAACTAATAGTTTCTCCCCAAGGTCCATCTGCCTTTGCCACTTACACCGTAGGGAAAGGTTTAAATCCTTATAAATACCGAAGTTGGCGATGAAAATTTTATCACAGTTCCTCTACTACCTACACTTACATATTAAACCATTGCGACCATGACGCACCATAACCCAAACTTTTTATAAACCAACAAAGTCAAAAAATCATATTTCAATTTCAAAAATTAATTTCTTCCCTGAGTATTGATAATATTTAAACATGTTTAGTCTATAACAGTGCACATATAGATGACACACTCCTGAAGTATTGGGGAATATTTTACTGTTAATCTTATACAGAGTAAAAAAAAAAAATTATGTTGGTAGAAAAGTACTATATTTTCAATCATTAAAAAGTTCAATTTTACTGGTTCACACCTCTTACATTTTTTACACAACTTTTAAAACACATGATTACGGCCCGATCAAATCCCTGTAAAGATTATTAAGCTATGTCCTCCTGTCATCTTCCCTGCTCTTTTACACATCTACAATGCTTGATTTTAAAATTATAAAATTTGAATTAATATTGTGAAACAAAGATATATTTGTTACTAAACAAAATAAAATTCCCTCTGATGGGCAAAAATAAAATGAAAACTTCTTAGAGCTGATAAAAAAAAAAGTAAATAAATAAATTCTCCTTGGATTGTAATTGAGAGAGAAAAAATAAAAATAAAAAATAGTCCAAATACAAAAAAAAGACAGTGAATGTTCAATTTTGACTTGTTTACTCACGGCAGGACGAGCTGGACGGCGAGACATCTTAATCTGTATAATTGTATTGATGTGGTGATCAGGTGCACCAATATATTGAAAATCTCTGGCCAGGCATACTTGAAAATAAAAAACTTGAGACTCCTCGCTTCACTTCTTGATTTTGGCGTAGGCCTACTACGAATGCCCCTTTGACCAGTCTACTTCGGCGTGATATCACAGGGGGGCCAAAAAAAGTAGTTCGATGTCTGGATGGTGCTGCTCCATGCGTGGCATGGGCTTGAAGTGTCGCAATCTGTTGCTGAATTATGGCAACACGCAATAAATATTTATTACCTGCAGCCTACTATCAACAGAGGTAGCCAGAGGATTTGGCCGCAGATAAGGTGCTCAGCTGTTTGCTGACTAGGATCTCGTATTGAGTTTTTTTAGTCACCGATTTAGTAAAAATCAATTTACATAAATTAAATACTAGGTACAAATAATAACTTCTGGTCCTGAATATATAACTTTTCCTTACAAAATTCCATTTTCCCAGAAGCCTGGAAAAAAGTGATAGTCCGTCTGTTGAAGCCTATAGATCTATCTCCATTCTGTCTAACCTATCCAAACCACTCGAAAGAATTGTTTAGTCCCAGCTCAATGACATCTTTGAACGGAATGCTCTCCTCAACCCTCTTCAGTCCGGTTTTTGTTCTCATTATTCCACACAATCTGCTCTGTTGAAGATCACTCCTCAATCCTCCATAGATGAACGTAAGATCACCATCCTGATTCTCTTTGATTTCTCAAAGGCGTTTAATACCCTAAATCACGATATCCTCCTTTCAAAACTCCAAAACCTTACCATGTCAAACAGCGTCCTGAAGTGGTTCCTCTCCTTCTTATCACAATGTTCACAAACAATTCACATTCCTGATAAACCCCCTTCCTCATCTCTTTTACTAACACTAACACAAGGTGTCCCTCAGGGATCCTCACTTTCTCCAACTCTCTTCTCCACTTATATTAACAATCTCCCTGAGTCCATCTACCATTCACAGTACCACTTCTACGTTGACGACCGAATGAGTTAAGACTGAATGTACAAAAAACCAAGGCAATCCTAATTGGCTCCAGGCATCTTTTTAATTCCCTTCCTTACTACCCCTTAATAATCAAACCGTTCATTTCCAATCCTATGTCAGAAACCTTGGAGTGATCTTTGACCAGCACTTGTTGAGGAGTAACCATATTTCCGAAATCACCAGAAAATCCATAGCTATCCTCAAACAGTTTCTTAGATCTTGCATGTCCTCAAAAAACCGTCAACTCCTAGTTTCCTCTCTTATATTTCCCCAATTTGATTATGGCTGCATTGTATACGAGGTAATGTCTGGCTTGCATGAGATGAGGTTGAAGAATTGCTTCATTAGATTCATCTTCGGTGTCCCCAGGCACTCCCACGTCTCCAGTTGGTATACTGAATTGAAGTGGCTCTACCGAGTTTTTCGACGGCAATACTTTCTAGGATATCTTTTCCAAACCTTCAGACGCAAGAAACCTCCTTATATCCTCAATTTGTTCAAACACAGCTCCTCTATACATTCCCTAAACACCAGATCTCAAACCTCTAACCTGTATATCCCTTTCTACCGAACTGCCTCCTTTACAAAGTCCTTTATCATCCACGCCACCACCTTCTGGAATTCCTTACCTGTCTCCATCAGTAAAACTTCATCCCTCACTTCCTTTAAAACCCAACAATTTTGCCACCTCCTTAATCTTCAATCTTCTGTAAATATGTAAAATAGTGAAACCAACACAGAATATTTATTTATGATTTATTTGATATTGTTTTAAAGTTCAAAAGCTGATCAAATTTTTTGTTCTCATTATCCAAATGTTTTTTTGTTTTGTTTTTCAATATTTTGGGTCAGTGTTTTCTCTTTTACGTTTATTTATATCTTAATTCTTAATATTTTTGCTTTTCTTTTAAACTAACCAGACAAATGGCTCTGGATTTGATCATATTCTGTTATTCTTAGGGGACTAGATGTCCCAGAATAAAAATTATTTTCTTTCTTTCTAGCACCTTACATTGTAACTGGGGACATGAATGAGGCATCCATTTCATGGGGGTCTCCATCAAGTAATAGTCGAGGCAACACCATAAAACGAGTTATAGATACAACAGATAGTATTATACTGAACAATGGCAAAGTTACATACATTAGCCCTCAATATAGATCCTCTTCGTCCAAAGATATCACCTTTTGTTCTCCAAGTATGCTAGATAAACTCACATGGAATACATGTGCGGACCAACACGGTAGTGATCACTTCCCTATCATCATATCACTTGCATGCCACCAACCGATCGCTCAAAAGTACCCGTAGCGGGATCACTGAGAAGGCAGATTAGAACCGTTTCCAACAAAAATTTATATTCGAACATCGAAATTCCTCAATAGACATTGACCAGATATTTCTCAATAGAAGCTGCACAAGACAGTATTCCAAAGTTTCGAGGTACTACTAAAGCAAGTCATTGCCCCTGGTTCGATGATGAATGCCGTGATGCATTAAGAGAAAGAAACAGAGCCCTTACAAAATTTCAAAGAAACCCCATCGCCACTAACAAGATCGAATACAAAAAGTTTTAAGCCAAAGCCAGAAATGTCATTAAGCAGACAAGGAGATCCTCGTGGCTCACCTATTTAGAAGATATCTACACAAACACACCTATCAGAAATGTTTGGAACAAAATAAACTCTATTGGAGGCATCTATAATACGAAAACAGTAACTTTTAAAATTAATGACCAAATAATTTCAGACCCCAAAACTCTAGCTGAAACTTTCGTAGACCACTTTACCAACACTCCAACCAATCATGAAGACCCGTCACCAACTGCAGATGTCAACTTCCCAATAACTGTCGATGATTTATACAACGCTCCTTCCTCAAACATTGAATTTAATGAAGCAATAGTAGAATTAAAACCAACTATGCCAGGACCTGACGACATCCACAACCCCATGATAAAAAATCTTCCTACTTCTGGCAAAATTGCTCTCCTACATCTTTATAAAAGTCTAGACTTCTCAAAAATTTTCGGTCTCATGGCAAGAATCAATAGTTATACCCATACCCAAAACTGGAAAAGATAAAACTCAAATTAACAACTTCAGACCAATATCACTAACCAGTTGTATATGAAAGCTGATGGAGAAAATGGTTAACAAGCGCTTATTGTGGTATCTGGAGCCTACCTACCTACCAATTTTCATTAAAAATCTTTCGACCAACAGAAGCATCAGAACGAGAATTGGCAATGCTCTCTCCAAACCTAAAGCCTTGGAACGTGGAATTCCACAGCGGAGTGTCATCAGCTGTTTGCTTTTTGCAATAGCAATGAATACTGTCACCGAAATAATTCCCGTATCGGTAAAAACGTTTTTATTTGTCGACGACCTTGCATTATTCCTGAGATTTAGTAGCAAGGAATGGATGAGTAGGATCCTCCAAAATACGCTCAATAAACTATTTGATTGGGCCAAGAACAATAATTTCAAATTTTCACCGCATAAAACTAAATGTATTCTCTTCTCCAGAAAACGAAACCCTCCAGTACCACCACAACTCACTTTTGGAAACAATATCCTAAATTTTAATAACAAAATTAAATTGCTCGGACTAATGATCGATGAAAAGCTGAATTGGATCTCAACACTCAAAACAAAGTGGACTACGCCCAAACCTATATTAAAACCCCCCCTTGGATTTACACACCACTGTCAATAAGCCTAAAATTTCAACATCTTAAAGCTAAACTACCCCCAGATATGTTGCTTCAAGAATTCCATGCCATGGTAAATGAAGCGTCACCAGAGACCTGTATTATTTACACTGATGGCTCCAAGACAAATGACCAAGGTGTCTTTGCCCAGGAAATCAAGAGGTACAAGCTCCCGCACCTAACGTCGATATATACCGCCAAGCCCCAAGGAATTAATTCTGCCTTATATGCAGCCATTACATCAAACAGGCGGAATATTACAATCTGCACAGATTCCTTGTCAGTGTTAAAATCCCTCGCCAAACTTTATACTGACAATAATATCATAAAAAATATAAAAATGAATGTCACTTTCGGATGGACCTCAGCCCATATTGGTATTAGTATTGGACCCATATTGGTATTAGTATTGGACAAAGTAGCGAAGGAGGCAGCACAAATGAACTCCCCGACAATAAAGATATTCGAAACTCAAGTTATTAAAAAGTGGTTAAACAATATAATGAAAGTTCATGGGATAGTACTACTTCACAAAATCACCACCAAGAGCACGACACGCCTATTGAAAAGTTTGGTGAGAGGTTACGGGCGAGAGGAAGTTGTAATTACCCGTTAGGATAGGGCTCTCGAGGCTCCCCCACGACCATCTGATGAGAAAAGAAGAGGCACGCAAATGTGATCGGTGTGATACCGCACTCTGTATTAAGCACATAATCGAAGACTGCCCTAAATATTCCGCCGAATACCGCTCCCCAGGAAGCTGTTCATCCTATTGGCAGACCATAAAAAAACTCTAAACAAAATCATTGAAATCCTTAAAAAAATAAAAAAATTTATTATAGAATATCGAGAACATCTCCAGAAAATATGTTGTATTATTATTATTATATTAGTATTATTATTGTTGTAACTATTGTTTTGATATATATAGTTTAATAATCTTCATCAATGAATGACTTTTTAAAAAGAACTTTATTGGAAAAATACAACTTATAGACTATGGACTACTACTAGGACATAATAACTAGCTAATAATTACAATGAATGAATGTGTCGGTCTAAGAGGACACCGGATATATAAAGGAAAAGGAGACAGGACATGCGTCAGCATTAAAGGTGCATCAATGAACTCCTGTAATTCCTTTAACTCCTCCTGGGGGAAGATCTTGCAATACTCCTGGATTGCTAGATTTATAATATTTTGACCATGATTGGTATTTTACCTCATAATTAGTTACAACTGGTGATAGTTTCGGTACATTAGAGTAGGATACAACCATTTCAGGCGCTGTGGGATTTACGACCTTTTTCTTTTTATACCAGTAACAATATCCAAATAAACAAAATATTAAAAAGAGTACAATAAAGAAACTATAAAACCATTCAGTAGAAATAAAGGGAACATATGATGTTTCAATAAAGGGAGATGAAGTAATATTTACAGTTTGCATTAGTTCTAGTCTAAAAGATTTAAATTTAAAGTAGAAATTGTGAATATAGGTTTTAGGAAAATTATAAATACAATCATTGTTACAATTATTAATTTTAGAAATATTATAAGTAATATACATTTTTATATAATCATTAAATATAATATTAGTAGTACAATTGGCATAAGTACAATAATTAAAACTAGAATTATTAATAATATTTAGAATACATTTATTCGATGTTTCTCTTATATTTTTACAATAGTATTCATTGTTAAATATGCAATCTGCATGAAAATAATTATAATTTTTCTTAATAACTAGTTGTTGATCTAATTTTAATTGTTTAAAGGTATTATTTATGTACATTGGTACTGGAATTATTAAAAATCCATTATAGGAATGCTCATGAGTAGGCAATCGTATAAATACATGAAATGTATAATTATAATAAGAACAATAGATTTTTGTGTTTTCCCATATAATTTCAATGTTCTTAGAAATTAAAGTAATATTAGAGGGTATGTTGTTTATAACATCACTCATTAAATTAGAATGAACTATTCCTGACTTGCAAAATTCCATAGAAAGTAAAAGTGCATTTAATTTCTTTTCTAATAACTGTGTATGCATATAGAAATAATAAGCTTTGTCTTCCCTATTTATTTCATTAATAGAATCTTGAATCTTGTTATAATTATTATTAATACTTTTTAAATCTTTTTCAAATCTATCAATCAATCGGTCAATTATTTTTAATGAATTACATCGGATGAAGAGTAGTTGAAGAATGATTAACATCTTCATCTGAAACGCGAAAATAAGTTTTCTTTTTTTTATTAGGACGCTTTATATTATTGACATGATCTTTGTTGATTTTCAATTTATTATACAGATTTTTATTTTTACTTTTAACTTTAGGAGTTTTTACATAAATATTATCTTCGTCCAATTCTGGCGGATCTTCTCTGTTTTCGTTAAGTTTGTCTGTTCGCTTCTCTTTTTCATTGGTTATTTTGTCGTGTACCATTTTTTGTAATTTATTTAGATGAGTAAAGTAATCGTGTATGTAACTCTCTTGTATGTCTTCGGTTTCATAGTTATTTTGAAATTTGCCAAATGTAATTTCGTTAGGTGTTAATTTAAGATTTTGATTAAGTGAATTATTGTAAGCAATTACACTTGTTTGTACAATTCTATCAAATTTATATTGTTTATGTGAATTAGCGTTAAGTCTTAAAATTTCTGTAAATGTGGCGTGACATTTATTAAGTGTTCCAAGTGAATTAGAGTGATTTCTACTTGTATAATGAATTTCTATTTGTAGAGATTTACAAAATTGTTTGACCAACATATTGTCGAATTCTTTTCCTTGATCGCAAATTATTCGTTCAGGGGGAGGATATAACATGCAGTATTTTTCCAAAGCTTGACAAATTGTCATGGCATTTTTTGAGTTTATAATTTGTACATAAAAACGTTTTGTCGACAATAAATTCCGTATGTTTTATTAGGTTCTAATATTTGTAATAGTAAATCATGGATTTTATTTGTATCCTTAATTTCAATTGTGTATCGTGTTTTTTCAAATGTATTAGTAAATGATTAAGTCATCCACATAAGCCATTGTCCTCGGTAAATTGGCTATTGCCATGTTCATCATCCTTTGAAATGTCGGTGGGGCATTACAAAGTCCGAAAGGCATTCTTAAAAACTCGTAGTGACCGTTTTCTGTGCTGAAGGCTGTTTTTGCAATGGAGTCTTGATCCATTAATATTTGATGGAATCCTGACGTGAGATCTATGGTGCTAAAATATTTTGCACCTTTGAGTCTGTTTAAAACATCCTCATTATTGGGCAGGGGAAATTTATCTTTTACCGTTTCTTGGTTTAGTTTGCGATAGTCTATGACCATCCGCACCTTTTTCATGCCGCTCGCGTCCATTTTTTTCGGCACTATCCACAGTGGCGAATTGTAAGGCGAGTTACTAGGCTGAATAATACCATCTTTTAATAATTTTGTGACTTCCTCATTTATTTGTTTCTTAAATGGCTCGGGATACCTGTAGTTCCGAGTGTAAATAGGATTTTCGTTTTTTGTCACAATCTTATGTTTCAACAAATCAGTCGGTTTTAGTTTTTCATTTTTTTTTTATAACCTCTCCGTTTTCCGATATTAATTTAACTAATTTATTTGTAGTTTCGTTATCAATGTGATCATGTCTTATAACACTTTTGATTTCTTCAAAAATTCGTCATTAAGTGACATTCACTAGTTTTTTTGTAATTGGAATGATCGAATTTAAACACCGTATTGCCGATCACTATGTGATTATCTTTGCAATTCACTGAAATGTTCAATTCTTTCATCGTTTCATAACCTAAGAGAAAATCATACTTATCATTAACCGGATACACTAAAAATTCAATTTTCTTTTTAAGCCCTAAAGATCCTGTCATGTTTAAATTTACTGAATATTTTCCATTATCTATTCCGGTTGGTGTTGAAATAGCAAAAGGTTGTTCAGTTGTTTTTATATTATATTGTTCGATTATTCTGGGGTGAACATAGTTTTTAGACGCTCCTGTGTCTATTAACCAAATTTTATGCGTAAAGTCTTTTATACTGGGAAGTTTAGATGTGTCAGGTAGTTGATAAACAGGATTTATTGTTCTAGTTCCTCCTCGTACATTTGTATCGGAGGCGATTCGTTGTCGTTCTGACCTAAGTCTAAAAAATTATCAAAGCGAGTTGTTAAATTATGAATTTCTTCTCTTAACTGTTGGTTCTCTTGTCTTAATTGCAAAAGTTCCTCGTTTTCAATGTGATGTGCTTTGTCGGACACAGTTCTCATTGAAACCGTTTCTGGTTTTTCTGTCTTTTCAAAATTATGTTGTTGTCTAAATTGGCCTGAATTAGGTTTGTTAAAATATTGATGTCGAGCTTGCGGACTCCATTGTTGGTTGTATATAGGTTTTTGATAATTATTTTGGGGTTGATAATTATTATAGGGGCTTCTTAAATGTTGTTTCAGGCTTCCATGGTCCGAATCCATTATCTGCATTTCTTCTTCCAGGTTTGACCATGTCACATGGTTAAACCTGGAAGAAGAAATGCAGATAATATTATAGGGGCGTTGATGTTCTTGTCGCGGTTGGTAATGTTGATTATGATATTGCGGATGTTGATTATGATATTGCGGATTTTTATATTGAGTAAACTGCCGTTGGTCTGATTTATGTTGCGGCTGTTGTTAAGTCTAAATTGTTGCTGTTGTGGTTTTTGATTATTAAAATTTTGTTTTTCTTTTCGAACTCCATATAACTGATAAACGACTGTAGAAAATGTATTTTTAAGTGAATTTTTAATATCCTCTAAGTTCCTATAAATTATATGCGTAAATTGTCTAGTGAGTACCGGATGTAAGTTAAGTACTGCAGTGGTAGCAATTGTCTTATCATATATTGTTAAATTATTACTTTCATCTTCCGTGTAAAGTTTAGTTACTAAATCTCTACGTTTTTCAATAAGCCTGTTAATATAATCTACTGAATGTTCGTTATGATAACTTTTTGAATCTAAAATTTCTTTAAGAATAAGTTCCGTACTTCTAGAATCATAAAATTGTTTCTTTAGATAATCTAAAAGCTGTTTTACATTTTCAAATTGTTTGTCATAACACAAATCTTCCGGTTCACCAATAAGTTTAGATTGAGCTTGTATTAAAATAGATTTTTCATTAATTAGCCTATAAGCATTGTTACTCTGACAATATTCTTCCACTAAATATTCTATATTAGAAATATATTTAATAAGTTTTTGTGGATTTCCATCATAGATGGTGACTATTTTAAATTCGCTAGGTGTGATTCGAACGTTTGGGTTCATTGTGAGTTCAGGAATATTTCTATTTCTATTTAGTATATCACTAAGAGGCATAAAATTATAAAAGTAAAATCTTAAATTATAAGTAGTAAGTAAATTTTAAATAATAAATCTATTAATATGAAACATAGAATTATAAAGTAAAATCTTAAATTCTTAAATTAATCTTAAATAAACTATCTTAAATTTAACCTGTATTTTTCTTCTAAGAGGTCCTTGATAAGTTTTATTCAGGATGAGATGTATTCAAGAATCTTGACTTGAGTTAGATCTAAAAAGACCAGCTAGATTCCTTTATTCCCACGATGTGTTTGATGAACAAGTTCCTCAGTGACTACCTCGTTTCTTGAAATAAAGTTGAAGAATTTCTAAAACAGTTACTGAATAGTAAGTGTTATAATACCTTAGTCTTCTTGATTAAGAGAATCTTCTATGATTTCTTGATTGAAGTTCTAAGTCTGATTCTTCACGAATTAAGCCCTCAAGTCCCTATTTGGGAGCCCGTTTAATAATCTTCATCAATGAATCACTTTTTAAAAAGAACTTTATTGGAAAAATACAACTTATAGACTATGGACTACTACTAGGACATAATAACTAGCTAATAATTACAACGAATGAATGTGTCGGTCTAAGAGGACACCGGATATATAAAGGTAAAGGAGACAGGACATGCGTCAGCATTAAAGGTGCATCAATGAACTCCTGTAATTCCTTTAACTATATAAACTGCTCACAAAATGAAGTGGACCACTTATGAAAATAACGATATTTTATAATTTAGTTAACTTGATTGATTCGAGGTTTTCCTCCATTAAAAAAAAAACTATTTTATCAGCCCTTTCATGGTGTTGAGAAAGATAAAAACAAAAACAAAGTCTTAGTATCATTACTTAGAGGTGAGCTGCATATTAGACTTTGTCCCATAAGGTCATGCTTGTTAGTTTCCACTTGTGTTTTGTAAACATGATTTCCCTTTTATCGTCAGTATTACTCCAACCAGTTCAATAGACAGTGTTTAACAATGTCTTTACGACGACTTAGTGCTGAAGAACTCGGTAGGGCATTAGCACTTTTAGAGTTAGGTCATTCTCAACGTGATGTCGGTCGTAGGCTTCAGTGCTCTCACATAATCATTGGACGAGCCTGGTCTCGATACCAGGCAACAGGAACTGCTCAGTAGACACACGGAGGAGACCGAGTTCAAAAAACCACCCTTCAGCAAGACCGATATCTCAAAATCCAAACCACTAGGCAACACAGAGAGTTTAACAGCTCGGCAGCTGCTAAGTTCTTTTCAACAAGCAACGGGAGTCCGCATTTTAACTCAGACGGTTAGAAATTGCCTAGATGAATTTGGTTTGAGGGCAAGAAGACCGGCGAGGAGGGTTTATTTAACCAGACAACAAAAGGAAGCACGACTCCTAGGGGCTTGTGAACATGTTGATTGGACTGAAGAGGACTGGGACCATTTGACAAACCAGCGATTTAGCACAGGTATGACTGAACCAGTTCGCTCTTATGGAGGAGGCTCAATAATGGTGTGGGGATGGATAATGAGTAATCGAAAAACTCAGCTTGTATTGTTTAGAAATGAACATGTAACCGCACAAACCCAGCTGAGCAATGTCATCAGACCTGTAATTGTCCCTTTATCCCAAGAAACGGTTGAGAACTTCATTCTTGTTGATGATAATGCTCGTCCTCATAGGACAAGAATGATTCAACGTTGTTCTGCTGAACAAGAAATGACCCGCATGAACTGGCCTGCTGGTTCACCAGACATGAATCCAATTGAACATGTTTGGGACAAACTCCTACGGCAATTACACATGTTTTCACCTTGTCCAGATAACTTGGATCAACTTGCTGCTGCCTTAATTGAGGAATGGGCTAATTTACCTCAAGACTACATATTGAGCTTAATAAGGAGTAAGAATCGCCGATGTGAAGCATTAATTCAAAGTAGAGGGGGTCCAACACCCTACTGAAAAAGGTTGCATTGAAATGAAAACCAATATTTGTAAAAATATAAATGTTTATTTTGTATGATTTTTTTATTTAATTTAAAAAAATAAATTTTTCTTGAATTTTGTTTGGAGTATTTATTTTTGTTGAATAAAAACCATTAACAATCGATAAGTGAGGTACTGTAAGCACAAATATACAAAAAAATAACCAGAAGTATGTTTAAAAAAGAGAGTTACCTAACTTTTTATGAGTGGTCCACTTCAATTTGTGAGCAGTTTATATATATATATATATATATATATATATATATATATATATATATATATAGTTTTAACATAGGATTATTTCATTTTTGATGTATCCCATCTGAAGTTGTTATGTAAGGCAGTTTAAGATAAAAATCTGGTGCGATGCGCGCAACACACAACTTTCACTTACCAACTTACTTAGATTAGAAATTGACAAGTTTTTTTAATTGCCATTTATAATAATAACATAAAAAATATGACTTGATTTTGATTAAAAATGATCAATTTAATCAAAATCATTAAAGCCGTTTTTGAGATATTCGAAAGAAATGTAAAAATTGAAAAATAGTTATGAAGTAAAGAGCCCCCTGTGTTTGAACAATTTCGATGAAATTTTGGCTGTCACATCGTAAGCATATACATACACCAAATATCCAGTCTGATCAAAATCATTACAGCCGTTGTTGAGTAAATAAAAAAATCATGTGAACATAAGAAAAAGTTTATTAAATAAAGTACCCCCTCCGTTTCACCAATTTTGATGAAATTTCGGCTGTCGCATTGCGGGCATATAAATACATCAAATACCCAGTTTCATCAAAATCATTA
The DNA here is from genome assembly GCA_911387785.2 of Aelia acuminata. Classification (NCBI taxonomy): domain Eukaryota; kingdom Metazoa; phylum Arthropoda; class Insecta; order Hemiptera; family Pentatomidae; genus Aelia; species Aelia acuminata. Next base: position 171,153,121 of record OU426980.1, read on the forward strand.
AAGCCGTTTTTGAGTAAAAAAAAAAAAAAACACGTGAAAGTGAGACAAAATTCTTTAAATAAAGTACCCCTCCCGTTTGGCCAATTTTAATGAAATTTTTGCTTTCACATCGCGGGCATATTCATACACCAAATACCCAATTTGAGGATCGTGCGATTTATAGTTTTTGAGCTAGTCTGTTCACACACACGCACACTCACACTCACACCACACACCACACACCCACACACAGACCATTTCGCGGGACTTCGTTATTTAGACTCAGGGGACCCCAAAACGCGTATTTCCGTTGAAAACCGGAAGTCGAAATTTTTCACGATCGCAATACTTTCCTTACTATATATTTCATATATAGATAAGTGAAAGTAAAAAAAAACTTAAGATTAACTAATAATATAATCAGTAAATAATGCTTCGGGCGTAATAATCCTGACATTTATCGCCCTAAAACCATTATCCTATCCTGTCAAGGGGTGACAAAGCCGGGTGCATGAGGTTGTTATGACCAAACCGCTCTATTTCCCCCAAAAACGGCATAAGCTGTTCCGCTATTAGGGCAACATCCTTTAAGAGCAGTGAGATGCCAGTGGAAAACCTAATATCGAAGTAAGTATCCATAATAACTTTTCCTAGGACTATTAGCAGATAGAGATGACCATTACCTGAGGCCTTGGTGGGAACACCATTAATTAGGCAGGGGTATAGGTCAATATCAACCATCATATCAATCAGGTCAGGGACCCTTAAAGTCTAGTCAGCCCATACATGACGTGACATTGTATAACAGGACCGCACGTTTAGGTTTGTAAGAAGCTATCTTGTTGAAAACCGATTAAAGAACTTTAAAAGTTAGTAGTGTCATTGTGTATGGATTAGACCCAGAAAATGATCCATCCTTGGATATTTTCTATAGCCGCTCCAATTAAGCCCAAGATTTTGTTGTTAAAGGGCTGTATATGGGTGACAAAATCGGACGTCTCCATGGGAATTTTGGAGTTTTCTTTTTTGGATGATTCGTCAGCATGTAGCACACTGTGATGCTTCTCGTTGCAGAGTTGCATGTGAATGAGACAGGTTCACCCACAAGAGAAGTCCTCAGACAATGAATCTTGCTTAAAGTTGATATGTTGGCATTGTTATGCACCATCGAGATGAATGTATCCCCAGCGAAAATGAGTCCAGGTGGATAAATCCCTTTTAAATACTGATATTTTAATGATTGTGAGTTTAAAATTAAACAAAGGGGCTGTCCTAGGTTACAAACACAGAAAAAACTTTTATTGTCCTCTGTAGTAAGGTAATTTTAATAATTTTGAATTTTTTTTTATTTATTATTTTATGGAATTTTTGAATCCCACAGAAGATTGCGATCGAATATGTTACGATTCATATTATGTCCGACTACAAGGGTTGAATAAAATTGGTATGAATACTATCTAAACTGTATTTTTTTAGATTTTCTTTATTTATAGTACCTTTGCTCTTCCCCTTCCAAAAACAAATCTTCTTATATTTCTATTTTATTTAATGGAACTAAACATTGTACCTAGTTTTATTATTTAATAATTTACTTTAATGTTATTAGTAATCATTAAACTTTAATATAATTCTGTTCTCTTAAAGGTGGTAGTGATAACAGTGCAGGGTGTGGAGTTATGCTGGAATTGCTTCGTATTATTTCTGTTTCTCCAAGACCTCTTAAAAATAATATAATTTTCTTGTTTAATGGCGCTGAAGAAAACTTTCTTCAAGGTTCCCATGGATTCATTACCCAACATAAATGGGCTAAAGATATAAGAGCTTTTATTAACCTTGAAGCTTGTGGTTCTGGTGGTAGAGAGCTCTTATTTCAAGTTGGGCCAGAAAATCCTTGGTTGATGGAAGTAAGTTAAAAAAAAATATAGTTAGCATGATAATAACAAACAAATACATTTTTGAAAGGTATATTACCCATTATTGATACCATTACCAATTATGAACCAGAGTTGGGCACATTTATATTTATAAACCCAAGTACAATTTTTTTTATCTTAATTTTTTTTGTGAATATGTATAGAAATTTATTTTTACCACAATATTTGTGAATACGAATACAAATAAATTCGTATTCATAAGTGTCAATACAGATAAATTTATCAATATAAAAAGACAAATACATCGGGTCTGAATACGAATACATTCATATTCACAAACTCTTCAATAAATTCAAATAGTACAAGTAATACAATTCAAAGGGAAAATGTGAATATTTATAATTAAATCTGTGAGTAGGTCTTATTCACAAATAAAGATGTAAATAAGAGAAAATGCATGCATTGAGTGGTGAATTTTTTTTAAAATTAATTATTTCAGATTAAATTCATAAATTTCTTTTCGGATTTCTCCATATTAGTGTACATTATTGGGTTGACCCTTTTTATACCAAAACCAGGTAAAAGAACATACGAAGATCCTAAAGCTGTAGACCCATATACCTATCATCGTTCCTACTGAAGGCTTCTATATCTAAGAATCATGACTTTTATATTTCGGACCAGAAAATAAAAGTCCTAAAATGATCTTTATCACAATAATATCTAATATAAAAGTCAAAGCTTGATTTTCATTATTTAAGGATGAATTTATTAGCTTTTTTATCGGATTTCTCCATATTGTTGTTCATTATTGGGTTAACCGTTTTTATGGAAATCTTATAGGGTATAATAAATTACCTTATATCGATCTTAAGATCGATTATTAGATTATTAAGGCTGCTGATAATGAAAAAAATATCGATATAAAACCTCAGGCTCGTTCAGGTATCCATTACAACTTATCCGATATTTACAATATTGGGGTCGATTTCTAGGTTAATTGGGGTGCTGATTATGAAAATGATATCGATTTTTCGATTATGGGCTCAGGTATTGATTTATTTCAACTTACGCGATATAAACGATATTGGGGTCCATTCATAGGTTATTTGAGGTGCTGAGTTTGAAAATGATATCGATTTTCGGATTGCGCGCTAAGGTATCGATTTATCTTAACTTACGCGATATAAACGATATAGACTATACGCGGTTTCCCGGGCCAGGGGAGTGGGTGGGGGATTGATGCCGAGTATTATTAAATGTCCCCTGGCTCCGGGTTTTGAACTTGCTATCTTTCGGTTCTCAATGATACGTTGCCATGGGCAACGCGTATTTTCTGACGCCTTTGCCCACTCGGCCATACTGCCACAGGTATCGATATATTACAACCTACACGATGATAACGATATTGTAGTCATAAGTTTACATTTTGTAAATAGTTTATTATCCATAACACCTTCCATAACCCAATGCCAATTTTAATATCGATTATATACCTTAAGTAGTATTAAATCGGTACCTGAGTGCGTAATCGAAAAATCTATATCATTTTCAAATTCAGCACCCCAAATAACCTATGAGTAGATCCCATTATCGTTTATATCTTGTAAGATGTAATTAATCGATACCTGAGCTCGTAATCCAAAAATCAATATCATTTTCAAATTCAGCACTCCAAATAACCTATGAGTGGACCGCAATATCGTTTATATCACGTATATTGAAATAAATCGATATCTGAGTGCGTAATCGAAAAATTGATATCATATTCAAATTCAGCACCTCAAATAACCTATGAATGGACCCCAATATCGTTTATATCGCGTAAGCTGAAATAAATCGATACCTGAGCGCGTAATCGAAAAATCGATATCATTTTCATTATCAGCACCCCAATTAACCTAGAAATCGACCCCAATATTGTAAATATCGGATAAGTTGTAATAGATACCTGAGCGAGCCTGAGGTTTTATATCGATATTTTTTTCATTATCAGCAACCTTGATAATCTAATAATCGATCTTAAGATCGATATAAGGTAATTTATTATACCCTATAAGATTTCCATAAAAACGGTTAACCCAATAATGAACAACAATATGGAGAAATCCGATAAAAAAGCTAATAAATTCATCCTTAAATAATGAAAATCAAGCTTTGACTTTTATATTAGATATCATTGTGATAAAGCTAGCCGAATAACCGAATACGCCGAGGAAATTATCGGAGATTATCAATGTGGTTTCAGACGGAACCGATCAACCGTAGACCAAATATTCTCCCTCCGTCAAATATTAGAGAAAAAATTAGAATACAATGGTATTGTTCATCAACTGTATGTCGACTTTAAAAAGGCTTATGATTCAATAGACCGCAATAAACTGTATAACATCCTGACTGAACTAGGAATACCGAAGAAGTTAGTAAACTTAGTAAAAATGTGTATGACCGAAACGTTCAATAAAATAAGAATCGGTAGTTATTTTTCTGAGAAGTTCGAGGTTCGCTCTGGTTTGAAACAGGGGGATTCGCTATCTCCTGTTTTATTTAATTTAGCTCTAGAATATGTCATTAGGGAGGTGATAAATACCGGAAAGGGTTTGAATCTGGGGGGAAATATATCCGTACTCGGTTACGCTGATGATTTGGTTTTGCTTGGCGACAACGTGGAAACGATAGAACTAAATACAAAAGCATTGATGGAAGCCGGAAAAGAAGTAGGGCTAGAAATAAATACGGAAAAAACAAAATATATGGTTAGTTGTAGAAACGGTGACAATTTTGGCGATATTGAAGTAGAAGAGGAAATATTCGAAGCCGTTGAGAAATTTAGATACTTAGGATCTACTGTAACTAGAAAAAACGAAATCGAAGAGGAAATTAAGGCTAGATTAAAGGCGGGAAATGCTTGTTATTTCTCGGTTGCAAAATTACTTGGGTCACGCCTTTTATCCCGAAATTTAAAAATTAGGATTTACAAAACTATAATTCTTCCGACTGTTCTTTACGGTTGTGAAACATGGCCGCTTACAGTAAGGGATGAGAAACGCCTTATGGTGTTTGAAAAAAAAAAGTGCTGCGTAGAATATTCGGGCCGAAGAAAGATGAGTCAACAGGAGAATTTAGACGGCTACACAATGCGGAATTGCGTGAGCTTTACCCGGTTAATGTAATCGAGTCTATAGCTGCGTGTCGGTTAAAGTGGGCATGCAAAATGGCGAGTCTTAGTAGTGAACGAATTCCTAAAAGATTGATAAACGCTTTGCCGACTGGAAAACGACCGAGGGGTAGGCCTAGGCGAAGGTGGGAAGATTCGGTGAAAGCAGATCTTGTGAATTTGGGATTGGACGGTGGTAGTTGGATGGAGGTATGTAGGGACCGATTGGTGGTGTCGGCGTCGGGCCTTCGGGTCCGTTAAGCCTTATTGTATTGTATTTTATTGTATTGTGATAAAGATCATATCAGGACTTTTATTTTCTGGTCCGAAATATAAAAGTCATGATGTGATTTTTATTTATTTATTAGAAATATAAAAGTCCGGATTTGACTTTTATTCTCTTTCCGAGAAAATAAGAGTTAATTTCAAACCCTGTTATATACAGCTGTGATCACATTAATTAAGTTAGAGTACTGCTTTCAAATCCAGAAAGCCGAGGTAAACATTATGACCCCAATCCCAAGTTTTCTCTATTACCATTTTAGGGAGAGGTAGTCTAGCGTTTGTCTACCTGGTTAAAAAGCCGTCTATTCTTCCTCTAAATCCTTGTCAACATAGGTTCTTAAACATTGTTCAAGAATCCTTGTGTACACCTTATACACTACGGAGAGATCGGAATATAATACTTGCTTGAGGTCTGGTTTCTCTTCTTGTAAATAGGAATTATTATATTTCCTTCCCAAAGCAGGGATCTTCCTCTCATTCCACAACCTCTAAAAAAGATTCTGTAAAGCTTTTATTAGTTCATTACCTCTATACTTGATCAGTTCAGGTGGAACTATTTCCATCAATACCAGCAGCCTTCACTAACTTGATTCTTTCAATTTGACCTTCTCAGAGATAGTCCTAGCTATAGAAAATTAGGATAGGAAAATTGCATAATTTTTAAGGCATTTTCTAATAATGAGCCTTGTATATATTTGAATGACATGGCATACCTGAATGGCGTCCATCCCTTGTTTGTTTACATTTCACAAAAGTTGGCTCTCCATGTTGACCATTCTGAGTTTATCGTATGTTTCGCGAGCATCGAACTGTACCAATCTAGGCATGGTACTTCTAGAAATAACCAAAGGGTTGCAATTATATCAATATCTTCTTCCGTTTCCAAACGGATACATTCGCTCTCAAAAAGATTCATCCATTGGGATACATTCGGGATTTTTAGTCCAAATTTCTCTGATACAATACTTACATTATGACTTTCAGGAGTATCTTTATTCTTCCTTGGAAGAGTTTTCATCAATTTCACCAATGTCTGTTCAAAAATATCAGTAGTAAGAGCCTGCTGCTGCGCTGTTACCTCCTCTAACAAATAACCTTTAAATTGCACATTCCCTTCTTCGCCCATGTAAGTGTTTTTTATTGCTTCCATTATTGAAAAAAAAATACCTGCCTTTTTTGTAATGTATATTTTACTTTTTCATTAACTTGAGTCTTTGTTATTTCTTTGTGTAGTTTTGCAGGTTGGGATTTATCTGGAATAAAAAAGGCTTGCTTAACCTTACCTGTAGTAGTAATTTCAGTTATGCTAATTATATTTGTTTTTTTATCTTCAGCAGCTTTGACTTCAAATTGAAATCCTAATTTCTCCATCCTTTTTTTATAGCTGTAGCTAGTGTTGTTTTATAATGTGTTGTGAAATAAAACTATATTGCATATCTCTGTAAACCAAAGTTTATTTTAATTAAATACAAAACTTTTTACAATTTACATCATAGATTTATTTTTAAATCTTACCTGTAAACCAAAGAAACAATGCAACAACCAACTATTTCACACTTTTTAACGTTTATAGCTTACTTTTAACTTGATATTTACTAATCAATTATAATAACGATTGATCTCATTTAATACATTTCTTCTTCAATTATTATCAATTATTAATTATCAATTCAGAATTAAATGGTATTAATTTTGGAGGTATATAATTCTTTGGAGTGAGATAAAGTCTTTGGACTATTTGTGCTGTACTGTTGTGTAAAATGTCATCTGAGTCCTCTAATTTCAAATTTAATATGATAAATAAAGTCAGTTAGAGAAGGATGTAGTTGATATACCGCATGGTGACTAATTTGTTTATCATAACGTTCCATTTCTTCGGCTTTGTCAGCAATGTCTGCATCAGAGTAGATAAGCGCCTATAAATCGCATTTTTTTCGGCCTGACCGTTCCAAGTAGTCATGAGGATTCTCGTTTTGATTGGTTCTTGTATTTAGAATTTCGGAAATCAGTTGTTCTCTTGTTCGTGTGTCTTGATATTTTTTCTTTAAGTAGTATAGTATTGATTGCACGTCATCAAAGTCTTTTTCATATGTTGCTATCCCCCCCAAAGATGGTTGATCATTTAACAATTTTTAACTTGAGTTGGAAATCTTTAAAAAGATCTTCTCTTGAAAACAAATTCAAATAGTCAAAAAAGAGCTTGATATTATTTTACTCACAGTGGCAGCTTTCTTCTGAATATTTGAAGGGAGCAGTTCAATATTCGTCACTGGTGTGAGGAATTTCGGATGAAGTTCTCTTTGTAAGTCTTCAAAAGCCCTCAAGTCCCTTCGGTCCCCAGTTAAATAATTGGTCAATGTGATAGTTTTGAAAAAGATTTATTTTTATTACAACAAGCACACTTAATTACGAACTACATAAATGATCAAGACTGACTGTAATGGCTCTCTCTCACGTGTGAAGCTAAGATATATACAGGGTGTCCCCAAACCAAATGGCCAATCTTCAGGGATCGACAGAGGATCGAAAAACTAAGAAAAAAAGTCCTCTGGCATATGCCTCGTTTTCGCTTCGTTTTCGAGAAAATCACAAAAAACTAAAAATAGTTGTGCAAAAAGTGTACTTTAATTTTTTTTTTTTTTTTCAATAATGTATTTAAATTACAAAAATATACTGGCTTTTTGAGTAAGCTTAATTTCTTAATTTACGAGAAGAAAATTTAGAAAAGATGAATATTCTCACGCTTTCGTTATCAATAAAACATCTAGGTTGAGTGTTTAAACTTAAAAAGAAAGGATTAAAATTTTAGCCATCAAGTATATCATTTTAAATCTTTTTTGGGGAAATCCAGCCTCACATTCTCACATTAGTGGTGTTGCTAGTAGTGTTCAGTGAAGTCAACAAATATGGCTATATTTACCAACGCTGAATACGCGGACACAGTCTATGTCTAGGTATTCTGCGATGGCAATGCACGTCAGGCAGTTCGGGAATATCGCAGACGGTTTCCTGACCGAGAAACCCCAAACAGAGGTGTTTTTACCAGCACTTTCAGAAGGCTTCGAGAGACTGGGTCCTTCTCATGTTATCGTGGTAGAAACCGTATGCAGGCCGTGATGGAAGCTGACCTGAGGCGGAGGGAGAGGATACTGCTGCACTTCAATACCAACCCTTGTACAAGCGTCCGGAGAGCTGCTTCAGTTCTTGGCATACCAAGGGTAACCATTTGGCGCAGATTAAGGGCTGACCGCAGGCATGCTTACTATGTACAAAATTTAATACCCGCTAATTATCCCTGCCGACTAAATTTTTGTAATTGGTGCAAAGAACAATTGCAAAACGATGTAAACTTAAGTTCGAAAGTAATCTGGACAGACGAAGCGACTTTTATACATGCGGGCATATTCAGTCAAAGAAACTACCACCTTTGGGCACACGAAAATCCCCGCGCTGTTAGAGAATTTCACTACCAGCATGAGTTTTCTGTAAACGTGTGGGTCGGTCTTTCTTAATATTGGCATAATAGGTCCCGTATTTTTACCTGCTCGACTTAATGCTGAAAGTTATTATCTATTCCTTGAGAATGACTTACGGGCACTTTTGGAAGATATCCCTTTGGAAAGATGGCTTGAGAACTGGTTTCAACTCGATGGTTGTCCTGCACATTACGGAAGGGCGGTGCGAGACTGGTTGGACATTAACTACCCAGGTCGCTGGATAGGACGAGGTGGGCTGGTGCCTTGGCCTCCACGGTCCCCGGACCTCACGCCACTAGATTTCTTCGTGTCAAGAAAATGTCTATGAGAGCCCGTCCGCACAAGGGATGATCTCATCGAGCGCATCAGAATGTTTTGCAACCAGCTCACCGCAGAACAATGTTTAGATGCAGTGCGATCTGTGAGTACGCGATGTGATGCGTGTATTGCAGCGAGAGGCTAGCACTTCAAACAACATTTATGTTGACGCTGCCGAAAAATTAACTATGTAATTTTAGAGAAGGTAAAACCTCTAAAATTTTCAGTTTTTTTTTCTCACTAAGGTAGTCCCATATAAAACTGAAACATTTATGTTTTCCTAGTAAGAATACTTAATTATTTTTATTATTTTCTAAATTTTTAATTTTTTTTTTTATTTTTATTATTTAAATTTTTAATCTTCAGTTTTTGTTTAAATGTTATGTACTTTAAATAGGTAATTTTCTTTATACTATGAATATTTGAAAAAAGTATTTATTATTTTTTTCTGAATAAAAAATAATTTTTTTTCAATTACCTTTCTATTAGTATAAGATTGAAATACAATAATTGTATTGGAATAACAATTATTGTTAAAATTTATTCAAGGAATGAAATCCGTTCTTCCATGGCCTTAACTAGTTTTTGCACAACTATTTTTAGTTTTTTGTGATTTTCTTGAAAACAAGGCATAAGCCAGAGGACTTTTTTCTTAGTTTTTCGATCCTCTATCAGTCCCTGAAGTTTGGCCGTTTGGTTTGGGGACACCCTGTGTAGACAGTAATGCTGACTGTGCTTAGATAAGGTTCCTTTGTCACCTTAACTATATCTTTAAGTTTAAACATAATACTTTTGATTATTAAGTTTATCGAGATAGCATAATTTATTAGCCATATTCCGTTATCATTGCTACATTCATGTAAATTTTCTTTACTGATCGTAGGTAAAGAAATATACTTGTTTGATCCCTACCTTTGCGTTTGCGTGACCCAGAATAATTTTCATGTAGCTTCGCAGTATTTTATCATAAACCGATTCTAGTTTTTCATAAAATTCGCATGTAACTTCGTCAATATCTTCGATGGGTGGGTGCATGTTTATCAACGTGATTTTAAACCATTTATAACCACCGATAACCTATCTCCGTAAAATTGAATATCCCTCAATATGGAAAGTCTTAAATTAGTCCCCCAAACGGGGACAGCCGATTTTTGACATGAAAATGTCCGAAAGTCCGAACATTTCAAACACTCAATTAAGTCAATTTTTAATGAGATTATTGCATTTTAGTGCAGAAAATGTTGCTATCGGCTGAAATTCTGTTGTTTTTAGAATCGGACTCTGAGGTCCGATACCGGCCCTGAGTAATAGAACAAGACTACTGGACGGCATCACCCTTCGGTGTCCGATACCAGTGCGTGTCCCTTCAATGCAATTCATAGACAATATTTAGCTATGACTGACTACCTTTATGGTTATCTTTAATTTTATGTGTTTGATTTTATACTATGTAGTTCTATTTAATTTCTCTGACATTCTTTAATTATTGCATAAATATGAGAAAGAAAACATTTTTTTTTTTTTAATACATACTTCTACTGATATTTGCTTACTTTAATTTATATAAATTCATTTCTTTAAAAAGAATTTTTTTTTTATCATAGAGTGAGATGGTTGTAAAGCAGTAAGGACTCCAAAAAATAATTTTAACATTGCAAAAATTATCAATATGGATGGTAATTCAAAATTCCAGCAGTTAAATGCTATTTTCGATAAAGTATGGTGAAAAATCCTGCATTGGACCCCGAGGGGTCCTGTTCTGCGCCTGTCTAGTTCCAATCTTTACCAAGAGATAATGCCCTTAAGACGCTCATTTAATTCACTTTTCAGTCAAAAGATAACGCTTTCATCAGAGAATTCCCATCGGACCCCGACACCCGATATCGTCTGTGGCTCATCCCAGCAGTCAGACCCCTGGGACCGATACTGTTCAATTCAAGATACTCCTAAAATACGCCACCGCACCTTATGTGTTAAATCTATATTTTTGACGCCATGAATCCCCTCAAGTAGTCCCCTCCCGGACATCCAAATGGGGGACTAGTTTACTTCAGGATAATCAGCGTTTTACCTTAAGGAGACCCATGACTGTTTGGGTGAACTAAAAATATTTGATTAGGGTGTTCAAATATGGGCTAAGACAGTCACCCTGATATATACCTCTAAGGACTTTAACTTGGTCGCTGATTCTAGTTGCTCCAATTTTTAGCATGGTTGACTATTCTACCATTAAACTTCAAAGTAGCCTGTTTACTTTGGGTTGAACCTTATACATGTGCAATACTTCGAGTAGCCAGCTGTGGGGTACATAATTGAAAGCTTCCTTGTAATCTATCCAAGCCATAGAAAGGTTTCGCTGGTTTTTTGAAGTTTGTCCTGCAATGAAGCAGTCAATAAATAAGAGTTCTTTGCAGTCTCCAGCCATTTTCATGCAACCTAGCTGCTCCATTGGTATCAGTTGTAAGATTCCAAGTGCTCATATATCTTTCTAGTCAAAATAGAAGTAAGTATCTTATAAAGGCCATTCAGACAAGTTAGTGGCCTAAAATCTTCAGGACGTAAGTTAAGGCCGTCCTTCTTGGGAAGCATATAATTTGGCATTTGGTTGTTGTCCAGTATATCCTGGCAGCTTTTTGCCAACAATTCATGAAAATTACTAAATCTTTTGATACAGTAATTTTGAATTCCATCTGGACCAGTGCACTCTCAAATTTTTCAAATTCTTGACAGCTCCCATGACATCATCTCTTGTAATTGTCACTTCATGCATCTCAGGAGCATCCTGGAAGATTTGTATCTCTTCCTCTATCCAAGAGGCATTGTCTTGGTGATATGTTGGATATTCCCATATATTCTTCCAATACAATCCAATGTCATCAGGATTATTGCATGGTTTCTTCCGATTTTGTCCAAGATTTATATAAAACTAGCGTTCATTTCCTTGAACACTTGATTCTGCTGCCTACACAGAGCCACCTCATTATATCTGCGCAATTGATTAGCATAAAATGTCAGCTTTTGTTTCAATTTATCTAGATACAGTGTTAGTCTATCGACTAGTTCATGTTCCATCACTGTACCTAAGTTTTGGACTATTATTTCATCAATCTTCTTCTTAGTCTTGTTTTGTGCAGCTAGAGGATTACGAATATAATTTAAGATGATGCCAATGTTTTTCCACAAGGTAGTACTTTTTCTTCAGAATCGTTTTTTTCACTGCGTTATCTTCTGAGAGACCAATAGACGGTCATTTCTACTTTTATCTCCTATTTTGATGTCAAGCTCCACCAAAAGTGTCTTGGCAGCAATATCCAACCAATGAGGGATGTCCTGAAGGCCATCTGTTAGGGTAAAGTGCTCCTCAAGAACCTTATTCATTACCTTGATTATTTTTACTATTGCCTTATATTATGGAATTCTTGGTCGCTCCCAAAGCGGTATTCCCTCTAACAGGATATGCTCAGTAAGAACTGATTGATGTAGTCTGTTTTCAAGGTCAGAGTCAACCTCCTTTTGTCTATCAGCGATTGCTTAATTAACAGATTCCTTATTATTTATTGTCTCCGCATTTGTTGTTCTAGCTGGTGGTTTAACATCATTTTCAGTGGTTGGTAAGATGTGGGCCTCCTCTTTAATTTGATGGAGGTCATTGGAAGACAGAAAATTTCTTGCTAGAATTGTTCTAACCTGATCACTTAGTCTCTGGGTGCTTACATTAACCCTTTGCACTCCAACGGCGCCTCTCAGGGGCCATCCTATTCATTGCTGCAACTCGAACAGCGCCCGAGAAGCACCATTACTATTTATGATAATATTTTACCTTATATTGTGCACATGTTGTACATTTTTTTACTAGGTTTGAGATTAGTCAGGTGGTGAACACTTAGATCCTTCAGGGCAGAAAATAAATTTTGAAATTAATATGAAATAAAAAAAAAATATATAAAATAAAAAAAATTATTTTTTTAAATTAATATAAAATTATAAAAAATATATATATAAAATCAAAACAAATAAATTTTGAAATTAATATAAAATTATAAAAAAATATATATAAAATAAAAAAAAATATTTTTTGAAATTAATATAAAATTATAAAAAAAAAAATATAAAATTAAAAAAAAAAAAATGTTGATTTTTTGTAACTATGTGTTCTTGAAGGTTTACAAATACATATAACCCAAATTTCATTGCAATTCTTTACTTGGTTCTAAAATTTTACCATATAATATTACGTTTTCGCGGATAAGTTGCGTTGATTTGCCGGTAGGTAACATCCGAAACGGTGCCAAATACAAAGGGCTAACATCTGGGAGAGACTCACACTAGTATCTCTTTATACTGTTAAGATGTCATGTTTCTTCTCTTTCTAGATTTGTTGCCAACTAGTATACCCTGACAACAGCCTTTTTCTTATCTGGCGCCCATTTCATCCTCATTGATCCTCTTGGTCTCTGTTGCCGATTTCGTGCGGGTGGAGAAAGTCTCCTCCAGCTCGAACTCAGGCTGTTGACTGGTACAAGTTGCAGCCTTGCAACTAACCTGACAACAGGTTAGAGCTGCTGGCTCCATTTGAAGGAAGCTGTCCCTGTTCCTGCCTGTTGCAGCTTCAGTATCGGGATCGTCTGAGGCTAATCTTCTGTTTTGTAGCTCTATATTTAATGGGTAGATGCATTTTATACCTGCTGCCAGGTGATATATGAGCCGCCCCTGACATGGAATACAGACGCTGACCAGGTTGCCGCTCATTTTGAGAACCGTTGCACCAGGATTTTTTTAGTTTTGGTCCAGGGTATTTTATTTCCCCGGTACCGATCATATTTGATGAGCCCATCATATCTCCCCCTGTCCTCTACCTGAGGAAGCACCCGATGGAGGACTAGTAACCTCTCACAGGTTATTACTATTATAAAAAATTTTCTTCTCACTTCACTGGTAACGGCACATTACCTGAACCTAGGTTGTTATGTCCTGGTTTTTAATTATAACAAACATGTTACTAAAGGTCCGTGGATCTTATTTAATTAATATTATTTGAGCATGACAAAAAAAGACAGAAATGCACAGTGGAAGCCAAAATGTCTTTTATTATCTTGTAATAATATAGGTATACATATATACATATAATGAAATATAACTAATATTATAAATATACAGGCATGAACTAGGAAGTGGGCTGGCCAGGAGCACAGGCAGCAAATACGTCTGTCTACCTCAAGATTCGAACTCTTTCTGTGTGGGACTAAAGCGGGGCCTTTTTAGAATTAGGGCTGATAACGAGGGCTTAATGTACAAAGTTTGAACCTATGTTATTATTTAACATATTTATATAAACTCAATGATTCATCTAGGCCACCTAATTACAACAATTATTATAATCAAATATAATTATTCTTATAAATATTAATTTAACCATCATTGTGGGTGACCACCTATTTTTTAAATTATTTTAAATAATTTATTTTTGAAGAGAAAAGATTTGGCTCCGCCGGGAATCAAACCCGGGTCTTCCGCGTGACATGCGCGGTATGCTATCCATTACACTACGGAGTCGCTTCTAAACGGTGCCAAATCCTTCCTCTTCACTGACACCTCTCCCACGATCTCGCAAGATTTGCGAGTATTTACGGGAGATGGACAATTTTTGTCCAATTTTGGGCATCTTCTTGACGTTCGTCAATTTTTTAAACTATTTTATATTAATTAAACCATCATTGTGGGTGACCACCTATTTTTTAAATTATTTTGAATAATTTTTTTTTGAAGAGAAAAGATTTGGCTCCGCCGGGAATCGAACCCGTGATGTAATGGATAGCATACCGCGCATGTCACGCGGAAGACCCGGGTTCGTTCCCGGCGGAGCCAAATCTTTTCTCTTCAAAAATAAATTATTTAAAATATTCTTATAAATATAACACAGGCATAATATATATCATAGCCCTCTTACAATAATGTTATAACAAATAATTATTTGTGGGTCACCACATCACCCCCCCCCCCCACCCTTGATTAAAAAAATTGATGATTTAAATTTTAAAATTCCTGCCTACGAAGAAAAAAATGCAATAAGTTATAAATATGGGCAGATACTATCCGTTGTGCAAAAAGCCTTATAATTAATGTCACTATGATATGTTAGACACACACAACAATATGTAAATACAATTATTTTTCCAAAATTAAGTTTAATTATTGGTCCTCGTATTTGGGTGTGTGCCAATTTTTGAAAATGCTTGAAAAATTTAGTCTTTAATGTTCATGAATTTTCCAAAATGCTCGCAGTTCCAAGCAGCACTGCCTTCTGCGTCTGTTCCAGGCTTTTAGGTGGAAGGTCTAATGCTGGTTATTATGCTCGCTGTCGTCTCTGGGATCAATATGTTTGTAAAAATCATCAGCGGCAAAACCCTCACTCTGTTGAGTTTGTACAACTGCCTCAATGCTTCGCTTAAGTCCTGATATATTCTTGGCTACCACCTTGTGAAGATTATCGTCTGATAGTACCCCTATTTCTATAATTTTTGCTTGTTTTTCATCTTTTAGAATTATTAAGATATCGGGCTTGTTGTGCGATATGGTGTGGTCCGTTATGATGGCCTGATCCTAGTACAGCTTGATGTGTTTCCCATCAATAAACGGTTGTGGTCTATACTTAGAGTAAGGCTTTGTGTCTTTTATGATTTTATACATTTTGGCAAGTTCTTGGTGAGCTATTTTCATCATGCTATCATGCCTCTGTAAATATTTTCTTCCAGCGAGAACTTGACATCCCGATGTGACATGCTGAATCGACTCAGTTGCTGTTGTGCCAGCGCCGACACGTCTCATCAACAACTTATCCACATATACGGTGCTTATAGGTCTTGGTTGCGATAACTTGGTCCTGGATGGCTGTATATGATGCATGATGAAGATGTGTAGCCGAAGTCTAATGTTGATCGCCAAGCACTACTAAAGTGGGCTCAGAAAGTCGCCTTGGAAGATTCCTCTATTATGGGTATTTTTTCATCAGATAGTGCATCTCAGTTTCCAAGCATACTCAGGGAAACTTTCAATAATTTCATAAGACGCGCCAATAATGTAACAATGCTTTTTTCTATCTTGTATATATTTAGAATTTCCAAAAGCCAATCGTGAGGCACAGAATCAAATGCCTTTTGGTAGTCAATCCAAGCGATTGATATGCTACATAGAGTAATTCTTTACAACCCTTGGCATTCTCCCTCATTCCTAACTGTTCATCAGCTATCAGGTTTATGTGCACTTTAATCTTATTGTGAATAAGTAATGTTAACAATTTGTATGTCCCATTAAGACATACGATTAGCCTAAAACCTTGGGCTAAAAATTTTCTTTTTTCCCTTTTGGTATTAAAAAGGTACGATCAGTACAAAAATCCTCTGGTATTTCAATCTTATTTTCTATGAGATTTTGAAAGTAAACAGCTAATGATTGATGGATGCAATAAAAGTTTTTTAGCCAAAAATTATTTAGCTTGTCTGGGCCAATAGATTTCCAGTTTTGCATTTTCTTTAGAGCCATGGCTAAGTCAATTTCGTGAATAACAACACTTTCCATCATCGGTACATAGGCCGTCCTTCACCTCGCTCAACCAGTATGCTTCTTTTTTATAAAAAACTAGGTGTGTTACCCGGCTTCGCTCAGGGAGTTGTGGGATAGGTGGAACAAAAGAATAACTTTAAAATATAATAGTACTTATTACTTATATATCCTGGTATGTACCGTTCTCTTGTGGTTTCTATTTTCTGATTCCATTGAGACCATTCTAATGACGATGCAGTTAACAGATAAAAAGTTATATTAGATTGTAGTTGAAAAACTGTTTTGTGGCTGTACGATGTTACATTTAAAGAAGCATTACCATGTTCGATTCAAGGACGTAAAAATTGCTGAAAACTGTTCATCAACTGTTTTTTAACCTCACATTATCTACAAATTTTAGGTTAAAAATTCATATTTTGAGGTCGATAATTACTTTGCAAACCGCGGGACAAATAATGCAAGTTATTATTTTCAAATTCATTATTTTTCCTATAATCTTTGAAAAAATTAATAGATTAGCATATCAAAATTTTTTTATGAAGTGTACGCACGCCTATTTATTAACTTTCTTGACTTAATTTTCTATCTCATTGTTTTGTGATTATTTTATATATATTACTCACTTTTAGACAGAGATTTTTTAAATAATATACATGAAAATCTGAACTCTAGTTATTTCTGATTATATGTGGTTTTAAATAATTAAGAAGATGGCCTCGGGACCTTCTCTATTAACCCTTTGTGGAACAAGCCTTGATTTCATGAATTGTCCACACGGTCCTATGCTGGTCCAAGACCGGCGTAAACAACCCCCACTATCAGTCCATGTGCGTGTTTACATTGCACCCTGGTGGTCCGTGTGGTTTTCTGCCAAATAGCACAATTTGTTTTAGTGGTAATAAAAGTGGAAAAAATGCCTATTTAATCTCAAAAATCTATATTCAATCAAATTAAATTTCAAATTTCTCTCCTTACATTTTCAATTTAAATTCTAAAAATAACCGAAACTTACAACAAAAATAATAAAACTGACACTAAAAAGTTTCTAGGTTTAAGAAATAACAACAAACTAAGAAGCCTTAGAGTGCTGTAGTTCACAGAACATTTACAAAGCATCTATTGTTTGTTGAGGGTACTATTTGGTACCAAAATGATAAGCTGATCGTCTAGAATAGCGCTTTGTATTCAACTTATGCTAAGGAGGACTTGGCAAAAGTCTAGAGGGACAGAAAATTGATGCCAGTGAGAAGCCATCCTAGGGCCACTTTTTTTTTTTTTAAGGCTTAATGCACCGCGACCACCTTGCGTCTATTGTGCACCTATCTATGCCTGTGTTTTAAATCCCAATCTTTAAAACATCAGTGAATTTTAGTAAGCTTGTTGGATTTATTAGTTCATTGGAAGTTTGATTGGTTATATTATCTTGTCCAAAAATTCCAAATCTTAGACGTGCAAATCGGTCACACCAACAGATTATGTGATAAGCTGTTTCGTTCTCTTTGCCACAGTAGCTACATATTGGTGTTTCTACCAACTTAAGTTTATACATGTGTTTATTCAGTTTACAGTGTCCTGTATAGATCGCAGTAATTTTTTTAAGTGCCTTTCTGTCAAGATTGAGTAGCATATTGCTTCTTTTGACTGAATAGCCGTATCTCTGAGTACTCGTACCTGAAGATCAGAGTGCATGGATAGCACCCGATCTTTTTCAATTTTCCTGGTTATTGCCTAGTGTCCTCCCTCTGCATTGTTTTTGGAGAGGTTGTTTTTTTTTAATATTTTATAAGCAGATTTCAGCGCTTGGGCCTCTACTCCTCTATCTGCAGCGATGTTAGATTAGGCATCACCTCCATTGCCGCTGTTGGAGTCGTTCTCATAGCACCTGTTATCATAAGACATACTAGCCTTTGTAGTTTGTTTAACAGTGTTTTATTCTTTCCAACTCCTGCTTTGTGCCACCAAAGTAGGGCTGAATATAATATAGCTGTTAGATACAGCCAATATACCATTTTTGGCTTGAGTCCCCATTTCTTGCCTATTGCTCTCTTGCAGGCCCATAGGCATATTTTCTATGTGTTTAGACCAATTTAATTTGTGGTCAAGTATGACACCCAGATGTTTTACTTCTTTCGTTGGTGTCAACTGAAAACCATTATTAGAATTATTATTGGTAGTTTAATGTCAATTTTTTTCCTCATAGTGAAGAGGCAAATGTGTATTTTTTGTGGATTAATATTTAATTCATTCTCTTTGCACCAATCCTTAAGAATTTTTGTAGCGTTTTGTAATAGGTCAGACAATACACTTTGATATTTTCCTTGAATTAGGATTGCAATATCGTCTGCGTATCCCTGTGCATAAAAGCCTGCATTGTTTAGTCTTTCTAGCAGTGAGTCCACCACCAGACACCACAGTAGGGGTGAGATCACACCTCCCTGAGGACATCCTCCTCTCGGTTTAATCCACAGCTTGGTGTGTCCCATTTCTGATAGTAAAATTCTTTCCTCCAGCATCTTTTTGATCCATCTGGAGGAGAGGCTGTCTATATTTCATCTCCTTAGTGCGTTTTTGATGACGTAAGGAGTTTTGTCAAAGGCTCCTTCAATGTCTACGAAGGTGCCTATTGTTATTTCTTTTTGATCCATGGATTTCTCTTTCCTTGAGACCAAGTTGTGCAGTGCTACCTCGCAGGATTTGCCTGCTTAGTATGCATATTGCCTTTCATGTATCAGGTTTACTTCCGATATCTGTTTTCTCACATGCCTGTCTATTATTTTTTCCAATATTTTCATAAGGAATGATGATAGGCATATGGGTCTAAAAGCTTTAGGGTCTTCATATTTTTCTTTGCCTGGCTTTAGTAAATACCGTACATTGGATACTCTCTATTCCATAGGGATGTATCCCAATGCCAGGCTACCTCTTAATAGTTTTAAGAGGTTAGGTCTTATGATGTCCAGTCCTTTTTGCATTAGTGCTGGGAATATGCCATCTACACCAGCTGACTTGAATGGTTTTATTGTTTTGATAGCCCACTCTAAAGCACTGCTGGTGACAATGTTCTTTGCACCTTTCAACATTTCTCCATCATCCGTTGATGTTGAAAATATGGAGTTGTTAATGAGTGTGTTGTTTGTATAGCAGTTAGGAAATTGGGTTTTTGCCACGGCTTCTAGGGTTTCCACCTCGTTTGTGGTAAATTCCCCATTCACCTTTAGTGTTCCCAACGTTTCCTGATCTGTTTTATTTAGTATTTTTTTAACCCTGTTTACTTCAGGGATATCGCTTACCTCTGAGCAGAAGTTCCTCCAGGCCTCTCTCTTTGCTTTCCTGACAGATTTATGATATTTTATTAAAGCGGTTTTATACAAATCACATCTGCCAGTGTTTTTTGCAGCATTGAACAGTTTTCTGGTTTCTGTTCTTTGCTTTTTTAGTTCATTGTTCCGCCATGGGACTTTCTGTTTGATTTCTTTATCTTTGGTTTGTTGCTATGTTCGTATGATTTCATCATATATATATATATATATATATATATATATATATATATATATATACACATTACTCAAACAAAAATCGAATATTTTTGTTAAAAATATACCCCGAATAACAAAATGAAAAAATGAAAATTTGAAAAACCACATGTTGCAGCTGAACGATATCCTTGCTAAAAAAATAAATATAATTATTATTTTTTAATATAATTTATTGAAATTTACAACTGTAAATATATATTTAGTAAAAGTGATAATAATAAGAAAAGAATATGTCACGAACAAGCTAAAGAGAAGCTAACCATTGGTAGCTCAACTCATACAACAAGCTCAACTAATACACTTAACCCTTTGCGGGCCAATGCCGACTTGGGACCGGCATAAATAATTTATTCATGTGGTCCGCAGGTGTCTATCCGTCACCAGTCCTACTGGTCCTTTGACGGGCTGGGACCGGTAAACATATTTAACACTAGAGGTCCCAGGAAGGGGGCAAAAGGGTGGGGTAAAGGGAGAGCTGAAGCGATAGGCAAGTGCGGGAGTCTTTCTCATTTCATGAGAGGATACCAAACTATAGTGCCCTACTCACTGCTGGGTAACCTCCGCTGTCCCAATCCCCATCAACGCCTACTGTCAACTTCTCGTGGTGCCCCCAGGGGAGAGGCTGGGTTCTTCAGGAAGGCTCGGAAGAGACACCTGGAGCACCTAATAGAAAGTCTAAAATGGAACAACCTGGACTGTCCTGGACCTATAATGCACTGTGTACCACAGCACCTACACAGACAAAACAACCAGACGAACAAAGCCTGTGAAGCGGCATGGATGGGGATGGTAAGGCTGTGGCTTCCATCCTACATGTGTCGTGGAGCACCCTGCCTGGCAAGCACACGTATTGATGCCTATGCATCAGAGCATGAGGCGTAAGTAGTAGGACCCTGGACTGCTGGAAAGCGGGTTGAGAATTTTCCCCTGAAGGAAGCATATATCCCAGCTCCTGGACGGAACTCCAGGACTCTCAACGTTGATAGCGCTGAGATGGGGGTACACCCCAGCGGATAGCCATACGTGGAATGGGAATAAAATCATGAACAAAGAAAAAGATTTATTTTACCTGGATGAAAATCCACAACCAGTTGACGGATCTTGAAAGCCTTCTGGCAGTCTTGGTCCCAGATGTATGGCCGCTTCTCTTCTGTGAGCTTCGTCAAAGGCTTCGCTACATTTGCAAATCCTTGTACATACCTCCTGTAGTACGTGGAGAGCCCAAGAAAACTTCTCACCTGGTGCTTATCTCGGGGCACTGGCCAATTTGTGATCGCCGCAATCTTCTCCGGGTCCACTGAGACGCCTTTATCTGACACAACATGGCCTACCTAGATAACAAACCCGCCTTCGGAAGAGGTTGCACTTCTTAGGGTTCAGTTTCAAATTGGCTGCACATAGCCTTTCGAAAACACGTTCCAAATTCCGTAGATGGTGGTCAAAGGATTTGCCTAGCACAATGATGTCGTTTAGGTACACCAAGCATATTTCACTTGAGAGGCCCCTTAAAACGTTTTCCATGAGCCTTTCAAACGTCGCAGGAGCATTGCAAAGACCAAACGGCATCACTGTAAATTGCTGTAGTCCAATTTTGATCGAGAACGCCGTCTTTTTCTTGTCTTCAGGAGCCAAACCAATTATCCAGTAACCACTCCTGAGGTCCAACATCGAAAACAGCTGACAACCTTCCAATGTATCTAGAATGTCGTCGATCCTGGGAAGTGGATAGCTGTCCTTCTTAGTGACCTTATTCAAGAGGCGATAGTCCACGCAGAACCTCGTAGAGCCGTCCTTTTTCTTCACCAGTACAACGGGAGACATCCAAGGACTATTGGAAGGCTCGATGACACCATCAGTCTCCATTTCCTTAATAATCCGCTCTGCCTCCTCTCTTTTAGCCAGTGGTAATCTTCGAGGTACCTGGCGGATAGGTCTTGCTTCTCCGGTGTCGATTTTGTGCTGGACTACGTGTGTTCTTCCTCTGGATCCGGTCTCAAAGACGTCCTGCCATTGGGTCAGAAGATTTTTTACCTCTTCATGCTGCTCAGGTGTGAGATCACCACAGGCTTCTTCTATAAGGCCCGACAGTTCTTTTGACAGCTCCTGTGATTGTGGCACTTGTCTGTCGCACGCCTGTGGATGTCGTGTCTGTCGCACCACTGAAGTGGCGGTTGTACACTGGCCAACCCTGGCTCCCTTCTTCAGAGTAATGGAAAAGCTGTTTGAATTCATTAAACGTACCGGAGCTTTTTGTCCCGTCCTTATAAGTGCCCTCACCCCCATGACTCCAGGTCCAAACTGATGTTCTTTGTTGCTTTCCGATTCCAGGAGCATGCATTGGCCCTCAGGAAGGCTCCCATCAACTGCCCCTTGGTTAAGACTTGGCTTTGTGCCGGCAGTGTAACATCTTCTAGTAACAGGACTCGGGCCGAAAGATCCTTTCCACGCCAAAGGATGACTTCTTTGTTTCCGAGAGTCACTACCTCCTTCGACATGTCCAGCTTAAAACCAAATTTCTTCATCAGGTCCAGGCCCAGGATGATATCCTCATCTATGTCTGCCACAAGTGAACGGTGCCTGATGTTCCGACCAGCTATTAAGAAATTGGCATCCGTCTCCCCGTGGACACAAGCTGGCTGTCCTGTAGCTGTCCTCAGTACCCATGTCTTTACGAAAATCTTTTCGGCAGGCACAGTTTTCGGGTTTAAGATTGTCATTGTTGCTCCGGTGTCCATCAGAAGGCGTCTAGGCTGTTCATCTACAATTCCATCTATGTAGAAACTGTTAAAACTGTCTCCTAAAGAAGCAACCATTGCTCCTTCCTTGGGGGCTTTCTTGTCATGGGTTGGCAGTTGCCCCGTTCCGTCAACCCTCACTTGTTTCCCTGGGATCCCTGATTCCGCTCGATTCGCTGCTTTGCATCTGCTTCGGGAATGTCCCAGCTGGCCGCATCGCCAACAGCGGATCTCCTTCCTGTGCCTATTTAGAGCCTCAAGGACCATTTTTAATAATTTACTCCACATTAATTTTTGTCTCCGGTTCCGCCTCGACAGCTCTAACTCGAGCATGGCCTCGTATTGATTGCTTGACTGTCTCAAACTCTAAGGCTTGGGTCAGTGCTTCATGCAGCGTTTTCGGCCAGGATAGCTTAACAGCTTGTTGTGTTTCGGGTTCCCTGAGCCCGTCGAGGAATATGTCGACTGCCAAGCTTTCACAGACCTCATCTGTCACTGTGGGGTACGCATTCCTGACGAGCCGGGCAATATCTGCTTCAAACTCTTGAAGGATCTCATTGGGCTTCTGTGTTCTGTTCCTTAATTGTGAGCGGTACAGTTGTTCCATGTGTTTATTACCAAATCTCATTTCAAGTCTTCTTACTAGCTCTTCATAGTTTCAGCGTTCGGTCATGGGCATCGTCTGAAGAACTCCCAATGCGTCGCCACGGAGAGTTAAGCACATGGTATAAGCCTTAGTTTGTTCTAACAACCTGTGCACCATCACCGCCGTCTCGAAGATGGTCATGAAGTCTTCCCAAGGCATCTTCCCATCGAAAACTGGAACGACGTTCTGAGTCAGGGGTGTCACTGCAGCTGCTGGCGGCACGTAGTCTTCTTTCGGTGGTTGAATCATCAGTTTTTCTGAGGCTTCTATTCTTACCCCAAAACAATTCACTAGTTTATCTTCTAGTTGATCCCTAATTACACCTAATTTCTCTTGGAGTTCATTCTCAACTACATTCATTCTGTTTTCTAACACATTATATTTTCCTAACAAATTATTTTCTAAAGCTGCAGAATTTTCTAATAATTTGTTTTTCAAAGCTTCTTCTTCTTCTTTAGCTTCTCCCTTTTGTGCCTCTCAGCATAAGGGGGTGAGCAGCCACGAACTCCACTCTTCTCTATTTTTTGCTAAATTCCTGGCTCGACGGAGATCCTTGCCTCTTCCTCAACACAGTCTATCAATGTACTCCACATAAGACATTCTTGGGCGTCCTCGAGGTCTTCTGCCATCTGGGGCATAGTCCATCGTCTTCAGTGGGTCTCTATGTTCCTCCATCCTTATCACATGGCCAAACCACTTCAGTTGGCGGATTTGCAGAACCTCTTTTAATGGGGCGACCCCAAGTTCCTGGCGTATTCGTTCGTTGCGAACCCGGTCCCTCCTAGTCTTCCCGACTATTCTTCTTAGGAATTTTATTTCAGCAGCAGTGATTCTGCTCTCTTGCCTGTCTGTCACTACCCAGCTTACTGCTCCGTATAGAAGTATTGGTAGATATACAGATTTAAATATATGGAGCTTAACGTTCTTATATACCTCTCGTTTTCCTACAACAGTGTTGCAAATCTGGTAGTAGACTGCATTTGCTTTGCTAATTCTGTTGGATATTTCTAAGTCCACTTTCCCCGATTTTTCCATAACTGTTCCTAGGTAGGTAAAGTCTGAGACCACTTCTAATTCTTCTCCATTACATAGTACATGGATATCCTCATTTTGCCTTCCTACTTGCAGTACCTTACTTTTGCTGGTATTGATCAGCATTCCTTTTCGGTAGAGTTCCTCATACCATTCAGTTACCGCCTGCTGCAACTTTTCAACCGTATCAGCAACAAGGACATCATCAGCATATAGTAGATGCTGAATTACCACCGGGCGTAGGTTTCTTCTCCCCAGGAATGTCCTTTCTGTTCTTCTTTTGTATATGGCAGCCACTTCATCCATATAGACCATAAATAGTAATGGGCTCAAACTATCTCCCTGTTTGACGCCTCTTGCCATGTCAAAGCAGCCGGACTCCAACCCATTCAGTCGAACAACGCCCTTTGGGTGCTGGTAAATGGACTTAACAGCCTCCACTAAATTCCTTGGGACATTTTTAGCTCTAAGAGCCTCCCATATTTCATGCCTGGGAACCATGTCAAATGCTGCTTTCAGGTCAAGGAAAGCAAGGTATATATTTTTATTCCGATCCCAAGATTTCTGTATAATGTTTCTTAGGGAGAATATATGATCCTGAGTTTGCCGTCCTGGTCTAAACCCAGCTTGCTCTTCTCCAATAAGGTGATCAACGAGGGGCCTCAATCGTCCTTCCAAAACAGTCGTATAAAGCTTGTAAACCACTGGTGAGAGGCATATGGACGGTAGTTAGAACATTCTGCCTGGGACCCTTTCTTGTGAATGGGTATAATGACATTGTACTCCCAATCAGTTGGAATCCTCTTCTCGTCCCAGGCTTTTTGACAGAGTACTTGCTGGGCTTTCACTAACTCGGAGCCTCCATATTTCACAAATTCTGCCATTATATTATCACGTCCTGGCGCTTTTCCCTTCTTCATTCTCGAGATACCTCTCTCTATTTCATCCTCTTCTATCGCCTCGTCAAACTCAGCCTCATTCCATTGTCCATCTGGGTTTACTGGTTGCATGTCATCTGCACCGAATTGCTTGGTGTAATATTTACGCCAGACCTCCAGAATGGCTTTATCCTCTGTGATCACCTTCCCATTCTCATTCTTTACATTTCTTATGGGTTTACTTTTACGTCCCCTTAAAGCTTTAATTTTTCTCCAGAATAGTTTAATATTCTCTGCATGATCTTGGCTTAGTTTCTCTCCGAATTCCTCCCAAGATTTTCGCTTTGCTCTTCTTACAGCTTCCTTGGTTCTGTTTCGGGCCATTACATACATTCGCCATTTATCTGGTGACTTCTCTCGCCAGTATTCCTTCCATGCGTTTTTCTTCTCCTTGACCTGTGCCCTCAGATCTTCACTCCACCATGAAGTTCTCTTGCCTTTTGAGTAGATCCTGTTTATTCCACAAACTAAGGATGCTGCTTGCAGGATACTAGTTTTTATATTATATAATCCGACATTTCATCAAGACCAGTGTCTGCATCCATTTCTTGGAGCCTTCTCTTCAGTTCCTCTTCATACTCAGCTCTCTTCTGGGGGTCCTGCAGCTTACCTACTTCTACCCTTTCATACACTTTTGCCTTTATTCTGCGTACCTTTAATACCCTGGTATCTGCTATAAGAAGCATGTGATCGCTTCCTATCTCAGCACCTCTAATAACTTTCACATCTGTGAAGTGCCTTCTTATGTCACGGCTGTAAATAAAATAGTCTATGATACTATTTGCGTTTCTCTCAGTGGCAGAGAAGGTTATTTTATGGATCCTTTTGTGAGGAAAGAATGAGTTTCCAAGAAGCAGATCATTCTCAATGCAGAATTCAAGTAGGCGCTGTCCACTTTCATTCTTAATACACTCTCCACCATGTGGGCCCATCACTCCACATGCCTTCAAGTACTCGCTACCCGTTCTCGCATTGAGATCTCCCATTATTAATGGGCATCTGTTGCTGTTCCTTGCTTTAACCACAACTCGTTCCAGGTCGCTATAGAAATGCTCCTTCTCCAGGATATCAGCATCGTTTGTGGTGGCATAGACTTGAATTAGAGCCCATTCTCCAATTCGAAGATTTATATTTGCCATGATTATGCGAGGGCTTACTGGTTCCCATTCTACCACTTTCTTGAATATTTCATCTTTCATTATTATGCCAACGCCTTCTACCGCTCTGTGTCCTGGGGGAACTCCTGAATATACTAGGGTATGTCCTTTATCCAGCTTAATTTCACCAGATCCTTTTTTTTTCATCTCACTTAACCCAAGAATATCCAGCCTATACGTCAACATTTCTTCGATAATTTCGACTTCTTTGCCGGTGAGTGATCTCACGTTCCAGGTGCCTAGTCGTATATCCTTATCCATGCCATGTCGTTTCCGTCTAATCTGTCCATTTCCGAGGCTATTCACTATGTTACTCTGAATCATCTGTACTCCCGAGCGGGTGATTAGCCCAAGCCGAGAGGTTCCGTTACCTCGGAACAACTGGTTCCTAGCTTGAATCAGGTGCCAGGGTCCTTAGATAGGTTGCCTTCACTACGGCTGAAGAGCCCTATCTGCCCCTCGCAGTTCATCAGCCTTTCTGCTGGTCTCCAGCTCTGCCTGATGGTGTCTAGTCATGGGCCCATCCGAATACTACTGTCTTAGGCTCCATGCCAGTACTGGTGCTACTGCTGCCTCACACCAGGGATTTTTATCGACTTCCCAGTCTAGATCCGCCGTGTTCTGTTAATGCAGGGTCACCTCGGGCAGGATGTGGTTCTATACCACGCACGGACGGTCTTTGATTTATAGCGTCCTCGAGACCTCCCCAATATGGTTCACAGGCCTCTCAGCTACTCCCCTGGTGCAGAAGAAGGACCAATCTGCAGGTTATCCCTGAAGAAGGTGCTACCTACCTCTGCTCCTTGACCCCTGTTTTTCAAAGCAGCTAACTTATTTTCTATTTTACTAAATTCCGTTTCAAAAAGAACGTGATCTGGATCCTCCCCATTATTTATTAAAGCTTCCCGAAGCCTATGCTGTAATGTGGACTTATTCCCAGAAGTTTCCAAATCGCGTTCTTCTAATTCTCTTTTTAAATCTGCTGCTTTTATGTCACAAAATCTTAAGCCACTGGTTGACATTTTGAATATGTTATACAATTATCAAAAATTAAAATTAACAAATGAAATCTTAAAAACTAACAAAAATAAGTTAATAATTAACTAACAACAAAAAAAAAGAAATCTAATATTATACACAGTTACAAAGGTTGAAATTAACAAATGAATTTCTTAACACTATATACAGTAAACTAAATTTTAAGAACAATCCAAAAAGATAAAAGAATACTCAAGTGTTAAATAAAATAACCAATATTCAAAATACACAAACTAATTTTTAATAACCTAAATTACCATAACTAACTAAAATAACAAGCATAAAAATTATTTACAACAAACTAAATAAATAAATACACTAGTGCTAAAAATATCCCCGCTTCTGACACCAGTTGTTACGGACTGCGGGTTTAGTAAAATAAAACAATTAGCACTAGAACTCTAATTTATTAATCCAATACTTACAATGGTAATTACGGCCTTATATTAGATACAGAATAGGCTGTGTGAAGTGAATTGTACTCGACGGGTGTTGCCAAACAACTCCCTGAGGCTTGTCAAATCCTCTATTTATAAGTCTTAGGAAGAATGTTCTAGAATAATCCCGGCTTGTGTAGCATGTTTGGGAAGTTCGTTTGATGTTAGCCGGTCGCCAGTCCCGTGCCAAACAATGGACGGATTGTCCTCAAACGGGGCTTTGTTTTTCTCCATATTTTGATATTTCTGTCCTACAGTTACAAAATTTCTTTATATTACAAAATAAAACTGAGGCACATCCTTATCAAGTTGAGTAGCTTCTCCTTTTTCGAATCCAGTTGAAAATTTACGAATTTTATTCGTATATATTTTTGATATACGAGTATATTTCATTTGGTTATATCTTTTATTCATATTATCTGTAGATTATCTATTTTATTCCATGTTAGTTTTTATTCGCTCAATACACTAATAAGTAATTTAATTTTTTTTTTTAGTATTTATGTATCTAATACTTTAATTTTTATTATATGTATGTTAATTTTCCAAAATCAGGTGGTTAATTTTCTTTGGTTTTGCATAGTAGTAATGAATAAAAACAATGAATTTAAAAAAACTTAAATTGTCAATTCTAGTTTCTCTGTCGATAGAACTAGAAGGTAAGTAGGGTCTTGCTGGTCTAATGCATAGCATACTATTCTCTCATTAAAGTTGTCCATGGTTTAAATCCCACCAATAAGGTACTTTTTTCTCTCTTTCTATAAGAAATTATTTTTTTGTTTTGTTGTTGCTTGACGTTGATATTACTTAAATTAATATTAATTTTGATATTAATATTAATAATAATTCTAACTAATAATAAAAAAATAAATCATAAAGTACTAATATAAATAAATATTAATATACATCATAATGAAATTTATTTTTTTTTATTATAATTTTTTTAAATAAATTAGTTCACTTAATAGTACATTTTGATTTATTTTTCTTTGGTATGCTGATGAGGTTATGCACTGCATTTATTTTTAAATTCTATTTATATTTTCTTTCTCTTTTCTTCTTCTGTCTATTTTTATTTATTTATTTATTTTTATTCCATTTATTTTTGGTATTTAGTGGATTTCACTATTTTCCTATAACAAATAATGTGGCTCCCGTTTTTTTTTATTTTGGATTTGGAGGCATCCAGTAAATTTACGTATACCACTTTACTGTTATCCCCTCCTCGTTATTTATTTTCGTAGAGTCTGGCTCTGCTGCCTGAAGTGTAAAGATCGCTCTCTGTGTACTTTGTGAAAATAGTGGTTGTTTTTCATCCAATTGAATTGAAATTTCTCAAAGTTGTTAGTTACAATACCAATAATCGTGCTGTGAAGTTTGAAGTGAATATCTCCAGTGGTTCTCCTGTAATTTTGAAGAAGAAAAATATTTAACAAGAACCAATGTGTGCAGGTACGTGCGCTTATCAGTATTAGTTCAAGTAGTGGGGGCCAGTAACTTTGCTTTACTAATCCAGTCTGCTGCCTAATAGAACTAGGATAACGCCACTTTTGGTTAGTAACAACCATTTACGTAATATCTCACGTAAATTATCAAAGGATTTTCAATATTCATTTATTCTTCTTCCCTTACTAAACACAAATTAATAAAATAGTGTATACAATTGATGACATAATGGCGGAAATAATGAAGGGTACCCAAGAGACTGGAGAAGTTAGAGCTACAGTTGAGAATATAGCTACAGCTCTACGAGAAGCTCTTGTTGAAATATCCAACCTTAAAACGAAGTGTACTTCTTTGGAAAAGGAGAACAGTCGACTGGAAACCGAAATCAGATTGCTAAAACGTCATTTTCGCAATAATAATTTTGTTATATATAATGTTCTTGAACAAGAGGACAGAGCACAGGAAAATGTCTTAAAAACCGTTCAAAAGACCTGTGAAGCTGCGGGCATAGATTTAAAAGAAACTTCAATTAATAATTGTTTTAGACTAGGCAGAGGTAATAAAGATCAGCCAATCCTCGTCTCCTTGACCAGTAAACTACTTAAAAATTTAATAATGGTCAGAAAAGAAAATTTTTCCAAACTCAACCCTCCAATCAGCCACGATAGGTCACCAGAAGATAGGGAGCATGGCAGGCAAATATTCAATCTTATGAACCACCTAAAAAAAAAAGGATAAAAATGCTACATATCGCAGTAATAGATTTTTAATTTCGAGGCATCTTTTATAATATGGAAGAAGTAGAAGAACTAGTACAAGCATGTTCACAGGACCCTGGACAACAAGATTCTAGCAACACAAAAAAGCTAAAACAACAAATCCTGAAAATTGAGGCCTTTCGTTCGAGAACCAATACTTAATAAAAATAAATGTAGGTTGGAAAAAAACTCAGAACTTTGTAAAATATCGAATTATAATAATTTAAGTCATTTAAACAATACAATGGACTCTAATAATAATGTTAGAATTTTAAGTTATAATATAGGTGGCCTAAGCACTAAGATAAAGGACAATAATTTTTTAAGTTTCTGGGAAAATGATTTTTCTAAATTTGCCAAATTTTTAATGAATATTCAGGCTATCTATTCACTTTGATTGGGGACTTAAATGGTAGAATTGCAAATTCTCAGGTAATTAATAACCAATTAAGAATAACAAATTCTGGCATAACGGATTATAGACAATCAAAAGACCTTATTGAAAATGAACGGGGTAGAAAATTATTAGAATTGTGTGACACGGTAGATATGATTATACTCAATGGAAGAACAACTGGGGACCTTAATGGTGAATTAACTTATATAACCAGGGGCGGTTCCCCCGTTATTGACCTATGTTGTGTGTCAAGGGAATGCATTAACCAAGTTGTTTCATTTAAGGTTAAGTCACAGCTATTTTCACTCCATATGCCTATAGTTTTAGTTTATGTATTTAAAGAGCATTATGATCCCAGTAATATGTTACCTTTGTTGCCAAAATTGAATTGGAAGGACCAAAATGTTAAAAAATATAGGATGTCAATTGAAGAAAAGGTGGATAACTATAAAAATTCTATCGACCTTAAAAATGTAAATTCTATTCTTGACATTATTAAAAGCAGTGCCACAATATTAGTTTCGAATTCCTCACGAAAACAGTTTAGAAATAATAAATGGTTTACTAAAGAATGCGCTAGGGCTAGATTACTATCTTGTAAAAGTCTTAGAATCTTTAAAAAAACGAACTTAGTAGATGATAAGATAATTTATTTAAACCTAAACAAGGAGTATAAATTAATCTGTAAGGAATCTAAGAGGAAATATTACCTAGAACAAATAGATAGAATAAAGAACTGTAAGGATTCAAAAGAGTTTTGGACAGCGGTAAGGTATTTGAGAGGTGTACAGTTCTGGTCACTAGATGTAGGAATAAAAATAGAGGATTGGGTAATCTACTTTAAAAATATGTATAACCCCCCACCCAACACAGAAAGGATACAGATGTGTGAGCCATTTATAATTGATGAGTTCCTCGATGCCCCGTTTACTATAGAGGAATTAAGAACGGTAATCCATATCGCTAAAGATAACAAGGCTCCTGGAATTGATCAAATTCCATACTTCTTTAAAAATTCTCCGGACAAATTTATAGATCTGTCACTGTCTCATTATAATAACATTTTTTCATCTGGTAAAGTTCCCAGCAGTTATAATCAGTCAATAATTTTTGCCTTACATAAGAAAGGCGATAGGAGCTGTTACCAATTACAGAGCTATTGCATTCGAAAACGTTGTAGCTAAAATTTTCTCGGGTCTAATTTTACAGCGACTAACTCAATGGGTTGAAAACAATAATATACTTAAGGAATTTCAATCAGGGTTTAGAAAAGGCTATTCTGCTGTAGATAATATATTTGTATTAATTAATACAATAAATCTGAAACTAGCCACTAAGAAACAGAAATTTTTGCATTTTTTGTTGATTTATCGTCTGCATTTAATAGTATTGATCGGTATTCGTTAATGTATAAATTAATGCGGCTAGGTACGTCAACAAAAATGCTTCGCATAATCCGTGGCCTTCACGAAAATACCGAGGGATTTGTTTGGGGTAAAAAAGGAATTTCTGAAGGTTTTCCTATCTCTATGGGTGTCAAACAGGGTGCTCTTCTTTCGCCTGTTATTCTCCCTCTTCCTAAATGATATAGATGAATATCTTGATGGGGGCGTACAGGTGCATAACTTTAGAATAAAACTACTGGCTTATGCAGATGACTTAGTTTTATTATCTTCAAATCCCGTTACAATGCAGCTTAAGATAAATCAAATTGAATCTTATTTTCTAGAATGGAATCTGAAAATAAATTTAAATAAATCCAAAATAATTGTTTTCCGTAACGGAGGGAAACCAGCAAATGGTAGTTTGGACATAGCAGTATCGAAGTGGTAAACAACTATAAATATTTAGGCGTAACGCTATCTTCTGGTCTCTCTTTGGAAAAGCATCTTAGTGAAAGACTACAAACTGCAAAACAAGGCTTAAATTCTCTCTGGCACACATATGTAATGAATAATGATATTTCGCATTCATCTAAACTACATATATTTAATACAGTCTCTAGGTCAATTTTGTGTTACGGGGCGCAGGTTTGGGGAGGACAAAGATATATATAGATATAAGGAAGGTTGAAAGTTTATTAACATTTTTTATCAAAAAGTTATACAATCTGCCTCTAAATACACCTAATTATATAATATTTATTGAAACCAATTTAGACCCCATATTTATCCATAGTCTTAAACTTCATTTAAATTATATTTTGAAAGTTATGAATACCCCTAACAGGCTCACACAGGCTACCGCGATCGAGGTAATAAAAAAAGACCTTTCTTGGTTTAAAAAGCATATATTCACTATTGCAGAAACATAATCTCCCGCTGATAAATCTGGATAATTTAAACGACTGGCCAGAGATTTTTAAAAGCTTAATTAAAAGTATACGGGTTAGCTAAAAAAATGACCATATAGACTTTGCTAAAAATTCATCAAGAAGTACCCTGTATAAAGATCTAATGTTCGAACTACCTGATAACGTACAATATTTCAACAACTTCAAAAGAAATGATATTCAATGGATTATCAAGCTGAGGGGTGAAATGTTGTGTCTGAACTACCGGAGGTATTCATCAAACTCGGAAATAAATTGCTGTTTATGCAACAAACAAGAAAAGGAAGATCCACTCCATTTTATAGGTGTATGTCCGATATTAAATGAACACAGGCGGAAATGGCTTTGAAAAAATACATTAACCAGGACAGAAGTGATTAATTATTTGAATGGGAAAAATTGGATTTCTCTAATCGGATATGCGAAAGAAGCCGGGAAATATAGGTACACGGTTATAATTGACTCCCGTTGATCGAGGGCCACCTTTGTATTCTTTGTATTTTATCTTATATTATTTGTATTTTTCTTATTTTTTTTTCTTCTTAATTCTTTTTTTATATTTTTTGATTATTATTCTTTTTCTATTTATTTTTTTTTTTCTGTTTGTATGTAATTATATCATTTTCAAAGTATATCATTTTTCATATACTTTATTATATTTGTATATTTCTAAAGGAGTAATACAATTTACAATGAGCGAGATATGTAAATAAGCAACCGTTTACTAACGTAATGCTGATGATTTAAATGTACATATTTATTTTGTAAACAAGCCACGACTCTCCTCTAATGGCCTAATGCCAAGAGTATGTGTCTAATTATTTTGTATTCCAATAAAGACATTATTATTATTATTATTATTTATTTTCGTATATATATATATATTTATTTATTTTTTCTATTTATTTAGTAGAACCCTGGCGTCACGATTGGGCTATTATACAGGTATTACATTGCTCACCCCATTTAGAGGAAAATCGTGGTTGCAAAATTTCCGCTAATTGTTCCCTTTGCTGGTCGACTTGTCTGGTTTGTCGGTCTCTATGTCTGGTTGCTGTTCAGCGTCATTGAACATCTGAGCCTGATCACTTAGTATGTTGAAACTTCTAGCGGCATTTTCCCTGATCTTGTTAATTTCCCCAGAAGAGAGAAATTACTACAACATGATTTGTTTAACTTGGTCAGCTAGTCGTTAAGATGTGACCTGTAGTTCTGGGAACAGTGCATGCCAATGCTCGGTTATTCGACTGCAGTATCCAGTTTTTTCCATTTCTAGTATTCCATTGTAGCCAAGTAATATGCTCGGATTACAGCAACATTCATATTGAGGGTCAACTTCCTCGTGCGGGATGCTCAATGGGAGCCTCCAAACCCAATTCAGAGATCGAATTCGAAGTAGCTATTGCTGCCGGTCTTACGGTTCCATACGGCATCGGGGCACCGCTCGCACTGCCTGCCGATGTCAAATGCTGGTTATCCATTCCCTCCAGAGCAGCCCTCACTCTGGATTCGCCCGAGGCTGTTTGTCTCCTAGTTCGCACCATTTTGATGGGTCGAGGTATTTTATACCTACTGCCAGGTGATAAATCGATTTTTGAGCCTCTTTCAGTACATCAAGGTAATTTTAAGTTTTCTGTGCCCATTACCATAGACTTAGGAATCAGTCTGTTAGTAGATATTACTATTGGCACCACCATCACACTTTCCAGATGATATAGCTAGCCTTGCCTCAGGTAATACTCACATAACCGGGCCAATAAAATCATCTTTGTACCAGTAGTGTCTAAATCAAGCTCTTCTAATTACCTTCTCAGCTCCGCTAGTAAAAGTTTTCCAATCCGTTTGCCTGGCATTTTTTTTCTTCTATAAACCCCACACCTGACACCAGTTGTAACACTTATGTGGGTTAACAATTTTTATTCAAAGAAGCATAGCAATTTTCAATACCACACAAATTATAAAAACATAAATATTTGAACAGGTTACAAAAATTATCACTTTGTAACACAGAGATAACCATATGACTTGAGCTTCTCTAGAACAAATGCTAAGACTATTAGTCCAGTCACTCGCTCCTTATATATAGGCGTGGATGGTACTCGAACTTCGTAGTCACAAACATGTGCTATGACAGTTTGTTCCAACTGTTGGTTCATTCCAACAAAAGGTCTGGGACTTTTAAATCATATGTTTTGGTTTAATTTAACCATATTTATCAATTTTTGAAGGATATAAAAAACATTGAATATTAATTGATTTTGGTTTAGGATGGTCAGAAGTTATGCATGCAACTTTTTATCCTATTTTAGTGAAGCATTAATTTTTGGCTTTATATTTATTTATCCATTAGGAATTTCAGGAAGTGAAGGAGTTTTATATAACGTTTTACTTTTAACTTTATTCTTCAAGTCTCCTATCCTATAAAGCATTAATGAAGGAATCTGTATTGTTTATTCTAATCTCTTTCACTTTTACAAAACTGTATAAACTTTTATTCATTGCTTTTTAGATCTATTCTGATACTGTATTCAGCCCATTGGCTTCAACCTTAGCTCAAGAGGTCTTCCAATCCGGGGTAATTCCTGGCGACACTGACTATAGAATATTCCGGGATTTTGGCAAAATACCTGGTGAGTTTCTTTAATATTAGCTAAAAAATGGTTTGCTTTTGTTTTTTATTATTATTAAAAATAGCCAACATTAAAGTTAAAAGGTGTTAAGCATGGCTACCCAGCATTATTGTCTATACTTTATTAACTGTTATTTTGGTTATTGGTTGATAAAAAGAAAGTGGTTGACCTGGAAAAATACCAAAAAAAAAAAAAAAAAAAATGTTTCCTTTAATATGTCTTATTGGATGAGAGGCTAACACCAAAATGAGACAATTTTTCCATTAAAGCGAAGAGAATGAGAGAGAGAGAGAGAGAGTTTGACAATCGAGACACCCCTTCACATACTTTTCAATGTCTTTTGTCATCGATTCCCACCAGTAACGCGTCCTAATTATCTCTAAGGTTTTCGACAGTCCGACGTGAAAATTTTACAATATTTCATTAACTAAAATTTTGGGTAAAGCCAAAATTTGGGTAGAGGTCCCCTTTAAAAAAAAATCTTTTATAAAGGCGTACGTTCTTTTCTACTACTTCGAGTCTTTTTACTATATTTTTGGTCGGCCATTGAATGGTTCTCTATAGCCAAAATTATTTTCCCTAACTCTTCGTCCTTCCTTTGCAACTTTGCAATGTCCACTTCAGCCTCGCTTACGGTCATAGCCCATCGAGGTCGTCCACCTCTACTGGTGCCTCTCTTACGGGGTAACGCGATAAGCTATCGGCTTCACAATTGTTCTTTCCCTTTTTATGACATATTTGAAATGAATATTCTGCCATGGCTATTGACCATCTGGCCAAACGGCTATTCAAATCTTGGTTTTTATGTAACCAACATAGTACGTGGTGATCCGACGTTACTTGAAACTGTTTACCACACAAAAAAAGGTCTAAAATTAGTAAGAGCCCATTTAATGCACAGACACTCTTTTTCCGTGGTAGTGTAACGGGTTTCTGCGTCGTTGAGCCGTCTCGAAATGAAGGAAACTGGTCGTGAGAGTCCGTCCGCCCCTTTTTGCATTACAATCGCCCCCAGACCTACCTGGCTCGCGTCGCACTTAACTTCTGTGGGTAGTGTTTCATCGAAATGACGCAGAAACGGATAATTAGTCAAGGCCTTTTTCAATTGATCAAACGCATTTTGTTCATTCTGGCCCCATTCGAACTGAGAGCTCTTCCTCGTCCATAAGGTCCACGGCCTGGCTATTAGAGCGAAGTTTTCTACGAATCTCCTATAATAATTTGCAAGCCCCAAAAAGGATTGAACACCTTTTATGTTTTTCGGTCTATCAAATTCTTTCACGGCAGCTATCTTTTCCGGATCTGGTCTCAGCCCTTCGCTGCTGACTACATGACCTAAGACCTTGATTTCCGGATAACCAAATTTACATTTTGGAGGGTTCAATTTTAAATTCTTTTGCTTTAAACGTTCTAAAACTTCTTCCAAATTTCGTAAATGGTTTCCAAAATCATTTTTTGACATTACTAAAATGTCATCGATGTAGACTACACACGATTTGAATTTAAGCCCCACCAAAACTGAGTCGATGGTCCTCTGAAAACAACTTAAGATAGCGGATAGTGATCTAAAATAACTTTCGCATTTAATTTTCGATAATCTACACAAAACCTATAAGAGCCATCCTTTTTCTTAATTAAAACCACCGGACTCGCGTAATTTGACCGACTTGGCCTAATTACTTTTGCAGCCAACATTTCTTCTAACCGTCCCTTTATTATATCCCTTTCTTTTGGTGACACCCCTTCGGTTGGTGGACCGAGATTTCATCTGCTGTTTCGATTTTCATTTCCCCTTCCGAACTCATACCTAAATTTCTTATATCACTGACGAAAAGGTCTTGATATTCCGTTAAGAGATCAATTAGACATTTCTTTTGAACCTGAGGAAGGTCCGGATTGACGTTAAAAGGCAGGTGGTCAGTGGGAGAACAACTGTCTTGTAACCTGAGCACTTTAACGGTAATAAGAGCCCATCCTAGCTATTTCCGTCCCCTTCCTCGTCTGTCTGTACTCCATTCAATCTCGCGATTACGATTAAAGGGTCAAAATAAAATTTTTCTCTCGACCTAGGAGTTTTATTGACAAAGACCTCTCTTCTAAGTTAATCTTTGACTTATATTTTTCTAAAAAATCTAAACCTAAAATACCCTGTATACACAGATTATTTACAACAATAAACTCATGAGTAAGAATTACATTATCTAACTGAAACATTGTAGAAAGAACCCCTTTAACATACAAATTTTTTCCATCAGCTCCTCTTAATCTTATAAACTCAAACTTTTTAATTTCCTCATCCAAGTCATCAACTATTGACGAGTTCAAAATACTTCTGGTAGACCCCAAATCTCCTAAAAGCTTCACCTCTTTGTTATTAAAGAACGCTGATACAGTAAACCCTCGATATAGCGAACTGGTAGGGGGTTTGATTTTCATAGTTCGCTATAACGAGATTCGTTATAACCGAGGATTCTTTTTTTTAATATTTTTTTTATCCAATGGCCGCACTAATTTGATCATATTTCGAAGAAAATTCATTCATTAGAACTAGTTAAATTAAATCGCATGTATGTAATTAATTTTTAGATAAACTGCATATTAATTAAACAATGAGATTCAATTATTTACCTGCCAAGTTCACTTGAGAGTTCTTTAGACTTAGCTTTAATAAGACGATCTAAGATTGGTATTTGAGATCTCATTTGTTTAAAGCAATTTATCAATTTTTTTCCAAATATTCATGAGCGGCAGAGCACAGTCGTTTTTTTGATGCTGAAGTTAATCCTTGGACTGCGGTTGAATCTATTTTATCTTTTTTTTTTTTTTATAATGGTTGACTATGTTCATTTTGGAATTCCATATTTTTCTGCGATGGTTTTCTTACTTAGAATTCCCTGGAGTGGAGAATTTTTAATTTTTCCTCGATGGATAAGGATTTTCGTTTGTGACACATGTTTACCAATGAACTCATTGTGTATTTAAAAAAACAACATAAACGACTACTGATTCGAATAATACAGAAGTCGAAACAGAACTGAGCTAGTTTTGAGAAAAAAGTCAATGGAATTAGAGAGAGAGCAAAAGCAAATCGGATTAATTATGAGTAAAAAAAAACCTCAATTCTAGAAACTGGAGCTACTTCGTCTTCCCGCACTCATTCCACGTAATACAGTAAAAAAAAAAAAAAAAAATTCTAGCAGTTCGTTATAACAGAATATAATAATTCTCAGGCATCAAATTTAGTTCGTAGTTCGCACTAACCGAGGATTTCGCTATAACGAGGGGTTCAGCAGAAATATAATGGTAATTTTGGGGGGATAGTGTTTTGGTTCGCTATATCGAGGTGTTCGTTATATCCGAGTTCGTAATAATGAGGGTTTACTGTAGAACCAAAGAATTTAAATTTGTGTCTGAAACTTTATTTACAAAACAACTAGTTTTTCTCTTACGCAATCTGTTCTTGGGATTCTTTCTACAGTATTTCCTCTTATGGCCAAATTTTTTACACAAAAAACATTTTACTTTCTTAACTGCAGTAGCGAACTTAGCCTGGATCGCTAATGCAATTAGTTTGGGCAATTTCTGGAGAAATGGCCCGGTTTGGAGCCTTTAAAACAAATTACTGTACCATCATGATTTCTAGATGTTAAATTCCTATTTTTTGATCGAGATTTAATGTATGGTTTTTTGTAATTATTACTTTTAGTATAAAAGTTAGATCTGTTATGCTCACCTCTTTTTACCAGCTCTCCGAGTTGGGCCCTGATTTCTCAATTTCTTGGCTAAGATCTGAGGCGCTGCTTCGGCTTTTTCTACTCTACACTCCGCCTCTCCACCAGGAATGTAGCGGCTTCCGCCCTTCTAATGTTCTCCTGCAGCTCCTCCATTGTTCTGTTCGATTTTTCGGAGACTCTTGAAAGAATTTCGGATAAAAGTCCGATCATGATGTGGCGAATTTTCTCTCTCTCAGGCATTTTTGGATCTATGTCGTAGTAAAGTTTGCAGACACTATGGTAGTAGTCCCAAACGGCTTCATTCGGCTTTTGTTTTTTCTTGAGTTCGTAATGCTGAGTGCTTTGAGGAAATACCTCCGTTATTTCTTTTTTTGCCTCTTCATAATCCGTCCATTCTTCTCCCGCCGTGTCGAACCAATCCAAAGCGGCATCGCTCAAGTAGCAGGGGAGTAACTTGAAAAGCGCTTCGGTGTCCCAACCATTCGCCTTCGCCGCCCTTTCAAAATGTCGGAAAAATCTTTTTGGGTCCTCTCCAATACGGCCGCTAAAAGTGGGGACCAAAACTTTGACTCTTACAGGCCTAGACCCGCATTCCGACTTAGTTTCCTCCTCGTCCGACGCCATGGTGGTTCTTGAATAGTCCTTACTGCTCAGTACAATCAAGGATTGTCACACCCCTTGCCCGGCGCCTCCACCAAATTTGTGTCATCCCTATTCTTAAGTCTACACAGTCCAATGTGACACAGGGATCTTTGGGCAAGGGTAGTGCGGCAATTAATCTAACTAAGTACTATTTACACCATTTATTTATTTACAATAAACCATCTACAGGTCCCAACTACCAAAAAGGGGGTCTCTTAACTCATTAATACTCGGGACCACTTATATACTCGCTACTAAGGGCTACTATCCTACTCGAATACCACTCCTAGCCTGTCAGTGCCTGCCCCAGCCTCACTCTGCCTGTCCCAGACTGCCCATCTCAGACTCAGACTGCCTGAGCCTGCTCCTCTCAGACTGCCTGACTGTGTCTGACCCCGACTCCCTCTCAGACTGCCTCTTCTACTCGCCTGGGCCAGTCTCTTCTAGGAGTTCCCCCTCTCTCTCAGGGTCTCCTAGGTTCAATGGCCTGCTTAGCTTTTCCACGTGGCAATATACAAGTTATTTCATAAAAGCTTATGCCAATTCTTCATTCTTGGAGCGAAACTTTTGTTATGTTATCCGGATTACTATTATCAGTTTTGAATTTTGTTTCCGCAACTATTGAGGCATTTAGATGAAAAAGGCTGTAAGTGCCAAATTCTTGGTTTTGAGAAAACAAAAAACTATTATCTAAGCTCAAATGCGATTCGAAAATTAAGAAAAAATATTAGGGACATGTACAGCTATGAAATAAATACATTCTACTAAATAATTTTAGTATTTCTTTGTTCCATCTATGATGGCTAACTGTCTCATTTTTTTATCTAAGTTACGATAACGTCCCAAACTGTCAGCAATTACAGTATTTGCTATTGTCTAGACACTCGTTTCATACATACCCTATTAACTGAAATGTAGTAGAATAATTGTTTCCAAAGAGCCAGGCTGTCTTAAGTCAATTTTTATCGATTTTGAGGTTTAGACAGATCTTTATTAAATTGAAAGAAATTTAAATATTCGATTCTCTAAAGGTGGCCGAGATTTTAAAAGCCAAACCGTCGTCCAGTGTTTGTGATCCCTGAGACTTATGAAATAATTTTATTCTGAATTTTATGAATACACAGCGAAATTGAAAATGGTAGAAAAATGCAATAAAACAAATAATTTTATTTTGATTTGAACAAATACACACTAACTATTTATAAAAATTATGAAATTAAAATATTAAATACCATGTTCAATAAAACACAATCTTTTCGGGGGCGGTGCAAAATTTGAAATTTTTAACACTAAAAATCATGAAAATCTTATAATTGGACCTTCTCTTTCCATCTATTGATTTCAACTACTGTTTACCTTTTTCTAATGAAATCATAATCAGTAACATGTCATTAAGAAGATTTTCGATTTTGCGCCGCTTCCGAAAAGATTGTGTTGTATTGAACATGGTATTTGCTGTGTATTTATAAAAATCAGAATAAAATTATTTCATACTTTTTATTGCATTGATTTTTGCTCGGAGGATTCTCTGTCATTTAGAAAACTTTGCCCGAGGCTCACGAATCTTCGGATCCATACTGCTCGATTTTCTCCGATGGGTTTTGCCTCAAGGTGATCCGGAAGCCTGACAACATACCTTCCATTCAACATTTCCTTCATGGTCCTGTATGATGCTCTGCTCGAAAAAGAGGTTTTCAGACAAGGGACGCCAGTGATTAAAGCAGGGAAGAGGTCCCCACCGATGAGAACATCAACCGAGCCTGGTTTGCCGAACAATGGGTCTGCGAGCTCCTTACAGGTAAGGTCCTCTATTATGTCTGGTCGCACTGGCACTGCAGGGGTCTGCGCAATGCGATCAACGATTAATGCATCCGTCACGACCTGATATGGAGCACATTAAGATTCCCAATGGTCATTCCAGCTCATTGACCAGCAGAGGCTCCTCCAAGTCCTGAAATTAAGACCCTCGCACGATTGATGCTCCCTTCGATCTTACGAGCCAGCCTCGACATCACAAAAGAAAAGGGGCATGATCTGGCCCAATGACCGCTGTTAAGGC
Source organism: Aelia acuminata (assembly GCA_911387785.2). Classification (NCBI taxonomy): domain Eukaryota; kingdom Metazoa; phylum Arthropoda; class Insecta; order Hemiptera; family Pentatomidae; genus Aelia; species Aelia acuminata. The sequence continues at coordinate 171,195,287 of OU426980.1, forward strand.
AGTTTATGCATCCTTTCCAGCGATTCATGAACTTGATTCGTTCTTTTCTTGAGCTGTCGTTGACCTTTTAGCATTTATGCCGTGCATGCTGTTCCTTGCAAAAGGGGCAATGGTTGTTTTCATTCGTGGATTGCCTAGATTTCAATGATGGTAGTCGACTCTGTGCTGTGCTTAGCGTGATGTTATACTTCGAGGAGCTGGCTCGTGATGTACCCCTACTAGGTTGCATCTTACTGGTGACATTAGAGGTTCCGATGGCGTTTTCATCCAAACATAATCGAAGCGCAGTGATACGGTTTCCGACATAATCATAAATGTCGTGGTGCTTGGAAATTAAGTTAGAAAACTCCAGATGAGCCAGCTCGAACTCCTGACGAATTGTGGGGTCTAATCCTCGCAATTTATTCAAGGCGAGGAGGTAATTGGTCAATTCCTTCAGTTTGAGACTCTTGAAAGCTTCAATGTTGTCCACTACTCCGGTCAGAAAATCTCTATACGCGTTGAATCACGGCTTTTGTTTGAATTTAAGAGCCTGTTGAATATTATGCGATGCCAACACCCTTGGATTGTCATTATGTTTAATGACCGCATTCAAAGGCAGATCATACGAATCGGCAGTGATGGACATTTTGGATGTAAGAGCGGCAGCCTCTCCTTTAAGAGCTTCTCTTAGGTTATTGAATTTTTCCACATTTGATATGGAGTGCTCTTTGTTTGACGGGAGAGACGAAGGTGTTGCGGAAGTTCGACCAAAGCAGCAAGTCGCCATCAAACTGAGGGATCTATTCTTGGCAGGTGTGAGGAACGTTGAAAGGAGCTTGAGTTAAGAATAGAGGCATCGAGAGGCTTCCCACTTTTCTAGACGGTTGAAGGCTGTTCTTCCGGCCAGCATTTCCTTTTCCACTTCTTCCTAGAATTGTTGATCTTCCTTTCTAGGGAACTTGTCATCCTCCTTGGCCTTGATTTAGATCTCCTCAATCGACTCCCAAAGCTTCCTAAATCTCTCCCATGCCGCTTGGGCATCCTCAAACAAAACACGGAAGCATTCCGTTTTATCTGGCGATACATGGACTGGTGGCTAGCTTGTGAAGCTTTCCTTATAGTTCTGGTACGAGAATTTAAGTTGCATTTCGCAGCGCGAATGGCAGCGTTTTCTGTAGAAAGTGAAGTGATTTCTAATGATTTACTCATTATTCATTTAATGAAGGCCAGCAGAGGCAGTTGTATTTATATGTATATGTATGTCTAATATAATATGTAATATATATATATATATATGCATTGTCAGATGTAGTTGTCAGAACAATTACATAACCCCAAAATGCTATGAACCACTGTTATACAAACTTAAATGAAAGATACAAGGAGAAACTATATAATGATATCAAGAGAAAAAATCAAAATGCCGCACAAAAGGGGTAAATGTATAACAAAATGACTGAAAAGTTGAAATACCGTCCTGGAAGGACATAACACTAACAGAAGTGGTGAAAAAACTCAACCAAACACCAAATCATTATAATAAGGGGAATGAGAGAATGTCCGTTAAATGGAGTTCATAACACGGATCACAGACGTTAGGACATCTAGCTCTGTACTGAGCGCCTACCTCCATGGAAAGTATCGATAGCCTAACAAAATCACATCTCCTCAGTATTATAAGTACGAGAACTAAGGAGAGAATGTCCGTTAAACGGAGCCCACAATGTAGAGCACTGACGTTAGGTTGTCTAGCACTGTATGGAGTGCCTACCTCAATGAAAAGTATTGATAGCCTAGCAAAGCCACATCTCCTCAGTCTTAGAAATACAAGAACTAAGAAGAGAATGTCGTTAAATGGAGCTCATCACATGGATCACTGGCGTTAGGCTATCTAGCACTGTGCTGACCACCTACCTCCACAGAAAGTATCGATAGCCTAGCAAAACTACATCTCCTCAGTCTTATAAGTACAAGAACTAAGGAGAGAATGTCCGTTAAATGGAGCTCATGACAAGGAGCGCTGACGTTAGGTTATCTAGCACTGTATGGAGCGCCTGCCTCTATGGGAAGTATCGATAGCCTAGAAAAGCCACATCTCCTCAGTCTATACTATGAATGGCAAGCAACATGGTTCATTGTTTACAATATAATTATATTATACCTGAAATGTACCGCTATAATCAATAGGTATAAGTATGGTATCTGTAATTAATAGTTTTCACCCTGAATTATGAAAGTGTGTGGAAGCAATGCATGTAAATGGCATACAATATTTCATTTACAAGTTCCTAAAATATAAGTATAAATAAAGAAATATAAATAGTAATTAATTACTTTTGATTAACTGTTTTAGTGTATGAATAACAAAAAATCAAAAGGCATGGAGGTTGCATTTCACATTGTGAAGCAGTTAATCTCTTTGAACATAATTCACAATTGCTTGAAATTTACTATTTTTACTTGAGAAATCACTCCAGATGTAATAATGGATGCGATTGGCATATTATTTCACCTCGAAAAGCAGTTAAATTCTTTAAATATAATGCACACTTGCTTTTCATTAACTATACTTAACTATATTGTTATGCATGAGTAGGTAAATGGCATATAAATTAACCTTTATAGTAAGTCAATTGCCTTTCAAATAACCTACTGTTTATTTAAATTATATATGGTGATTTCCTGCATACCCTACATGATTGAACAATACAAGTACAAATCATTTAGCAGTGCAATAAGTTGACAGCGTGTGCCACATCTCAATCTGTTCAGTCAGCGGGTGCCACACCTAAATCTGTTCAGTACTTAACAAGGGTATCATCAACTTGACTAAAACCTTGGGATTTCTTTATGGTCATCGCTTTATTGTGAAGGCAAACCATTTAGGAAAATTGGTAGCTAAAAATTGGTGATGAAGGTTTATTTATGCATGTACATATATAACCTTACAACCATAGAACATCTTAATAAATTATTAGGAAAATTTTAGTTTGCCTTATTTAAACTTATTAATTACCATTGATTCATGTTCAATTAAATAATAGTCTGCCAATAAATACCAAAGGTAAGCTATGATCATTTTCATTAACTTTAAAGTGACAGGAACGTTCCATGGTGGAACGATGAATTAAAAAGGCAAAGAACAGAAACTAGGAAACTGTTCAATGCCGCTAAAACTACTTGCAGATGGGAGGCCTACAGGAAAGCCTTAACAAGTTATCAAAAATCTGTTAAAAACGCCAAAAGACAGGCATGGAGGAATTATTGTTCACTTCTGAACAAAATCCCAGAAGTAAGCCGGGTGAAAAAGATCTTAAACAAAACTGAACAGGAAACATTGGGAGCGCTAAGGGTGGAAGGAGAATTTACCACAAACGAGATGGAAACCCTTGAAAGCATGGCAAGAACCCAATTTCCTAACTGTGAAATAATTAAAAACTATGTTAACCACTTCACATATATTGAAACTATAAAGGATGAAATTATGTGGAAAAGTGCAAAAAACATAGTTACCAGCAGTGCTCTTGAATGGGCAATCGACACCATGAAGCCATTCAAATCAGCTGGTACAGATGGAATTTTTCCAGCTCTAATACAAAAAGGACTGGACATGCTAAGACCTCACCTCTTAAAACTTTTTAGAGGCAGCCTAACAATGGGATATATCCCAGCAGAATGGAGAATATCCAAAATACGCTATTTACCGAAACCAGGAAAAGAATCTTATCAAGATCCCAAATCATTCAGACCCATATGTCTGTCATCATTCCTAATGAAGACGTTAGAGAAAATTGTTGACAGACATGTGAGACAGCGAATATCGGAAACAAAACCGATACATAATAAGCAATATGCATACCAAGCAGGAAAATCCTGTGAAGTTGCATGGCACAAATTGATCTCTAGGATAGAAAAATCCATAGATCAAAAAGAAATAACAGTAGGCACCTTTGTTGACATCGAGGGTGCCTTTGACAAAACACCTTATAACATTATTAAAGAAGCTATAAGGGAAAGAAATGTAGAAAAAATTTCCTCTAGATGGATAGAAAGGATGCTGGAGGAAAGAATTCTAATATCCGAACTGGGACACGCCAAACTATGGATCAAACCTAGGGGAGGGTGTCCCCAAGGTGGCGTGATCTCACCGTTACTCTGGTGCCTAGTGGTGGATTCACTACTAGCAGAGCTAAACAATGCAGGCTTTTACGCACAGGGATACTCTGATGACATAGCAATAATAGTGGAAGGCAAATATCAAAGCGTACTCTCTGACCTATTAATAAACGCTATCAAAATATTAAATGATTGGTGCAAAAAAATGGATTAAACATCAATCCACAAAAAATTCACATTTGTTTCTTCACAAAGAGGAAAAAAATTGACATCAGACTTCCAGTGATAAATGGTTACCAGTTGATACCTACAACAGAAGTCAAGCACTTAGGAGTCACACTTGACCATAAATTAAACTGGCACCCACACATCAAAAACATAACCAATAAAGCTCTAAAATGCCTGTGGGCCTGTAAAAGGGCCATAGGCAAAAACTGGGGGCTACAACCAAAAATGATCTATTGGCTTTATATCACGGCAATAAGGCCAATGATCCTCTACTCAATCCTGCTCTGGTGGCACAAAGCAGGAGTTGGTAATAACAAAAACATCTTAAATAAACTACAGAGAACAGTATGTCTTATGATGACTGGCGCAATGAGAAACACACCAACAGCTGCAATGGAGGTGATGCTAAATCTAGCCCCACTGCAGATAGAGGTGGAGGCACAAGCAATGAAATCCTCTTACAGGATTGTAAAACAAAATAATCACTCCAAAGTTGAAACTGACGGAGGGCATTGGGAAATATTCAGGAAAATCGAGAATGACCGAGTGCTATCAATGAAATTAATTATCAAACAAAAATCGACAAAAAAGAACCACACTAATCCTATACAGGATTAAATTGTTACACGGATGGCTCGCTCACTAAAACAGGCTCAGGAGCGGGTATATGGAGAAAAGACAAACCCAAAGATGGAATTTTTATATCACTGGGAAAATATGCTTCGGTATTCCAATCAGAAATACTTGCTATTTGCCAGTGCGCCTCAGAGCTGCTGACTGAGGAAACAATCAATAAAAAGATAACTATATTCTCAGACAGCCAAGCAGCGATTGGGGCAATAAGAAATCAAACAACGAAATCAAAGGTAGTAAAAACCTGCATCACAACACTAAACAAATTAGCAGAAACTAACATAGTTAGAGTAGAATGGGTACCAGGACACTCTGGAATCCATGAAATGAAAAAGCGGACGAACTAGCAAGGGAAGGTTCCGCAAAAAAACCCATAACCACAGAACCAGTAATTGGAATTAGCATTAGCTATGCCAAAAGAAGGATTGGGGAAATTTATGGAGCTCTTAAGAAACAATATTGGAATGATAAAAACCACTATCACTCCAAACTCTTTTTAGAAGACTATTCTGCTAAAAGAAGCAAGTTGCTATTAAACTATGACAGGAAAGCACTCAAAAAAATTACAGCGATCTACACAGGACACTGTAAACTTAACAAACATATGTGCAAACTCGAGCTAGCAGAGTCACCAATATGTAGATTCTGCGGCAAAGAGAATGAAACAGCCAATCATATAATCTGCTGGTGCGACAGATTCGCAGGATCAAATGACTTAGACAACCCAGCAAGCATCCTAAAATTTACTGACAGTATAAAAATACTAATTTAGTACTGAAATCAATTTTAGGCGCACAATAGACCCACGGTTGTCGAGGTGCATAAAGCCGCAGACAAAAAAAAAAAAAAAAAAAAACTTTAAAGTGAAGTTTTAATTATCAAAAACTGCCACTTTTGAAATTATTGATAAATGATACAAACAGGTAAGCAAGGAAATAAACTAAGTAATAATAAAATCCATAAAATTTTTGGAAATAAGCCAATAAAATAATTGAAACAGATATCCGAACCATCAACTTTTGGCAAGGTTAGGTCACATTTTATTGCCAAAATAAAATTTTGAGAATTATCTCTATACAGCAAGCCAAAACAAATAGGTAGGTAGTTCTGATTAGGCAATTTAAATGAAATTACACTGCATTTACCAAAGATTGAGGTGGAACATTATGATAGGCAAGAGATGATTGTCTGTTCTTAGACAGTTAATATTAAAAGAATGAATAATACACAGAAATCGCCTTTATATAAACATTCAATGTTTAAGATGTATAATACACTGATAATATCCGGCCTGGTTTAGACCATTATTTTTGTTCTCCAGCCTCACCTTTACAATGTTGGTAGAGGTCCCTGGAGACAATACTTTTTAGTATGTTGCAAATGAAATAAAAGTGGACTGTATATTGATGTTTGACAAAATATAATGGATTTAACAAAAAGAGAATTATTCGATCATTGACTTTGGGGTGTATTGATCATTATTACAATGTTATTTTATCTCATAGCGAATGGCCAATAAAAAATACGTTCCAGTTTGTTAGTTAGTATATATTTTTGCTATTTTGTTTAAGGCCGAGACTCACTCATCGCCAGGCATGAATTCCCATCTTTTGGGGGCCGTGTCCTCTTTCCCTTCGATTTTTGTCACCGCACCGGGTTCCTGTTACCTCTACCACTGCCTTCTTTTTTTCTTCATATTCCTGCAGGGATGGTTTTCTGGGCTCACCTCTTCTACTCTTTTTTTTTCTATTCCTCACCAGCCCTTTCCTGTTCTGGGCGAAGGTCAAACTCCCAATGTTGCAACCCGGCTTTCGAGCCCTCCAGACCCGAAGGAAGGGGGGGTTCGACATAAAATTTCTGTTGGGCTCTGGATCTTCAACAATTATTCAAAATGTTTAGCAGTGCCATGGCCCATCATGTCATTGTGACCAAATTGAAACTTTCTTTTAAGATTTTAGGTGAGATATTTGAAGGTGAAATCTTGAAAAACTATAATCCTTAAAGTCTACTTTCTTGTTGCACTTATTGATGAACATTGAATATTTCGAATTGCTCCTTAACTAAGCCAGCATTTCTGCTTAACTCTGATGTTAGATAAGAAAGTTTCACCTACATCTTATCACCATTGGGACATAGGGTGGTATACTTGACCATTAAACCATGATCCTTTCTAATGCGCATGCGCCAGTTTCATCCTCTCCATATCACATGCTTTCACCTCCTATTTTAATTTTTTTTTTATAATTTACTTTGATAAAAATGAGACAAAATAATATGTTTTAATTTAATAATCCATTTATCATTGGTTTTAAAATCATGTTGGAAACACATATTTTTATTGTAACCTAACCACCCTCCATATAGGTTCATGATCTTTCTGTTTACTTTTAGATGTGAAGTTTGACGCTAATCTGCTTTGTTCCATTCTGTTATTTTGACTTTTGGCTGCGGATTTGGAGATTTCTTTTAGATCTATTTCTTTTGTGTTTTATTTGGGTTTTGGATAAGTAACTTGGTGTTTGTTTTTGGATTTGATTTAGTGTTTAATTGTTGTTTTGTTTTACGACCAAGTCATTTCTTGTAAAAGAGTTAATATGATTTAGAATTTATATTTTTTAATTAAATTAAAATTTTGTTTTTGCTACAGAAGATAATATATTCAAAATAATAATTAGTTGAAATTAATTAATAGTCACAACATAAACAAAAATGAGAGTTGAAGGTTCTGAACTTCATTGTTGAATTCTAACTGTGGCATGAATCTGTTTACCCCCTCTCTACTTCCCCTCCATCTACCCATTTAGACTCACAATACCGCAATCAAGCTATACATCTTCTGAAGATCAGTCTAATCAATTAACCAATGACACCTGGAATCACAAGATCAGGATGACTTACTTTTCAGATAGTGTATTGTTTACCGTGTTACTTCTTAGTTTGTAATGAACAGATGTTACACCTTGTACTACATTTTCAATTAGTGTAACCTTTTTACTTCATTTATTGATATGATTATTTATTGATTACTTCACTATTATAAAAGACTAGTGATTATTATTTAATATTTTTAAGAATTATGTAATAGTGTTATTATTTAGTTAACTATAATTTCATGGAATATTTCCTTGGATGCTATCACACCAATTTAATACTATAACAATTATTTAATACAAATTGTGATTGATTTATTTTATTATAATTTTATAGAATATTCCCTTAATATACTAACACACTTATTTATTATAAATACTTAACAAACTTTAATAGCATTAGATAACTTCAATTTTTTTAATCGATTGATTATTATATCGAATTGCAGGTTTTGATTTTGCATGGGCTGTCAATGGATATGTTTACCATACTAGACTTGATAATGCAGAAAATGTGCCAATTAAATCCTTACAAAGAACTGGAAACAATCTGCTGCCTTTAATGACTAGACTTGCATTTACTGCTTACCCTGATGAAGGACCAAAGAATGGCAATCTTGTTTTCTTCGATATTGTTGGAAAAATAATGTTTCATGTGCGTGAGAGCTCATCTTATTTGATTGCAATTGCAGCCATACTTTCTTCTTGTTTAATATTTTCTGAAAATTCTTGCACTTTCAGTAAAATAGTATCAGGTAATTTAATAATGTATCTTTTTTCATATTATTTTTTTTAATCCATTTCAGTAACTTCAGATGGTAGCATGATTTATTTTTTGTCAATACATTTTTTTTATTAGATTACTTCATAATTTCTTAGAGAAATATTCTTTGTTTCAATGGTATTCTTGGCCGTTCTTTGCACTATGATTGTAATGGTAATCGTTATAACTTATAAAACTGAAAAAAAAAAAATCTGGTGCGATGTAAACGCCATTTAGCATCTTCATAGAATACAGCTTTTTTCACATTTATTCAATTCTTTTTAATCGTCTTCATTAAGTACAGAGTATTATAATTATTGCAAAACTTGAAAGTATTCAGTATTTTCTATTCATCATAGAATATATATAATGAAGGAAATTTGTTGACCGTAGAAGATTATGAGATGGAAATGGTTGGGGGTGCGGTCAAATGAAAACACTATATGTGAAATAACATATATATTGTGCCGACGTTTCGACCCGATATTCAGGTCTTCTTCAGGGCTAAATATAAAACAAGATAGCAACCAATAAATATGAAGAAAAGAAAAATAATAAATAAATAAAATAATGAGTAATATATGTATCTATATACATATATATGCATGAAAAAATGAAAATGAGTAAATATTGCATAATAGAATAATATAATTTTTTTTTTTTTTTTTAAATATAATTTTTGTGTGTGGAATTAGATATTTAACAAAAGAATATGAATAAAATTTTTGGATTTTAAGTAATAATTAACAATAATTTAATAATTTAAGTAATATTTGACAATTGTATTACTTAAAATCCAAAAATTTTATTCATATTCTTTTGTTAAATATCTAATTCCACACACAAAAATTATATTTAAAAAAAAAAAAAAATTATATTATTCTATTATGCAATTATTTACTCATTTTCATTTTTTCATGCATATATATGTATATAGATACATATATTACTCATTATTTTATTTATTTATTATTTTTCTTTTCTTCATATTTTTTGGTTGCTATCTTGTTTTATATTTAGCCCTGAAGAAGACCTGAATATCAGGTCGAAACGTCGGCACAATATATGTTATTTCACATATAGTGTTTTCATTTGACCGCACCCCCAACCATTTCCATCTCATAGAATATATATATATATATATATATATATATATATATATATATATATATATATGTTTCTTTCTTTTTTTAAGAGGCCTAAAAAAACCCTAAATTCAGTTAAAATATCGTAGGAGAACAAATAGAAGGGGTGTTTGGTGCTCGCAGTATATAAAAACTTAATTTTCAATTTGTGTCTCTTATGCCTTTCTAGAAACCTAAAATGATTAAGGTTCCACTGAAACCACCTTCATTCCTAAATCTATTGTGGAACTAAAGTTTGTAAACTAAAATATAATTATAAAAAATTATCTTGTACCATATGTTTTTCATACTGTTAACTGCTATGAATAATTTGAGCATTACATATTTTTCTACGCATTTAGTCTCTAAAGAACAATAACATTTTTTATTCTTAAATAAAAAGGTTTTATTTTTGATAATATGGCAATGCAAACATGATGTTTGATTTTATAATTCACTATTTAGTTGTTATGAAAACTTCATTCAGTTACCATGGAAACAAATAATTTCCATTAAATATGTAGTTTTCAACACACAGTTAAATCACATTGGTCTCTGTTTCGCATGAGTCGAACGCGTTTACTTATTAACAATGGGCTGTCATTAAAGCCATACAGCCCATGGGAAAGATTTTTCAAGTGTTTAAGTGCTCTTTGAAACCTACTTATTTAATGGAAATTATTTAAGAACTTAATAACCTACTGGGGTCAATCAAACTCCATTACATAGGATAATAGATTGCTGAACCGCACCCTAGAGAATGATATCAGTGATCCGAAGAAACTAACTTATCATGCCTAGTAGCAGGGAGCTGTACGTGCTTAATGAACTGCATGACAGAACACTGCACACTGAAAAAGCTTCGTTAGCAGTTATATTTGTCGTCCTAGGATGACGTAATGGATTTGTGCAGGTGCTGTATGATTTGAGCTACCTCCAATGGTCCGACAAAGAGAAAAAAAGCTCCAATGAAATAAAATTATGTGAGAGCCTCTTTTTAACACATAGCTGTCAACGTCGCTGGCCCTTTCTCAACTCCATCTTGGGGGCTATATACTACTTCAGCAAGTGTTAGAGGCCTACTCATTGAAGGATCAGGTTACCACCACTGTTGCAGATGTCCATATAAAGGAGCTAATGAGTCGATTTGGTGTTCCCTTGAAGTGCATCGACCTAGGAATTTACTTCAAGTCTGATGTCTATTCCTGGATCTGAGAAGTACTAGGCCTGTGCAAGAAGCGAATTACACCACTCCACCCATAAATCTGATGGTACGGTGGAACACATGAATAGGGCTATCAACAGCTACTTGTCGAAAGTCATATCAGAACATCAGCAGGACTTGGCCTAGTATATACATTGTTTTTGCTTGCCTATGACTGTGAGGCCATGAGACAGACTTGTGCTAGTGTGTTTTTGGTGAAGAACTTTGCGATCTGAAGTTTGGTCTCAGCCCAGAAGGGAGGATTAGGTTTCTAATCTTCGGAAGCAGATGGATACCATCCATGAGAAGGAGCGCTAAGATGTCCGAGGAGGGAGATTTTGAATTTGGGGACCTGGTTTCGCTATTCAATTCCAGAAGACACCTAGGATACTCCCTGAAACTCAAGAGTTCTTGGAAAGTTCTTCGTTTTGGACTCATTAATTTCTAGCCTAAGTCTACTGGCGGAACCCGTCAGTACCAGGGAGGCATCAGTCACGGCCTGAAGGAAGCGTCCCACTATGTCTATGTCATCAGCATAGTTCAATAGTTGAACAAGCCTAGTAAAAATATTTTCTTGGCATTGGCCTAAGATCATGTCCCTCTCTCTCTAAGCTCAAGTGCTAGGTTGAACAACATACAGGCCAGAGTATTGCCGAAGTCCTTTTCTTGCATAAAATTCCTCGGATCTGTCGACATTTACCTCAACCATACATCTCACATCCTTCATGGTGAGCCATATCATGCGTATAAGTTTCTCTGGAATCTTAAGTTCTCTAAGAGCATAAAGCTCTTCCCGTTTTACGCTATCATACGCTGCATAGTGGGTTTTAGTTTTATATTTATGGCCTCTTTCAAGAAAAGTTCGCACACAGAACAACTGGTCTGAGGTAGATCTTCCTTTCCTTAATCCACTCTGGTATGGACCATGTTCATGCTCGGCGTGTGGTAATAGATGTTTGGATAAAACATGTGACAATATCTTGTAGGCACAGGATAATAGTGAGATACCTCGATAATTGCTGCATAGCAACCTTTCACCTTTTTTATGTATAGGACATATAATTGGCATATTCCAAACTGAGGGCATCACCTCATCTGTCCATATCACAAGGAGGAGGTCTTGTAGTGCTTTCGTAAGCTCGTTACCGCCGGATTTTAGGAGTTCTGCTGGTAGCCCATGAGCACTAGGAGCCTTATTATTTATAAGACTACTGTTGGCATCTGCAATCTCATCCTCATCAGGTGGCTCCATCTCTTTTTCTTCTGTATGACTTATGTTGATTTCCTCATGACTAGAATCTTTGCCACTACAGTTGAAGAGATCATTGAAGTAATTCCTCCAATCAATCTTGTTGGTCACCAGGTTACCCTCTTGATCCTTACATGATTTCAATTTATTGGTGTAGGGTTTTCTTTCATTGTTGACCATTCTGAAGAAGTCCATACTTTCTTTATTTTGGTGCAGTTCTATTTTTTGTAACTCTTCTCTCTCCTTCTGTTGTTTCTTCGTGTGGTGTATGTGCTTCTCTTCCTTCCTTTTCAGACGATATTCATCAACAGCCCTTTTTGTGAATGTCCTAATCATTGCTGCATACACCATATTCCATCTATTCGTGGCTGCTCTGCATTCCTCATCCAACCATGGTGACCTTGGTTCCTTCTCGTGTAGTCCTAGTACTTCTTCAACTGTTTCCATTATCGCTTAGTAGATAAAAGTGCTACCAGACTCCTCAATGTCCTAACCACCATCAAAGCTTCCTGGACACATTTAAGTCATGTAGTTCAGCGTATCTATGTTGAGTTTCTGGATCCTTCAACTTTCTGAGGTTGAAACTTTTGCGTTTTCCAATAGCTTCGGACTTTCCTATTGGGCAGATCTTGGCTGTTATGCTATGCTCAGAAAGGGTCTGAATCTATATTAGTCCCTCTGAATGTCCTGACATTCTGTAGATTGCTTCTATCAGGATATGGTCTGCCGATCGGGTGTCCTTGTGAATATTCTTGTGCGGTTGCAGGGTACTCCCTACAAGATTTCTTGACTCAGCGAAATTAATGAGCCTTCGACCATTATCGTTGATTGTATCATGAAGGCTGTGCTTTCCTATTATCCGCTGGTATACTGGGTGTCCCAGACCTAGTGTAAAAAAAAAAAATTGGGTAATACTGCATGCTAAACGGGATAGAATGGCGCAGAAACAAGTTTCCTATCTCAATCTGTTGATGAGATGGAATTTTTTTTTTTTTTTAATTTTAATTTTTTCTAAAAAATGGCAGTTTTCTCTACTTCGGTTTAGCGTAGAAACAAAATCAATGATATTTTCTTAATCACCATTAAATTTCCTAAAAGATGAGTTAGGTTTGGATATTTTAAATCTACTTTCAGTGGGCCCGTTTAACGCGCAAAACACAAAACATTTATTAAATCTAAAACACGGGCATAGATAGGCGCACAATAGACCTAGTGTGGTCGCGATGCATTAAGCCGCGGGGAAAAAAAAAAAAAAAATATCTGTAATGAAATTACGAACTCACATTCACGGATACCACTAGCTCGGGCTCCACTCCCGTGATCTCTGCCCTTGTTTATCTTATTTATATGTTGATCCTGTTGTTTCCTTGTTCAAAACAAACTTATTCTATGTTTAAAGTAAAACTAATAAGGAAAATACATTTAATTAATTTAAATTTATCAGTAAATTACAATACTTTGCTTACGAACTAATAAAGTTATAAAGAAAAAAAATAGAATACAGATTTAAAATAAAACTAAAAGAACCATAACACCCAATTGGACAAATTTTACTTCCTAAATAAAAAAGTTAAACCTTGATAAGTAACCACCTATTTTTTTTCTTTATACAAAAAAAAAATTACTGTTTCCCATAGATTAAATAAGTTGATATCTGGACATAGAATAACTATTATACGCATGGAAAAAAATAAACTTTCCCGTCACATCTTTGTCTATAAAGCTCCTTCCACCTCTATTGTTCCCCTGTCGATTGGCCGTAACACCACTCCCTCTTTAAAGCTGATCTGCCCCACAGCAGGTTGGGAATGGAGGTGAGGGTTACGGTGATAAGCCTGTCATAAATTGGTGTTCTCGATTTGGCTCTCGAGGAGTAAAAAACACTTATCAAAACTGATACCCTTGAATCGAAGAAAATCTCTTCCAGCATCACCTTAACCCTCCTCCAATCCAGACCGTTGTATCCACAACCCAACATTGGGTGTATGAACTTGCAGGTCAAAGAGGCTTTTCCAAAAATCTTCGTATGATGGCTTCTGGCATGGATAACGCTTTATGCCAAGTAGAATAGATGTTGGTCCTCTTGTAAGCAATGGAATGCTTTGCCGATGCAGTGGTCCTTGGTTTTCTAGGTCTTCAACACAGCCAAACTTCTTCCTGAAAATTGTGGCGGAGTTCTCAGAACATTCATAAATGCTCAGCTACAAAATGTGAGAGGCCTAGGGAAGTAGCGACACCATCGATCAGTCATAGTACCGCTATCAGCCGCCGGCCCTCCTGGTTGGGGCAATAGTACACTAACACATACACCAAATACACAACTACATCACACGTTACACAAGGTCACATAGCACGTGGCAAGTTCTACAATTATACACTGTTGAGTTTACATGCCACCATAGAAGTGTCTGAAGAAGAAGACAAGGATGCCTTTTATGAACTATTAGAAAGGACACTGGATGCCCTGGGTATGATATGAAAGTAATTTATTAATGATAAGTAAATATTTGAAAGATTTTAATACCAAGTTAGGGAAAGAAGCTATACTGGGTGTCCCAGACCTAGTATAAAAAAAAAAAAAATGCGTGATACTGCATGCTAAACGGGATAGCATGGCGCAGAAACGTGTTTCCTATCTCAATCTGTTGAGGAGATAGAATTTTTTTTATTTTTAAAATTTTATTTTTTTCTAAAAAAATGGCAGTTTTCTCTACTTCAGTTTAACGTAGAAACAAAAACAATTATATTTTCTTGATCAGCATTGAATTTCCTAAAATAGGAGTTAGGTTTGATTATTTTAAATCCACTTTCAGTGGGCCGTTTAATGCGCAAAACGCAAAACATTTATTAAAACTTAAATTATTAATAGTTTTTGAAAATTCCTCACTCCTCACTGGAGCACCATAGAAGCTGTCAAATTTCCTAAAAACTGCGGATTTTAGTTAGCTTTTTAATGGTGTACCCCCATAATACAATTGCACTTCACCTTTTGAGTCTAAAAGAAGGTTTTTGATGAAAAACAGAGAGTAAATACTTGATTGCTTCAAGTACCTACTAGAAAAACTACTTGATTGAATAAAAGTATTAGTTATGTTATATTCTTGTAAATACACATGAGGAGTAAAGAGTTGTGATGGTGGCAAGCCCTCCCTCCTCTTCCCCCCCCCCCCGAAATAAAATAAAAATAATCTTATTTATAGGGAGTCAAGGGGAGGGGGGGAGATGACCCAAATTCTTGCTCAGCAAAAATTTGGGTCACCTCCCCCCCCCTTGACTCCCTATAAATAAGATTATTTTTATTTTATTTCGGGGGGGGGGAAGAGGAGGGAGGGCTTGCCACCAATGATGAGGGCTTTGATATTTGCCTTGCATTAGGATTGCAATATCGTCAGTGTTTCCCTGTGCATAAAAGCCTGCGTTATTTAATCTTTCCAGCAGTGAGTCCACCACTAGACACCAATGTAGGGGTGAGATCACACCTCCCGTGGATATCCCCCTCTCGGTTTAATCCATAGTTTGGTGTGTCCCATTTCTGATAGTAGAATTCTTCCCTCCAGCATCTTTTCGATCCATCTGGAGGAGATACTGTCTACATTTCTGCTCCTTAGTGCGTTTTTGATGATGTTGTAAGGGGTTTTGTCAAAGGCTCCTTCAATGCCTACAAAGGTGCCTTGTGTTATTTCTTTTTGATCTATGGATTTTTCAATCCTTGAGACCAAATTGTGCAGTCCTACCTCGTAGGATTTGCCTGCTTGGTATGCATATTGCCTTTCATGTATCGGGTTTACTTCCGTTATCTGTTTTCTCACATGCCTATCGATTATTTTTTCCATTATTTTCATAAGGAACGATGATAGGCATATGGGTCTGAATGCTTTAGGGTCTTCATATGTTCCTTTACCTGGCTTTGGTAAGTACCTTATTTTTGTTTTAAATAATTTATTTTTGAAGAGAAAAGATTTGGCTCCTTTCTTCTTTTCTCTTCTTTTCTTTCTTTCTTTTCTCTTTTCTTTTCTCTTCAAAAATAAATTATTTAAAATAATTTAAAAAATAGGTGGTTACCCACAATTATGGTTAAATTAATATAAAATAATGCATGTCTATCAAATTTTGGCATATCCCTTATCAAAAGGACAATTCAAATTTAATTTTAAGCTATGTTTGACAATTGTGGGATCCATACAGCTGGACTAATTAATTTTAAAATGTGCGCAAATGGTGCAACTTATAGGTGTGCCACTGCAGGCGACTAAATAAAGATATCATACTTAAATTAAATTATTAGTGTATAGAAATGAATTAAAAATATTATATATATATTTTATTAACTACGTTCTCAAGAACGAAGTATGTTAAACCGGGTTGATTTGGAGTGTCTTATGAGACAATGAAAAGGGAATTTGTGAAAAGATTTAGTGATCCGAGAGAAAAAGAAAAAACTAGAAGGAGAACTGAGTGAGGCCAGGTAGGGAGTGGCTGAGCCAGCCAAGGTGTTTGCGGAGAGTCAGACCCATCGGGGCGCAGTTAATTGCAAGTATTGAAGAAGATGAAGAAAGAGGGATATTAACCGAATACATTGAGGATAGAGTTCTAGTGGCTTTTAGGAGAGGACTCAGGCCAGAGACAGCTAGGTTAATGCAAGCCTTGGCACCGACCATGTTGTAGGAAGCAATCAGCAAGGCTGAACTGTTTGACTTAAACAAAGAATTGAGCAGGGATAGCAGAGGTTAGCGAGAATCATTTATGGTGGAAACTGAAGAACAAACTGAGGTGGACGTCAGTAGGACAACCCGAGACTTTGAGAGATTGGATGTAAACATGGTGAGACCTACCGAACGAGCCCAGAAGTGCTACTGTTGTGGAAAAGAAGGGCACTTAGCCAGAGGATGTCTTCAGCCTCCATCGAACTCTTCTGCCACGAATAGGACAACAACCGTCATGAACCGCAAGTGTTTCTCCTGTTGAAGGCCGCTTTGCCCGAAAATGTAGGAGCATAAGAGATCAACGAAGATATGAGGGCAATAGCACTAACTTTCGCTCTTCCAATAGGGAACCAAAAGAGCAAGATCTGTTTTGAACCCCAACTACAGGTCTGAAGGAGACAAGGGGTTCTCTCATATGGTACCAGGGACCAGAGATACGAGGCCCAGGAGGGGAAACCATTTTAGTATTTATGGAGATGAAGGGAGTTGCGCACTATATGCGCAGATAGGACGGCGGAGATAACGCTAACAAGGTCCCCCATCCAAGCAGTGTCCTTATGGTCAGCTAAAATAAAAGCTAGAGGGGTGACGGGACAGGCGTTAAAAATAGAAGTAACGCAACGAGTTAGGGGCAAGTTGAGAGGGAAGGAGTTCACGCACCCCATCCTAATCTTACAGCTTGACCTACCAGGCGATGTCATTATTGAAATGGATGTGCTTGCCATGATTGGGGCTGCAGTGCTGGCAAAGGAACGGCGATTGGAAGTAGTGGATGTGAGCGAGAAAGCAAACGTTTATAGAGTGGAAGAGATTCATCAAGGAATGAAGAAATTGTGCCAAACTAATAAAGGCTAAGAGGGGAATAGAAATGGAATGCAACACGGGAACAGATCGAGGGGGAGGAAGAGGTAAACCAGCTACAAAAGGCGAGACTGTGAGTGAGTAACAAAGGGAAGAGAAATAGACAAAGAAGAAGAAGAAAAGGGTACGAAAGAGAGGGAACCCAACTTCTGGACCCATCAACAGAGAAAGAAGCCCCCGAGCTGGTAACCACCAAATCACCAGTTAAGATACCCCCCTATAGTGAGGTGATATTGCGAGAACAGAGTTCCCTATCGCTTGCTCACAGACCAGGGTGATTACTTTGTTTCGGATCTGTTTAAAGAAGTTTGCAAAATATTAGCAAAGCTACAGATGACCCTGTATCATCCACAGAGTAACGGGACGTTAGAAAGGTTCCATAGAACGCTTGGCGATTCCCAAGCTCACTTTGTCAGAAAAGACTGTTTTTCTTTTTAAAAAAACTTAAATTAATTAATCAAATTTTGTTATATGTTGTTTTTTTTGCCCCAGCCTGAGATTTCGCTATTTTTCTCAAGCCTTTTCTTTTCCATCTAGTTACTTTTTTTTCCTTTTCTTTTTAAAATATTGTGGCGTCAAAATAAACTAGATTGTTCAGAGAAATTATTATTATTATGATTTTTCTTTTCTTTTTTGTTAGCTACAGATAATTTTCTCTATATTATACTTTTCTTGTCAATTTTGTTTATTTGCTTGTTTTTGTTAGTATTGTTTTTGTTTTTTTTTATCTATACATTTTTGGCTGGCTTGGGTTTTGGCTCTTTTCTTGTGAATTTCCTTCACAAGCCGCATTGTCCCGGACGTTAATTTACAACCCACCCTTCTTCACTGAGCTTAAAGGCAAATTATCATTATTGAAAATTCCTTCAGGATCTCTACGTAATATTTTGGCGCCCAACATGGGGCTTTATTTTAGATAACGTGGAGGAACATTTTTGGCAAATCATTTCTGGCATATTTTTTTTATTATTATTATTATTAATTTATGCTTAAATTCAAAATGAAGGTTGAACTGTTGTTAAAAAAAAAATTGGAGTATGAACTCAGAGTCAGAGGGGGTTGATGGTATTAGCAAATCGGAGGAGATGCGAAAGAAACTTAGGACTCTTTTAAAATTAGAAAAAGCTGGGAAATTAGTAGCTTCAGATCCGATCTTAGTAGCGGTGAATGAGTTGAAAATTTGTAAGGAAATGACTAATAATATTAGTTCTAATAATAATAATATGACTAATAAATTTTGCCGCCTCGAAAAACCTACTAATAATCAAAAGTACTACGTTTAAACATAAAGATATACATAAATATACTTGGACGTCACCGGATTCGCAAACCCGTAATCAAATTGATCACGTCTTGGTTCAACGTAGGTGGCACAATAGCATAATTAATATTCGATCATATCGTGGGGCCGAATGCGGATCGGATCATGAACTAGTAATCGCGAAAATTCGCCAGAGACTTATAATACAAGGGAAAAATGAGGCTGGTTTTAAATATGATAATTTTAATGTCGAGAAGTTAAAAATTCCGACGATTAGAAAACAATTCGAACTGGAAGTCAAAAATAGGTTTGAGGCGTTGGAATCCTCTGACGAGGATAACGAAGACATTGATAAGTTGTGGGAAGGTATCAGGGATAGTATTAAAGAGGTCGGCAACTCGTGTCTTGGAAAAAGGGAAAATAAAAATAAACCTTGGTTCGATAAAGAATGTATGAACATGTGCGACAAAAGAAAAGCCGCTAAATTAGAAGCGTTAAATATTCCTAACGAAATCAATCTTGCTAACCTTCGAGCATTAAGAAAAGAAACTACTAAACTGCACAAATTTAAGAAGCGAGAATATCTCAAAAATAAAATAATAGCGATTGAAAGTAACAAAATCGAGAATAACGTTAAAGCCATGTACGAAGGCATAAACAGAATTCGTAAACGGTCGGGCCCGGTTACAACTGGAATTAGGGATGAAAACAACAATATCCTGGCCGATCCGGTAGATATCTTAAGACGGTTCAAGGAACATTTCGATAGTATTTTAAATACTGAAAATAATAGTCTATCTTCCCCTTCGGAATACCAGAGTGCTGAACCGTTAATTGAAGAACCGAGTAAAGAGGAGGTTGAAATAGCCATTAGAAAATTAAAATCTCATAAAGCAGCGGGAACAGACAATATCCATAGCGAATTAATAAAGGCATGCGGAGAAGCTGGGACTTCAAAAATATTTCTTTTGGTTAAAAAGATCTGGGAACAAGAAAAGATACCCGAAGAGTGGAAAGAATCTATTCTCATTCCGATTCACAAAAAGGGATCAAAAACGGATTGCAATAACTATCGCGGAATCTCACTCCTTCCGGTTTGCTATAAAATATTTACGTTAATCCTAACTAGTCGAATCACTGTATACGCGGAGGAAATTATTGGAGAATATCAATGTGGTTTCAGGCAAAACCGTTCAACCGTTGACCAAATATTCTCTCTCCGCCAAATATTAGAGAAAAAATTAGAGTATAACGGAATAGTACATCAGCTTTTTATCGATTTCAAAAAGGCATATGACTCTATTAACCGCCAAAAGTTGTATGACATTATGGTTGAGCAGGGAATACCAAAAAAATTAGTAAACTTAGTAAAAATGTGTATGACTGAAACGTTCAATAAAGTTAGAATCGGTAATTATTTTTCAGAGAAGTTCGAGGTCCGCTCTGGTTTGAAACAAGGAGATTCTCTCTCACCTGTTTTATTTAATTTAGCGCTGGAATATGCCATTAGGGAGGTGACACGTACCGGAAAGGGAAATAAATATGGATAAGACAAAATATATGGTTAGTCGTAGAAGTGGTGAGGATTTCGCTGATATCAATGTAGGGGGGAACACGTTTGAACACGTAGAGAAATTTAGATATTTAGGGGCGATGATAACTAGAAAAAACGAAATCGATGAGGAAATTAAGGCTAGATTAAAAGCCGGTAATGCTTGCTACTTTTCAGTCGCGAAATTGCTTAGCTCACGCCTTCTGTCCCGAAACTTAAAAATTAGGATTTACAAAACTATTATTCTTCCAACGGTCCTTTACGGATGCGAAACTTGGCCGCTGACATTGAGGGATGAGCAAAGGCTCAGAGTTTTTGAAAATAAAGTATTGCGCAGAATATTCAGACCGAAGAGGGATGAACTAACCGGAGAATTTAGACGCTTACATAACGCCGAACTGAGCGAGCTTTACCCAGTAAATATAATTGACGTGATTGCAGCAAGACGAATGAAATGGGCGTGTAAAATTGCGAAACTTGGCTGTGAACGAATTCCGAAAAGATTGATAGGCGCGGTGCCGAATGGGAAACGTCCGAGGGGCAGGCCGAGACGGAGGTGGGAGGATTGTGTTAGGGCGGATCTATCGAAGTTGGGTCTGGAAGACGGTCGATGGATGGAGGTGTGCAGGGAGTGAGTGGTGGTGTCGGCATCGAACCTTCGGGTTCGTTAAGCCTTTATTATTATTATAGTGCACGTGCTTCTTGAAATTGTGGAAGATATGAGGGTGGCCCGTCACACTTCACTCCTTAATCTTTTTATTTCAGCATACGATTTATTTTGTAGTCCAGCTATTCGTTTCTAGGGACTATACAGCTCAGCTCTGGGAAGAAATACGGAAGCGTACCCAGGGTCCAACCAAAAGTATGGGCATGTACATGGGGGTGCATGAAAAATTAGTTTTTCCAACTTCCCACCTTGTCTTCAGAACAGGAGATATTGGAAATATTGATGAGGAATATTCATCCTTACTCTCAGGATTTACTTGCGCTTCGATCCATTACCTCAGTTTAGGAACTGTTGGATCTAAGTCGAAAACTGGAGAAGGCTAGATATAGAATGGAGCTGCATCGGCCACCACCAATAAACCAAGGAATTTTGGAGCCAGACTTGGCTTACCAACCACAACCTAATAAGACAAGGGCTATAGCCAAAAAAGTTATTGTCCACAGGTTTCATATTCAACCAACTTTAGACAGTTTAGGTGTTGGAATTGTGATGAGACTAATCACTCGTTCAGGAAGTGTCCTGAACCTAAGAAGAAATTGTGCAAGGGCTGCAGATGGAAAGAAGTGGATCGCAAATCTTGTCGGAATTGCCATAAGCAGTTAAACCGCAGGGAAACGAAGGAGAGGGGCAGGCTTAGCTGGATAGAAGCCTGGTTGTTACATCAAGTCCACAACACGAGCAGAGTGGGAAGAATGGCTCTATACCATTAGGGAAGTTTAGTCTAGGAAACCTAGGACATTTTAGGATCAGTTAGGCCTAGTCCACGTCGGCACACCGCTCCTAGTCCTCGCTAATCCCCTGGCTCCCCGCACCTCAACCCTTACCCCAGGCCTGTCCACAACAGGGCATTGAACCAAGCACCACTGTCACCTTTAAAGGGAAGCTGCTGCTCCTGATAGGTATGTAAAAACATCGTGAAGCGCACACAGAACTTTATCTGACCGAAATATTGGGCTAGATCGAATTTCATCTCATCTTTCATAAATATTTAATATTATAAATATTTAATATATCATCGAAGTCTTTTCAGAAATTGATTGTCTTAAATCGGTGGAATTCTGCATTAGTTATGAATATTAATATTTACATTAATATCAATTAACAATACCAGTGTGTTATATCCCCTAGTAATTAATCCCAATTAATTTACAACCAAGG
This sequence comes from Aelia acuminata, assembly GCA_911387785.2. Classification (NCBI taxonomy): domain Eukaryota; kingdom Metazoa; phylum Arthropoda; class Insecta; order Hemiptera; family Pentatomidae; genus Aelia; species Aelia acuminata. The sequence continues at coordinate 171,217,718 of OU426980.1, forward strand.
CCCATTATATCAACTTAACAAACCCTAGGGAGAAGGCAAAAAATTGTAGCAGGAATGGCAGAACATTCTTTTCAAGATACTCCTAATTCTTCTTAACGGTATCTCTTTAACTTGTCGCAAGATCGTACAGCGACTGATATAAGCAAAATCTATTAATATTAATATCTTTAAAATATACCTTTATGAATTTATTAGTGCTTCCATTAATTTTGTAATTTAAGATTTATGGAATAGTAAGCAATAGAAGTTATTACTATCATAACAATAATTTTTGGGTTTCAGTTTATATTGTAGCTATAAAACCCAATTTTGTAGATAAAAACTTAACATAGTGCAAAGTAATATTTAAATAAAAAATCATTAATATCGTTTGTTATTTTATTTAAACAAGTTGTTAGTGCATAGCTATATAAAATAGTAAACAAGTTCAATTAGATTGGGTTGTTTTAAAAATATAAACATATGTCGATATGTCAGTGCCGTAAAGCCCACTGGTGCAAAATGATTCTGGATTTTAATTTATATTATATGTATAAAGCCCAATTTAGTAATCATGCGTGGATCTTTTATATTTATTTAAACAATTAAATTTAGTAGAATCAAAGAGCATATTCCATCAATGCAAACTATTATTTATGCAAAATCATTAATTTCATAGAAAAAGTTGTAAGATCTTAAATATCAGTTAAGTATATAATTATATAATTAATTAAAGATATTAAATTACAATAAGTTTTAAAAATACGCGCGTAGAAAAATGTCCAATAAATGACAGCGCCGTAAAGCCTGCCAGTATGAAATCATTTTGAGTTTTCAATTTATATTATAGCTATAAAGCCCGTTTTGGTAGTAATTATTGGATATTTTATAAATATTTAAAAAATTAAAGTTATTATGAACAAATTTAATATTAATGTTTATTAATATTTACATAAGAAATCATTAACGTCATTGACTAAATTATTAGAAAAATATGTACTACTTTAAATATCAGTTAGTACACAATTATATAAATTATTAAATTAGGATATGTTTTAAAAATACGCAAATATAAAAATGATTGGAGAAATGACGTTGTCGTAAAGCCCCCTGGTGCAAAATAATTCAGGATTTCAATTTATATCATTATATTAATAAAGCCCAATTTAGTAGTAATACTTATATATTTTATAATTAATTAAACAATTATATAATTAATTGAAGATATTAAATTATGATAGGTTTTAAAAATACGCATAAGGTTTGATAAATGACGTAAAGCCCTAGATAAAAAATAAGTCAGGATTTCAATTTATATCATCTTTAATAGGATGTATTAAAAAAAATGACCGTTTTATCAAATTCAGGAGTTCAAAAGTCTGTAAATATTTTAATACTACTTAATAATCCCTTTAGAGCATTCTCTAATATTGGACTTCTTCAAAAAAAGCCTCAGTTTAGTTATTTATTTCAAAGAAGAAACATGACAATGTCTACAAAATTCTTGTAATTTTAAGACATTACTGGAAAAAAATTTCACAGCCGCTGAACCAACTCGTAAAATTATTAAATATAAAGGGGAAGGTGTCCTTGACCAGTGCACTACACGGCATTGCTTTGAAAAATTTAGAAGCAGAGATACAACGGAAAGGAAGAAGGGCTCCGGGTGACCATTAATGGATATTGATGAGTTTCTGAAGGAAGTTGTTGAGTCAAATTCGTCCACAAGTACTTGCGAACTTGCCAGGTAGTGTCGTATATCAAAAGATACTGTTAGTCGCCATCTTCTCTCTTTGGAGAAGGTTAAAAAGACCAGTAGACTGGTCCCTCACGAACTTACTCCTCAGCAATCAGCTAAGAAGCTAGAAATTTGTGAAAATTTATTGAAAAACCCTTGTGATATGAGATTTTATTGGAAGATTGTTACCTTTCATGAAAAGTGGGTTTACTGGCAAAATCCGAATGCCCACAAGCAATGGCTAGATAGCAATTCATCACAATTTGTTCCTGATGGATGACACTATGAATTCTGAACTCTACTGCGAACAACTGGAAAGATTGTACGCAAAGTTGTCAGAGCGTTATCCTGCTCTGATCAACTGAAAAGGAGTTTTTTTTCCAACAAGATAATGCTCGTCCACACTCTTCCCGTCGAACCAAAGGAAAGTTTACAGAACTTCATGGGTTTGAACTCCTGCCTCATCCACCATATAGTCCAGTCCTCACACTATCGGATTACTACTTGTTTCGATCCATGGCCCATTTTCTTCTAGGGAAAAAAATTGATAATTTTGCGGAAGTTGAAAATGTGGTCCACCTAAGGAATGGTATCAGCGTGGCATTGAGCATTTGGCTAGCAGATGGCTAATGACGGTAGATAACAATGGAATGTACTTTGAGTATTAATTGTATTTTATATCAAAGAAATAATAATACAAATATTTGGTTAAAAAAAGGTCGTTTTTTTTTTTTTTTTTTTTTTTTTTTTTTTTTTTTTTTTTTTTTTTTTTTTATACATCCCCAATTTAGTAGTAATTTTTGTATCTTTTATAATTAATTAAACAATAAAATTTTTAAAATCAAAATACCAAATTTGCATTAATGCAATGTACACTCCTGGTCAAAAGTATCGCAACACCTAAGAATTTCTGGTATTTAAAATAAAATGGAGAGTGTGTCCCCTAATTCCATTACAGGGTGAAGTATGATAAGCATTAGGATTATCTAGGAATCTTATGAAAGGATTAAGGACATCAGAAGGTCTTTTTTCAGTGATAATTCACACAGTTGATTCAGTGTTTTCATGCATTTCATTGTTTGACAGTGAGTACAGTTATATTGTGAATAATTTTTGCCTAGAGACTGTATCCAGACATAAAATGAACAGACCTTTGCATCTCAGTTCAGAGGAATCCATCGATGACCGCTTTCTAAGGGTTCAAGCACTCCGGAGACGGGTATCAACGAATCCAGAGCTCCAAAATCTACTCCTTCAGGTGCGTAACTTATGCATATTAAGGCAAACTGTAAAGAGGAGGCATCATGAAGTTGGACTTTCCTCGAGAAGCCCCGCGGCTCACCAGGCAAAATCGTATAGTGAGACTTGCATTTGCAAGAGAATGTGTGAATTGGACCACGGATGATTGGAAGTGCGTAGTCTTCACTGACAAAACGAGAGTCTCTCTCCATAGTCCAGACGGTCGAGGCAGTCTGGAGCAGGCCTCAGGAACGGTTCAGCCAATGCTGCATCAGTCCCCGTATGCCTTATGGAGGAGACTCTTTAATGTTCTGGGGAGGATTCTCCTGAGGAGCTCATATAGAGCTTATCGTGGTGCTTGATGGGGCTCTGACAGGTCCCATTAAGGTTTGTGGAGGAAACCATTCAAGGACATGTCATGACTTTCATGCATTTCATTGGCCCAGACGCACTGTTTAACCACGACAATGGACGGACCCACACTGCGACTGCGTCCCAAACTGCCTCGACTACGCTGAAATCGAAAGACTTCAATGGCCTGCAACAAGCCCTGATTTAATTTGTATAGAGCATCTGTGGGACACACTAGTAGAGTATGATTAAATTCCGAAATCCTGCACCCAAAACTTAGCCAAGAATAACATGGCAAATACATCTAGGAGTTATGTAAGAAATAAAATTACGGTGATAAAAAGACAAAGAGTCTTGTGTCCTCAAAAAGAAAATGCTAATTTGGAAATGGGCGAAAATATAATCAGAGATTTTTCTATCCCGTTATTGCCTTCACAACCTATCACAGACAACCCTTATAAAGAAAAAATATTTAGGGATAAAGGAAATATCTTAAAGAAAGAAGATAAGTTAAATTTATTTACGAATGCTTTCCTGGCAGTAGTAAATACTGTTATAATAGCATCCAAAAACCAAAACATCACTGAGGATGAAATTAAAAATATAACCTTAGATAACCTTGTCAGGGATAACATCTACGATGTTAGAAATTCCATAGAGGCAAAAAGAAAAAAGAAAAGATTTAGAAATTAAAGAAGATGAAACAATGATTAGTTGGTATGCCATCAGTCTGTTTACTCATATCCCACTAAAAGTAGCTTATAAAATAATTGAGCAAAAGTGGCATAAGGTTAAGCCATATACTAAAATAAAAAATAAGAATATTTTCTGGGAAGGCCTTAAACTTATAAGTGAAAACAGTTTTTTCAAATTTAATAATGAATTATACAGACAATTGGGAGGTTGTCCAATGGGTGGGGTATTGTCTGTTGCAATCTCAGGCATTGTAATGAATGAGGTAATAGATGAGGCTATAAAAAGTACAGGGATAAGACCAAGGATTTTATTGAAATACATTGACGACCTTTTTAGTATTGTGGATAAGAAGGATGCAGCTCATTTCTTAGAAGCCCTCAATAACTTTCATGATAAACTTAAATTTACAGTGGAATCAGAAAGAGAAGGAATGATAAGATTTTTGGACATGAACGTAATCAGGACGGGAAAGAAAATTCTTACAAAGTGGACAAAAAAAGAAACCACAAGTAACAGGGTTTTAAATTTTCTATCTCATCATCCACGACATATCAAGATAAATCTGCTAAACTATACCATGTCCAGGGCAATGAGATTGACGGATGCACAATATATGCAAAAGATAAAAACTAAAATCTTTGATCTATTTCTGGAAATTTTTTACCCAAAATCATTAATTAAGAAATATTGGGCAATTAACCACAATAGAATCATTGGAAATACTCAGTTAAATAATGATGTGGTTCAAGGTAAAAAACCAGTAATAAAAAAATTCCATAAATGCACATATGTAATGGGGCTGTCGGAGACAATTAGTAGGTCATTCAAAGATTATGATGTGGATGAAATTAGCCTGGCCTTCAAACCAACAAACAAAATACAAAACTTGTACACCAATCTGAAAGATAAAAGAGATACAAATCTACAGTCAGGTCTGGTTTACAAGATTGATTGTTTGAGGTGCCCGGCTACTTATATTGGTGAAACTAGGCAATATTTAAAGGATAGGCTTTATCAGCATAAAAATGATTGTAAAAAAAGTGAATAGAACAGGAAAAAGTCAGCACTAGTTCAGCACCACCATATAAGCAAGCATGAATTTTACTTTGAGGGGGCCCACATTTTACATAAAGAAAGTAATAACAAAAAGAGGAAGTTATTAGAAGCAATGTACATTGCAGAAAATATTGACAAGTCTGTCAATTTTAAAACAGACATTAAAGGTCTCAATATTCAATATGGGGAAATATTAAGAAAAATTAATACTTAAGTTTATATGGATTGCATGGGTCATTAATTTTAATTGGAAGTATACAGCTGCTGTACATAATATAGTTTTGGGTCTTCTAAATAATAGGCCTTTGCTGGAGGGTGTACTATAATGAATTGGACTTTGCTCACCCTGAGTGTTTTGGGTGTCTTGGGGTTAGGGAACATTGGTTGAGAGTTGTATCTGCCCTGTGTGACTGCAAATGATTTGTCTGCCTGTTTTGCTGGTCTGTATATATATTAAATACAGATCCTAAATGATTGTATTCACAAATATTTTTGATTTATTAATTGTATTGTTAAATGTTTTTAGAACTGAAGATGGCTCAAAAGAGCCAAAACGTCTTATAAATAAAAAAATGTATTGTTGAGACTAATTTGGTCCCCTTCTTGATATCCTGTTGAACAATATAGTCTCAAGAACTGAATGTCTTATAAGTGAAAGAAGATAAGTTAAATTTATTTACGAATGCTCTCCTGGCAGTAGTAAATACAGTTATAATAGCATCCAAAAACCAAAACGTCACCGAGGATGAAATTAAAAATATGATAAAAGATAGGGCTGGAAATTTATCTATACAAATATAGCCAGACGTGCAAACAGTCAATATTTTAAAAATACTAAGAATGTCAATTAGTATCAATATAATAATTGTATAAAAACTCAAATTAAACATAAATATATGATAGAAAGGTTAAAATTATTACAATGGAATGCTCGATCGGCCATAGCAAAATCGCTTTAATATATATTCTATATAAAATATTATTTACAAAATAATTTCAGATGTCTAATAAATATTTAAATCAACTAGTTTTATTTTTATATACCTAACTGCACAGTGTATCATACAAGATACCAGAATCAATATTATCAATAAAAAATATTAAATTATGTAGATTTTTTTTACATCCATATTTTTTTATTTATTATTACCAAACTGAACTCCATGAACATAAACCTAACATTTAAAATTACATAAATATTTTAGTGTGCATTAAAGGATTAATGCTTCTCAAATGGTGCAAATTCGGACTAGAATAGATTGCCAAATTGTAGAATATTTTTATTATTTTAATAAAATTAAGTATGTACAAAGATATTAAAAATGACTATTATTTAATTTTAATAAGAATAAGATTAGTATATTATTAAATGCTTATATTTTTTTTCTCATATTTTCAGACAAGAGGAAGCCAACATATTATTCTCATCTATTTTTGGTAGCAAGCATTACAGTTTGTTCATGGGCTCTTGCTGTGTTGTTTGTTTTTATATATTCTCAAGTATTAATTGCTTTAGACAGAAGTATGTCATGGTATGCCAAACCGACCTGGATTTTATTTTTATATGGAATTCCAGCTATTTGGATTCCTGCTCGAATTACTAATATATACATGAACCTACTAGAAAAGGTATAATTTAGTTTTTTGCCTTATTTTTAGTATAATGCTGTTCAATTTATTGGATCCATTTGGTATTACTTACAACCTCTGTGATGGTATGACTTCCCTTCTAACCCTTTAACTGCTAGTGGCTCATATAGGAGCCAGCCCCGCGCTGGTCCCCGTGTGCTGCTGATGGCTCGTATATGAGCCGGCCGGGCGCTGGTGCCAGGTACGAGCTGGATAACTAGCACTTTCTTTTAACGTTTTTTGGAATCTAGAATATTTCCCCATACTGCTAGAGGGCATTGTTATTTTCCTTACTATATTGCCTTGATACACGGTTGCTTTTCATAAGTGTTCATAAATAATATAACCTAACCTAACCTAAAAGCTCAGTAAATAATCAGGACTCTGATAACCCTAGTAGTAGTAGTTGAGTGTCCATAAATAATATAACCTAACCTAACCTAAAAGATCAGTAAATAATCAGGACACTGATGACCCTAATAGTAGTAGTTGAGTGTCTATAAGTAATATAACCTAAAAGCTCAGTAAAAACTGGCATAATTAACCATAACAAAAAAACCCAATTGAAGATTTTTGAATAATTTAATTAACCCAAATGAAAATAAATAGATAAGAAACTAAAAAACATTGTAGAATAGTTGAAAGCTCTGTAAATGAAATGTAATAAATATCAGTATCACATTGTATCTGAGATTATTGCTGACAGTCAATATAGAGATTCTCAATAGTTCTGACGGTCCTGAAATTATAAGTTAAAAAGTTTCTGCTGACGAACTTTTGATATTACTTACAAATCAATGAATGATAATTGTTACAATATGATGTTTAAACAGAAAATGAAAAAAGCTTTATTGATAAGAATATGTATTTGGGTGTGTGTGTGTCACTATATATATATATATATATATATATATATATATGTCATTTTCCCAGAAACGGCCAAACGCTGTCCTCGATTGATTCTGAAGCCCCCTCACCACTTTGGAACATTAAAACAATCTCTAATTATGCTTTCAACTTGCCCTGTTGACTAAGTAGGGTTTTACTCATGTAACATTAGAAATTAAAGGTTGAATTTCAATATAAGCAGTGGAAATCTCCTCCCCTCGCCATGTTACAACTCCAGTTTCCAAACTTTACACTCGTCTACGAATTGACCATTGATGCTTTTTGAAGTTTTTATAACTGTGGTGCTGTTCAAAACATTCAAGATTAGAATGTGAGGTATGCGATATTTTTAGAAATAATAGAATGGTATATAGAGGAGGGAAAAGGCTTGTCCCTGGTTTTAGGGTTTTTCCCCGCTTACGTAGTATTTTCATATATTGGTAGTTTTAACCATTACAGATGACTGCAGCTTCTGGCTTAAAGTAGGATTAAGCCTCTTTTTATTTTAATAATATTACTCAAATCTACAAGAGTAAGTTCATGACTGTAAAGGAATAGGGTAGTAAAGCGGATTTTCCCAAACTTTTGATATTACAGGTTGTTGACAGGTATGCAGGATTACATTAGATGCAGTTTGTTAGGGTTTTTATTTTATTTTTTTATTAGTTTGTTAGGTATCGAAGTGTTGCTATATTTATGTTGATAGATACATCGTTTAAGATATTGCTCCAATGTACTGAAATATGATTCCACAATTATCTTCGCAAGTTATTTCATAAACTATATTAGATTGTAATTGTATATAATTTTCCTATGGTGGGCATATTACTGAATGTGAAAGTGTAATCAGTTTTATTAGTGCTATTTGTGAGGGTTTTAGTTAGTCTTTCTGATAGTGTTTGTATGTAAGGGATAGCTTCGTATATACTACTGTTTGTTTCATGCTATTCTTGTTGTGGTTGTGTTTGTGCTAAGTAAATTGCAAATGAGTCTATGCGAATATCCATTGATTATAAGAAGATCTACCACTTTTTTTTTCATTGTTTGTTTATAATTTTCAGTGGATAATTTTCTTACCCTGTTTATTAATTTTTTAAGGCTAGTACAATGCAAGTATCTTCCGGAATCTATGGGTTTTTGCCACCATTTTGTTTCTATGTTCCATTACGGTTTCCGATTAAAAGTGCGTCAAGAAAGGGTATTTTATTTTCATTTTCGAATTCTACAGTACATTTAATCGGTATGATTATTTATTAAATAATGCTAAAGTTTTTCATAGACCCAACTTTTGCAGGCCCATTGGCATTTCAGGGTTTTATTAGACTTATTTTCTACGTGTTTGGACCAGTTTAGATGTTGTATGGTCAAGTATGATACCCAGATGCTTAACGTCTTTAGTTGGTATCAGATGGAAACCATTTATTTTTGGTAATTTAATGTCAATTTTTTTCCTCGCAGTGAAGAATCAAATGTGTATTTTTTGTGGATTAATATTTAGTCCATTCTCTTTGCACCAATCCTTTTTTAGTTGCATTTAAAAGTAGGTCAGATAATACGCTTTGATATTCGACTTGAACCAGGATTGCAATATCCTCTGTTTATAGAAGCTTGCATCATTTAGCTGTCTAGTAGTAAATCCACCACTATGCATCTCAGTAAGAGTGAGATCACACCGCCCTGGGGGCATCCTTCTTTAGGTTTTATCCCCAGTTTGATGTGTCCCATTTCTGATAGTGGAATTCTTGGTAAAGGTACTGAAGAGCGGCTGATGGGCGTGGCCTGTTTTGAGAGGTTATGTGACCGTGATGTTAACGAACTCCCATCGCCTTTTTTTCAGTTAAAAAGTGCCTCGATTGGCTTTAATGATTCTAGCTTTCGACTCCCGCTTGCTCTTCAGAGATAAATAAACCCCCAAAAGGGTCCTATACAGTGGAGATCGGGCCTTACTTTGAAGGGCACCTTAGTGAACGGCGCATAAGCCGCACTTCATTACTTGTACCAAATTCTTTCCTCCAGCATCTTTTCAATCCATCTGGAGGAAATTCTGTCTGTTCCTTTTTCTTATTGCGTCCTTAATGACGTTATATGGTGTATTGTCAAAGGCTCCTTCGATATCAACAAATGTGCCAATTGTTATTTTTTTTTACCGACTTCGAAAGAGGAGGTTACTCAATTCGATACGTGTCTTTTGTTTTTTTCTATATATGTTCACCGATTACTACGAGATGGATGGACCAATTGGAATGAAACCTTTTGCAGCTTGTAGAGTATTTTCCCAAGGTGGGCCCATTAAAACCTCTTTTGGGTTCTTAATTTATTTAAAAAGTTATTGGGAAAAAACATTAAAATAATTATTTGATTATCGCTCAAAATATTTACTTATTTGACATATGGCATATCATAAGATATTCTCCAACAAACTATTAAAACACGCTGATAACTAACAAACTGCTCATATACTATCCCCTCTTTTTTATTCTAAATTTGATTGGTTGATTTTAAGCAATGCTCAATAATGTTTTAATGGTCGATGAATCGGTTCGGGAAACCAACCAATCAAATTTAGAATTAAAAGAGTGGGGGAAAACATGAGCAGTCTGTTAGTTATTGACATGTTTTAAGTGCTTATTGGAACAAACCTTTTACATAACCTTAAATAAATTTTCAACAATAGATTTTTAATAAAGATATATAATATTATTAGAATATAATATCACTGTAGTTTTATGAAAAATGAAACACTTTTTTATGGTTCTGGCAAAGTTATTGTTGTTTCGACCCTGTTCCTGGAAAATTTTGCCAAGAAATAAAACTCAAGAACATTTTTTTTGGATTGTTTAAAAGATTATTTTTATAGATTTAAGGAGATTAAAGCACATTAAACACTGATAACAGTAAAAAATCCAAAAGGAAGGTCTAAACGACGGATAGACAGCATAATCATAAAACCACAAAATTCATGGAATTAAAAGAAAGGCCGAGCATTGATAACCCTTTTTAAAGCAGATTCGTAAAATCATAGCCATTATTGTTTTAAATTAGATTTTGATTTCTTACATGAATAATTTGCATTGGTCCCAATTACGTATTTTGATTAAACTAAATTTAACTATTTAATTAATTGTAAAAGGTACAAGGATTGTTACTGAATTGGACTTTATGGCTATAATATTAATTCCAATGATATAAATATAAAATAAAATTATAAAATCCTATAATATAAAATCCAGAATTATTTTGCTCCAGTGCACAGTGGGACGAATGCACCAATCTAGGTGGAAAAAAGACATGATCTAAATTGATGAAACCCTTGGAGTAAGTATAAAGGGGGAATGTTTTTAGAACAGTATTTGAGGTTCTTTTATTTTTAGCAGGTGGATTCCAAAAGAAACACCATGATATAAATAGTATCTGATTCCAAAGGTTAAATTTTGTTTAAACTATCACATTTTTCAATTGAAAATTGTACATAATCATACAGATATTTTTTCATTATTATATTTAAATTAGTGAATATGGACTGCCGTCATACAAGTTAAATATTTTCCAAAAAATTTTCTAATAATTTGACCCATTTTATAATTTTTTTTTAATATGTTGTAATGTAATATATTTGTCTTCTTTTAGCCCTGATGAAGATCCAAAAGTAGGGATCAAAATGTTGGCTTTCCAAAATAAAAAAATGTTTTTTTAAATAATTTATTTTTGAAGAGAAAAGATTTGGCTCTGCCGGTAATCGAACCCGGGTCTTCCACGTGACATGCGCGGTATGCTAACCACTGCACCACAGAGCTCGCTTCCAAACGGTGCCAAATCCTTCCTCTTTACTGACACCTCTCCCACGATCTCGCAAGTTTTGCGAGTATTTACGGGAGGTGGACAATTTTTGTCCAATTTTGGGCATCTCTTGATTTTCCTCAATTTTTAAATTATTTTATATTAATTTAATCATTATTGTGGGTAACCACCTAGTTTTTAAATTATTTTAAATAATTTATTTTTGAAGAGAAAAGATTTGGCTCTACCGGGAATCAAACCCGGGTCTTCCGCGTGACATGTGCGGTATTCTAACCATTAAACGACGGAGCTACTATAATTTGAATGAAAATTTGCCATTGAAAATAGTAATTCATCTAGGGTGATAACCAGTTCTAATTCCGGATTGAAACTAGAAAATATTAAATCATAATTAGTATTAACTGTGGGATAAACTAATGAGCAAAATTCTTCCCAGTTATTTAAACATATGATTGAAGAACACTGTGTTCTCTTTTTAAATTTTGTAACTGATTTTTTAATCCTTTCAAAATATACCTTTTTGTAATGATTCATTTTATGTTTATATTTGTATTTTATGAAATTAATAAATATTAACTAAATCAATTGAAGAACCAAGATTACATGTAAGGTAACTCTCAGCATTATACCAAGGTTTATTATTAAATTGATAGCTATTACCAAATTCACAAATCATTTCACATTCATTCATACTGCTTAATATTATCTTTTGAAAATTAGAATGGAATTCTCCAGTATCATCTCTATAAAATAGAAGCTATTACAGTTTAATATATATATATTAAAATGCATATATTGATTACAGGTTTTGAAATCTAATTGGTTAGCCTTCGGTTTACATATAGATGCCCTACAGTTGATTTGGACTCTTGCTCTCCTTACTTGCACCTTAATGAAAATCAGATCAGCTATATTTTTGTCATTATATGTTTTGTTCCTAACTTTTGGTAATTTTGTAATGAGAACGATAAGATTTCATGATACAACTGGAGAAGGTAAATGCCCTTAAGTTAATTTATTAATTTTATTTTGCTATATGGTTATATGACAATTTATTTATTAATTAATTTTCTTATAATTCATCTTTATTAATTTTTTGTCTACATTTCGAGGTCTTACCCTAATTTTAGGACCTTGCCAACCAGGACATTTTATTTTCATTCCTGTTTGTTAAAACATTTAGTCCGTTCTATTCATTTAAACATTTCAATCATTTTTCCTTAGTCACATACATCTTCTTTTATCATCTCAATATCTTTTTTTGGGATATAAAAATAATTAAATATAAAATCCTGGGTTATATATTATGTTATGATCAGGGTTTGAAATTAACACTTATTTTCTCAAAATTAAAATAAAAGTCAACTCCGGACTTTTATAGTTCTAAAAAATAAATGAAACTCGCATCATTACTAATATTTCGGGCCAGAAAATAAAAGCCCTAATATGATCTTTCTCACAATGATATTTAATAAAAGAGTCTGAGCTGGATTTTAATTATTTAAAATTAAATATATAAGCTTTTTTTTCTTTTTCGTATTTCTCCATATTGGTATACATTATTGGACATACCTTATTACATGGTATTACATTATTGGAGTAACCGTTTTCTTGGAAACCTTTTAGGGTATCGATCGAAAAATCGATATCATGTTCATAATGAGCACCCTGATTAACCTAGAACTTGAACTCAATATTGTTAATATTGGATAAGTTGTAATATAAAAGTTGATACCTGAGCGAGCCTGTGATTTTAAATCGATATTATTTTCATTATCAGCATCCTTGATAAGCTAATTATTGATATAAGGTAATTTATTATATCCTAAAAGGTTTTATAAAGAACAGTTTATCCAATAATGTATACCAATATGGAGAAATTCGATAAAAAAGCTAATATATTTATTTTTAAATAATTAAAATCAATCTCAGACTCTTATATAAGATATCATTGTCATCAAGATCATATCAGGACTTTTATTTTCTGGTCTGAAATATAAAAGTCATGATGTGAATTTTATTTATTTATTAGAATTATAAAAGTCCAGAATTGACTTTTATTCCCGTTCTGAGAAAATAAGAGTTAATTTCAAACCCTAGTTATGACTGATTTTTTTGTAAACCTTAATTTATTTTTAAGTCCGTTAGAAGTAATTTTTCTGATTAATGCAATATCAAAGATAATGTAATAGATTGAATAGATAGAAAATGGATCCAATGTAATGCCATCTCCAAGGATACAATCAAGTGTAGTAGATTACCAAATCAATCCTTGGTATGTAAAAATAGAAGTATTGGGTATAGTATTGGGTTTGTGAAAAGTTCCTACTTTTTTTTATGAAAATGAAAAATTTGATTTATAAAAAAAAGTTGGCTGACACGTGGCAGATGTGAATTATCAAACTTTTCCTATTGTATTGTGCCCTACAACCCGCTAGCGAATTATGGCTTCCTGGTCAGTCTATGCCTGGTGTCTCGATCTTGGGCAGCCACATTCCTGTTCGGAGTCCTTACCAGGCATCTTGAATCGCTGGTCACACCATCCTGCCATCTCAGCCTCACTCATCCTCGCCGTCTGGTACCATGGAGTTGTTCATTCTTGACTCTCTTTTTAACATCTGTGTCAGCCATCCTGACCACATGCCCCATCCATTGCAATCGCCCAAGACTTATAATCTCAACATCTGGTTCATTTGTCAAGTCATAGAGCTCTTAGTTGGTGCGCATTCGCAACTCACTTCCAACTCTAATTCCTCCTTAAATACAGCGGAGGATTTGCCTTTCCATTACTTTAAGTGATCGCATATTAGCCTCCGTCATCGTCCAAGCCTCGGAACCATATGTGAGTACAGGACGTAACAACACTTTGTAGAAAAGCAGCTTTGTGTCACTTGCAATAAGATTGCTTCTCAGTTTCTGTCTGAGGCCAAGGAAGTACCTGTTAGTGGCAATTATTTGGTTGCTTTATCTCAGCAGAGATATCTTTGTCTGTATTTTCAGGTATGTAAACTCTGCCAATTTATCAAATGAATAATTTCCAAAGCTCACCTTCTCTCCCACCTCTGCACGCTTGCCAGTGACCATGTATTTGATCTTGGTTTCATTGATTGTTAATCCTAGACTACGCTTCTTATACTGCACCCTTGCTTCTACCAATGATATCCCGGTCATCAGCATAACCCACAGTCTGCACTGTCTGCTCCATGATTGTTGAGTTTTTCTGGATGTTTGAAATTTTGACAGCCTTTTCTAGGGCTAGATTAAAAAGCAGGCATGCCAATTCATCACCTTCTCTTATGCCAACGATGACTGGAAACTCCTCCGAGTGGTCAGCCTGGATTCTTACCTTGCTTCTTCCTCCATCCATCGTAGTGCGACATATCCTCACCAGTTTCCTGGGGACGTTGCAATACTCAAGTGCTTTGTAAAGTTCCTCTCATGTCACACTATTGTATGTGTTCTTGAAATCGATAAATAGGTGATGGGTCTGTATTCCTTATAGAATTTTCTATATCAAGCTTCTTATAGAATTTTATGGTTTCATTCGAATCCCTCAGCTCTTATATGTTATCCATTTCTTTCGTTAGGAATGCCCTTTTCTTTTTTTGGTGGAGGCATTTTTCTTCTATTCTCCTCTTCCGATACTCTTCCACTTTTCCTCCCCTTGAATGCTTTGCGTTCATTCGGTGATATGTTTCATTCTTAACTTCATTGTTATTCGTCATTGAACCATGGTGAAGTCCTGACCTTTCTTTCCCAACCAAGCACTTCCTCTGCGCTTCGGGCTGTGGCATCGGCTGTCTGGTTCCACTTTAAGCCAAGGCTAGATTCTATAGAGGTATTCAGATTAAGTAGCCTTGAGTCGAGCGCCTTCTGATATGAAGAACAGGTGTCATCTTCCTTGAGCTTTGCTGTATTGAGTTTGCTAGTTCCTTGGACCCTTTGGCCTCATATTAAGGAGATTCTATCTTGTAGTAGCGCTATGACTAGGTAATTGTCGGAGTCTATGTTGGCTCTCCTGAATGTCCGAATGTCTAGTAGGTTAGTTATGCACTTAGCACTAATCAGGATTGATTGACCGTGCTATTGTGAGGAGAGATCTAAGTACCTTTGTGTATGGGCTTGTGAGGGAATACGGTACTTCCAATGATCATGTCCCTTCCTGCTGCAAAACCTATCAACCTTTGCCCACTGTCGTTACTGACATCGTGGAGACTATGCAGTCCAATCATTAGTTGTTGAACTCTTTCTTTTCCTTTTTGGGCATTGTGATCTCCGGCAAAAATTTTAATATCATGCTTTGGGCATTGCTCCATTGCTGCTTTTAGTTGGTCATAAAATAGATCCTTATCTTCTTCTATGTAAGCCTCTGTTGGAGCATGGACGCTGAGTATGGGGTAGTTCCTGAACTTTCCTCTAATGTGTATGAAGCATATTCTTGCACTAATTGCCTTAAAGTCTGTAATGAGTCGTCAAACTTATTCCTCATGATGAATCCAGTCCCAAATTGATGATATTGGCTGTAATAGTTATAGTAGATCATGTGTTTTTTTAATAAAATTAATAAAGAAATATGTAAAATAAATCGAAAACATTCCTCTGAGTTTCATTCATTTTTTATTTATTATTTTATTTATTAGGAATTTCTTATTTTTTGAAGTTTCCCTCAACTAAACTGTTCTTAACCCTTTAAGTGCTAAGCACTCGGAACGAGAGTTGCACTGAGGCGCTGAGTGGGTCTGCAGGCTTTTCACTCCCCACGCTAAGGCCTGCAGGCCACTCTCTGCCGCTTACTGCTTCAACTTCTTCAACTCCTCATAATCTTCAACGACTATTTATTTATGTTTTATTTATTTTTTACGATTCTATAATACCTTTATCATTATTTCAATAAATTAAAATGCTAGATTACCGATTGCAATAAGAGATTACGTGATATAAGAAGGTAATAATGAACAATAATATAATAATGTTAATACTGTAACGTTAAACCGATAAGCAAATAAAAAAAACATGTGGCGTAACCTCCCGGACCACTTGTTGGAACAAAATAAGCGGTTGGAACGAACTGTTTGGGTCTAGATCTTTCCCTAGCCTAGTCCACAAAGACGTAGATCTGCCTACATTGTTCTAGAATGATCCAGGCCTGACTATTTACGATTATATATAAGGAGCAGTGACTGAACGAGTCAGTCGGAGTTGAAGTTTGTGCCTTGACTGTGTAGCTCAAGTCATATGATTGTGTGTGATAAAGTTATCATTTTTGTAACCTGCTCAATTGTTTAAGTTTTACAAATTCGTTGGCATTGTGATAACTGAATATTTCTGTTAAATAAATATTTGTTACCCACATAAGTGCTACAATACTTATGTGGGTTATTAAAATATATACATTTTTTTTTAATTTATTTAATTTTTAATAAGTAATATTTTTTTTAATTTAAAATAATATTTTAATAATTTACCAATGTTTAGATGGATAAAAAACTTCCCCATCGTCTTTTTAGATGCGGGATTTGGACCGCCACCGGCAGAGTTAGGAAATTTTTTTATTATTTTTCGGGAATTTTTTTTTTCCTGAAAACGTAATATTATACAGTATATTTTAGAACCAAGTAAGGAATTGTAATAAAATTTGGGTTATATGTAATTGTAAACCTTCAAGAACACATAGTTACAAAAAAGTCAAAATATTTTTTTTAATTTTATATTTTTTTTTATAATTTTATATTAATTTAAAAAAAATTTATTTTATACTATTTTATTAAAAGATAATAAAATTATAATTAAAGTTTAAAAATTATAAATTAATTATCTAACGATAACTAATTACTACATAACAATTTTTATTCTAATTTGATAATTTTATATTATTTTCAATAAAAATTTAGTGTTATACTTTTATACTCATACTTTTATATTAATTTTTAAAAATATTAATTTTATATATTTTTATTAAGGAATAAGTCTCCGTGGATCCGCTAGGATGTGCCTCAGTCACCACAACTTATCTCTTGTGAAGCTGAGGATGGTAAATAAGTGAAAAAATCATTTGCGAGATATCTCGTCATGAGCTTGTGGGGACCGACTATGTTTCGCGAGATATCTCGTCTGGAGCCATGAAATGGTTAAGTCTCTTCCTCCACATCTTCCTGTCCTTTGTCTCCTCTTCCCTCAGTCCATGACTGACCATACTTTCCTTTACTTTATTTATATATACGAGGTCTTCCCCTTTTATCTATATATAATATCCCTTGGTATTCGACTCGAACCAATTCTTTTCACGTGGCCATACCATTTTAGTTTTCTTTTTTCCATTAATTCCAGTATATTTCCTTTAACATTGATTTTTTCTGTGATCTGGCTGTTTTTTATATGGTCTATTATTTTTTTTTTAGTCTATATCTATCCTTGAAATCCTGGCCGACCTCCAAAAAACCATTTCTACTATCAAAAGTCTTTTTTCCTGTGCTCTGTTAAGATTCCATATCTTTGAGCCATACAGCAATATACTCTCGACCAGAGCATTACGTATTAATTTTTTGGTTTTGCCAAAAATATAGGTGCTCCTGAGAAGAAAATTCAGTAAACCAATGACTTTTCAGCCAGTGATAATTCTTTTATTTACTTCAGAGTCTGTAGAGTCATTACTTTCTATTATGGATCCAAGGTACCTAAAATGTGATTGATGTGACAGATGTTGTCACACAGATGTTGATATGACAGAGTCGTTTGCCTCACCCACGTCTGTACACATGTATTTTGTTCTCTTCTCATTCAATTTAATCCCCGTTCTTTTTATTGGTCCATTACTTTCCTAAATTTGTAGCTTACATCATCTTTATCTTGTGCAATGATCACCTGGTCATTAGCGAATAATAGATGGTGTAAGTACGTGCCATTCATTGGAATACCCATCCTGCTACATTTATCTGTCCAATATTTTAGACAAGCATCAATAAAAATTTTGAGCAATGTCGGAGACATACAACATCCTTAAAGAAGGCCTTTGCTACTCTCAAAATCTTCTGGTAGGAAACTTCCTACTTTTATTTGACACTTATTATTTTTATAAATTTCCTTTATTAAGTGTATAATATCTTTACTTATGCCAGCAAACTCCAAAGATTTCCAAAGTTGTCAATCCAAAGGTCTATTAATACCATATCAACCCTCCTAGCTTTCGCTGCTTGTTTTTCCAGCAATTTCCAGAGTGTAAAAATGTGGTCAATGCAGGATTTTCCTGCTGTAAATCCACATCGCTCCTCTGATTGAAGAAATTGGGCTTCTAATTTATTCTTTATTATTCTTCCAAGTAGCTTCATGATAGGATTTGTCATACAGACGCCTCTGTAATTGCCACAATCTTTTCTATCTCGGTTTTTCAATATAGGTGTGAGGTATCCCAATTTCATTTCTTGCGGTATATCGCCTCCTTCGAGTATATGATTGATAAGGTCTGTAAGCAGCATAGTTACTTCCCCAACTCCACACTTTAGCAGTTCGGCCCAAACACCCCCAGGGCCAGCAGCTTTTCCATTCTTTATTATATCAAAGTTTTATTTGTATCAAAGTCAGTCTGGCATCCTGTTTTTCACTTTTCCTCATTCCTTTTAGTACTGACCATGCTTCTGCTTCCTTTCCAAAACCCAGTTTACAGTTAATTCTAGCACACACCTTTTTCCCAGATTTAATTTTTCGCACTTCTTACTGCTTTATGAAGCTTTCTCCTATCTAGCACATAAATTTGCCTGTCTTTGTCCTTTTTTGAGCTAAGCCATTTGATATATGCCTGTTTTTTCCTCTCTGTCTTTCTTGTTATATCTTCTGTTAACCATTGTTTTGTCCTTATATTCTTCTTTTTTTCACCAAGAACTTCTGAAGCAGTCTTCTTAAAACATATGTCAAAACATCATAAATTTCCTTGGCACAGCTACCTTTGAATTCCTTGGTAGATTCTTTAACCCGCTGCTGAAATAATAACTTTAAACTATCTTCTTGCAGTAGTTCAACTTGGAACTGTACTTGTTTCAATTGATTGCTTCCTCCATCCGGTTTCCAATCCACATTAATGTTTTTCAATAATGAAACACTGGTATTCCATTACAGTCTCAATAATATATATTTTCAATATATATTTTTTTTACATTCCTTAAATTTGGTGGACGTTTCGGACTGTCGTGTCCATACTCATCATCTGCATAATGTACAATTGATTTTAGTTTTTTCTTATACAGTATGTAAACGATAAAAATTAAAGTACCATTAAAAATATAAACATATAGTTAAAATAGATATGAACATGACATAAAGGTATGTCAAGTGTCAATTTTAAAAAGTTACATAAATAAATACACATGAATCAATAAATAACATAGAACAAAAATAAAAATAAAATAATACATTATGCAGGTGATGAGTATGGA
The DNA here is from genome assembly GCA_911387785.2 of Aelia acuminata. Classification (NCBI taxonomy): domain Eukaryota; kingdom Metazoa; phylum Arthropoda; class Insecta; order Hemiptera; family Pentatomidae; genus Aelia; species Aelia acuminata. The sequence continues at coordinate 171,237,518 of OU426980.1, forward strand.
CACGACAGTCCGAAACGTCCACCAAATTTAAGGAATGTAAAAAAAATATATATTATTGAGACTGTAATGGGATACCAGTGTTTCATTATTACAAATAAATCAAAGCAGTCTGACAAGAAAATATTAATGTTTTTCTTAACCCATGGAAATATGCACTCAGCTTTCAATAAGTAATGGCCCGATCCACATTCGGCAAACCTATGTACTCTAACATCTTTAACTTTAATTGTACTGCATTGTCTAATGACAGCATAATTGATTATGGATTTTAGCTGCCTTCTTTCATTATGCCATGTGAATTTTGAATGTCGTTGTGCTAAAAAAAAATTATTTATAATTTTAAGGTCCAGCTGGTGGCTGACTTAGAGGAATCTGTCTCCGTTGTCATTTTGTTCTGATTCTCCAAAATTATCAATTATTTTACTATTCCTATCTCTTCCAACTCCGGCATTAACATCACCAAGTAGGAAAATTTGTTTTCGCTTTGGGATTTTTTCCATCGTTTCCCTTAAAAAATCCCAAAATTTATCTTTGATCTTGTCATCTTGGTCATATTGAATATATCGAGCCTGATTATGTTGTCATTTATCATTTCCCACCATCTCATATTCTTTTTATAGTTTTTCTCTACTAAGATGTCTCTTTCTCTACTAAGTCTCTTTTGTCCACCGGCACTGGTGCAGTTAAAAACTTTTTAAAATTTAAAAAGCTTCCCCATCACTAGCACCCGCTAAGAGCTCCGAAAACTCTTCCTCACAATATAGTTTTTTTCCCATCACAAATATTTCACAACACATGTTTATGCCACAGTAGTTGCAAATAAACTAAAATTAGGCAAAGGTTAACTAGGCAGGTATAGAAAGGTTTGATATCAGGCCAAAAATGTTTTTATTTACAGAAAGCTGAAAAACAACAGTGTATTAAGGCAATATAGTAAAGAAAAGAACAATCAAATGCCCTGTTGGGATTTGGGGAAATATTATAGACTCCAAAAAAGGTCAAAAGAAAGCGCTAGTCACCCAGCTCGTAAATAAGTCTGGAGCAGTGAAGCGGCTATAACAGGGTAGCTCATATACAAGCCATCAGCACCCGCCTCTTATACGAGCCAGTAGCAGTTAAAGGGTTAAAGCAATTTAATCATCTCCGTGACCTTTTCCCATTTGAAACACATAGGTTGTTGGTCCCTTCCTTGTTATTTTCTCACTTAGACTATTGTTGGGTGGTGTATGGTGGTATCGCTGTGGATCTCAAAGAAAAACTAAAACAATTTATTAATTATTTTGTACAATTTATTTTTGGGGTCCCATGAGACATCTCTATCTTAAATTTTTAGGAAAGTTTAAAGTGGTTATATCCTTCCTACCACCATAAGTATTTCCTGGCATCCTTCCTTTTTCAAGGTATCTGATCCTGCTGTCACTCATCTGAACTGTTTCAGTTCAAATCCTCTGTCCATTCCCGCAATACCCATTCTAGGTCTTGATCTCCCAGTTGCATGTTTACTGCAGTAGTGTTAACATTGCTCCAGTAATCCTCTGCAGCTTCAGATAATACAGGCTAGTCCTTTCCTTTTCATTATTTATCTATACATATTTTTTTTTCTCTCTTTTTCTTTTTATTTAAAGATATTATATTATTTTTAATTATCCTTCTTCTGTTTTAAGATTAATTTAAGGGGGTAGGTAGTGGTGGAGGGGAAAAACCTCCTCCAATTCATACAGATAATAAAAATCCTATAAATTCTCGATCAAATATACAACCGCAATTCGAAAATATCAAACATCTCTGATATTTTAAGGATCCCTTTATAGTAATATTGGAAAAGAATGATCAAGAAAATCCATCTTTTTTCCATGTCATGAAAGTAGGTAAGTTTTCCTGGCTTAGTGATATTCATGTTCATAGAATTCGAATGAAAAACAAAAATCAAATAGAGATCACTTTTATGTTGTATGATCAAGCTAATAGGTTTCTTGATAATCCGTTTCTATCCAAAAATAATGTCAGAGACTTTATACCTTTATATGTTCAATATGTTCTGATATTTGGTGTTGTTAGAGATGTTCACATATCCATAACAGCGCAAGAAATATTAAAAAATTTATCCTCTACTAAGAAGGTCCTATAAATAAAACGTTTTAATATAATTATAAGGGACGAAAAGGGGGGAAATATCCAAAGTACCTTCTGGCTTAGTACAAATAGTTTTTCATTCACTAAGACTGCTGGACAGTGAAGCTTTATATTTGGCCCCAAGAAAGTTGACCCCCTTATGTTTCTAAGCCACGTTTATGTGAAAAATGACTTAGATACGGGCATATGAAAAATAGGTATAGAGGTCGAGAGAGGTGTATGAATTGTGTGTGGAGATAACCAACATACCTCTCAAAATTGCTCCGCCTTAACATAATGCATTCATAAAACGAAGGATAAAACCTGTCCTGAAAAATTATGACAAAAAAAAAAATTAAAGAAGTAACGGCAGTCAGACCTATTAGTTATAAAGAGGCCTCTGATATATTCCCTATTCAGACTAGCGATAGATTTTCTTTTAAGAAATCCTCGAAAAAAAAATTCCTCTACTACGTAACACAAATTTTGAGAAAAAACGGAAAGCGGAAGAACAAATCGAAACCAAAGATTTTTCAAGCAATATTGTTGGTCCTACTAAGCCTAAAACACTAATCAATTTTGAAAACCGCACAAATCTACACCTGACTCAAAATATGTAAATATGTTAAATGCTATTATTCAGAAAATTAAAAACTGATCTATACAAAATTAATCAACAAAGATTACTTATTTCACTGCTATTTACAAGCTAGATATTTATATCAGTAAAATAAAGGCAAACCCATTAAATTTTAAATCAATAGTAAACATTATTTTATAGCAAGAGTGTAAAATCGCTGATCCATATAAAATTAATTAATAGGTCTAATTGAAGCTTTACTTATAAAAATAACAAATACAAACCCAAAATTAATATTGGTTTCTGTGCAGATCCCTCCGATAGGCAAACCAACAGCCTCAAATTTTCAATCCCTTTTCTCTCTTGATAGTAGATTCCCTGGGCATTTTATAATCATTGGGGGAGATTTCAACGCCCACTCATCTTTTTTCGTTTTGTAGGAAATGGATTCACAAAGAGGAGATCTTATTGTTCAGGAATCATCTAAATCCACATTAATGCTATTAAATAACCCCAATGTAGCAACAAGAATAAGTTCCCTGCATGTAAAATCACCCATTTTAGATCTAACTTTTATCTCACCTGATATGTTTTCACAAATTACCATGGAAACTTTCCTCTGAAACCTTAGGTAGTGACCATTTTCAAATAATTTTGCAGCATGCTGACTTAACCATCAAAAATAAATTCTATAATAAAAGAAACTTTAGAAGAATGAATGAAAAGCTTTATGTTGGGTCTATAAATAAACTTAATGATTATTCCAAATTCCAAACTCCTGATTTACAAATTATTACAAAGTTAATAAATCTAGCTTCAATTCCACACTCTAACCCTTATCCAAATCCTCAATTCATTCCAAAGTGTTGGTGGAATGGCATACTTAATACTGCCTATAAGGACAAACTAAATGCCATTAAAGTTTAAAAAACCAATGGGACCTTAGAAAATTACAGAAATATGAGATCAAAGATGAACAAGACTAAGTCTTTAATAAAAAAAGCCAAGAGGGATACATGGATAAAATGTACAGAAGGCTGGTAACATGTGGCATAAAATAGCAGCCATGTGAGGGAAAAAAATAACTAAGCAAAATGTAGTTATCAAAAGTCAAGAAACAGCAGTATCATTCCTACAACAACTATGCAATATTTTTGAACCCAGGCAACCACCAATGATCAAGCAATTAATACCATGGCCAACAATAGACCCATTGGCAAAACCTTTCCAGGAAACTGAGCTTGAAGCAGCACTTAAGGGCAAGAAAGGCACTCTTGGAGTAGATGAAATTAAATTACACAATGATAAGACTCCTTCCCAGCCAAATATTTAATAAATTGTTAGTTTTGTTCAACAATATTTGGCAGAAATTGGAAGTTCCTCCAGAATGGCGAATAATCCAGATCGTACCTATTCCGAAACCAACCAAAGATCCAGCCGTTATCTTTTTCTACAGACCTTTAGCCTTAATATCCTGTTTAGCAAAAACATTTAATATAATTTTAAAATCTATACTAGAATGGTTTTTAGAAAAACAACAGATTCTTAGTCCATATTGTTTTGGTTTTAGAAAATGTCGGTCAACTGCCAATGGAATTTGGTATCTCACAAAAACAGAGAGAAATGCTTTATTTTTTAAAACAAAACAAAACAATGCTGCCCAATTACATTGGGTTGCTATAACACACAGCATACTTATCAATACAATATCGTACATTAATTAAACTAAAATTGAGGAGTTGGGTGCAAGAAGAGCACTTCTCTGAAAATGAAGTTTCGAGAAAATTGCAGTTGAAAAATTGAATTGATCACAACTTTTTAATGCTTATTGATAAAAATTTAATTCCTTTTGGAAATTAAAATATAAAGTCTCACCTTGATTATCTAATAATAATTAAGTTTGAAAATAACATGCTAATATACTAAAAATTAATACTTCTAGTAGTTAGAAAGTGCCCTTCTTGCATAAAACTTCATTTAGGTGAAGCAGAAAAGTTAATATACCATATTTAACATATATTATTAGTCAAATTATATAATTATTCATGAAAACATATATAAAGGGAACATAAATTTTCAAAACAATATTTATAAACAAAGAAAGTACAGAAATTAATTCACATTATAGGAAAAAAATTAATATTAAAGTAGATCCTCTTCTTCCTCTCCATCCGATATTATTAAATCTTCAACATCTTGGACAACTTCGACACTTCGAAAAATATTTTCCTCGTACCAGTTCTTTTCTTGTGATGTCAAGTATTCCATTAAGGATTTAAGATCTTTTATTTTTCCTTCACTGACAACAGGTTTTTGGAGCTGCCCAAAATCTAGCAGGGATTTTTTTCCAATATTGGAAAGGGCAAAAAATAGGCACATATGTTTTAGTGGCAGCCATAACTCCATATGAAGAATATTGGAGACGGACATACTTTTGTGTTTGAAATGGTCCTAATTTGCTGATGGGAGCTGTCCTGAACAGTGGGGCTAAACCTATGCCCCAATTTTTTATGAGAGGTGCCCCCTTGACGATCTGAGAAGGATGGGGCTTTTGCAAACTTTTTTCGAATATTTCGATATATTTTACCGGTAAAGTTATTCTTTCAGTCTTCTTTTTCAAAGGACCATAATGCCCAAAGTTGCGGTCACATATGCACCAAGAATGTCCTCTAACTGGGAATATATGTTCCAATGATATTGCTAAAGATTTCACAAACCAACTACAAAATCTGAACATTGTCTTATTCTTGTTTTGCTCTCCTGCAGAGTCAGAAAAAAGATATATTTTATTCACATTGGTGTAAGTTTCTAACTTTTTTGAAAGAAAATCGTAAACAAAAGAGCAGACTGTATTAGAATCTTTTTTTGCCTCATTTTCAATGAACCTATACAAGGAGGTAGTATCGTCATTATGACAATGTATGTTAAAGACGTTCATCCCTTAAAGTCTTTTATAAAATTGACCTGAAACAGGAAGTTTTGGAAGGGGTAAGTTTTGACCAAAATCAAATTCTACTACTAAAATGCTGCTGTTAGTTTTTGCCTCTTCAATAATATCATTTTTTAACCGTTGATGAACTTTATATCTCTTCTTATGTGATTCATATTCTAATTTGCAAGGGTGATGGCTATTTTCTCGCAAAAGGATGTCATATTTTGTACAGTAGTCACAGGTGTCACTCCGGGGTTTTCTAAATGAATAATCAGAGTTTTCTCTGAAATATCTGTGGTATGTATGGTATTTCTTTGAAAGAGTGGAATTAGTACGATTATAATAAAATTCTTTGAAAAGATTAAAGAGTTCGGTCACGTTTAGGGAAGAATCGTCAAAATACAGCCTGGTGGTTTTTTCTCTAGAGTAGTGGGGCTGTTTATGGGGGATGGAAGCCCAGCGTTCCTTTACTAGCTCCCATATTTGGGGGCTGATTTTAGTTGGACGTTGATTATGCCGGCCCCTCATATCCTTAAGCAATGGCGAATGTCCTGAAGAAATTTTTTTTTGAATGGTTCGAAATCTTTTAACACCCAATTGGAAAAGTGAAACCAAAAACATTTTGCAGACCGGTATTTTGAAATCATGGAGCTTGAACTCATAAGTCCAATTACAGGTTCTTATCTTATCTCGTATCTTAGGTGTTGTAGTACGTTCTTTAGGCTGAACAGGTGTCATGAGAGTACCTAGGTAACTGTCTTGGGAACATTTATCACCCATTTTATAAAAGGATTTAAAACAGCTATTTTGAGAAAAGATTCCCACATTTAAATAGCATCGTTTATAGCAGCATTTTTCAACAGGTTTAAACTTCAGTTCCTGCACAGTTGTTCCACGAGTAGATATATAATTCTTACCTTCAGCTCTCCTATGTTTACTTAGATTTCTCTTCCACTTACTCTCCTGCCGTCTCTTCTTCAACCCTCTAGTTGTCCGTGGTACTGCAAACTCATTCCCAGAAGATGATTCTTCGCTCATGATAATATAAAACCATAAACGTCCCACTTTTAAGTAATTAGCACAACCTGGCCACAAGCTAAGCACAGACAAAACTAAAGCAATTGTTAATCCTACATTCCAATTATCATTGAACTTTGATCCCTTTGACATACAGCCATAGTCAACTCAATAGTTAGAGAAACAGGACGAAAATAAAGAAGTTACTGGGTTTTATGCAAGAAGGGCACTTATTGGACTTAAAATAATTGCTTCTCCTGAATTCTAGGGATGAGATATTGAACCCAAATTTGGAAGGTAGGCACATCAGGAGCTGGTGATTCCAAAAATCCATTTGACGCAAAAAGGGCACTTCAGAGGAAGTGCCCTTCTTGCACCCAGGTCCTCAATTACATTTTAATTTTTCATGCATATACACGTACAGTTACAAAATCTTACATTTTTTTTTCCTTTTCCAATATTTTATTTACTTTTTATTTATAATTTTTTTTTTCCCTTATCCCTTTATTTTTCTTTCTTTTTTCCCCTTGTTATAGTTTACATCACTATTGAGCAAATCTGTAACCTCCTTCTCTCTCATTTTTCTCCCCGTCCTATCATGGCACGCATACAGAGTAAAAAAAAAAAAAAATAGCTAATAGATAAATAACTAGACAAATATATAAATATATGAATAAATAAGTGAATATATATAAATAAATACACAATTAATAAATAAATATATATATATATATATATATATATATATATATATATATATATAAAACATTTTAGGAGAAAAAAAAATTACTTGCTTTAACCCTAGATATTGAAAAAGTGTATGATAACGTAAGGATTCTAAATTCGAACGAAGCAATTAAAAACCTTAGGTATTCATAAAATTATGATAAACTGGATATCAGAGTATCTTTCCGTTCGCACCTATACGATACATATAGACAAGGGGCCAGTCAGTTTTGATTCATACAACGTTTGCCACAGGGGGATGTTTTAAGCCCAACTCTTTTCAATATTTACACAGCACATATCCTTTAGAACCCACCCCCCATTGTCATATGATAGACAATAAGTTAAATTTCAAAACACATATCATGAACATACAACAAAGAGCCCTTCAGAATGTGAATATTTTAAAATCATTAGCAGAAGTCTCATAGGGATCCCACCCTCTGAACTTGTTATTGCTATATAAGACTATCGTGCGCTCATTATTAGACTATAGCTCAATAATAAACAACAAAACCAAATCACCTCTGATACACACCCTAAATACTATACAAAACACAGCTATAAGAATATGCATAAGTGCATACAAAACCACTTTGGTAGAAGCGGGTGAAATGCCCTTACCATTGAGAAGAACGTGGCTTTCAAAGAAATTCATTCTAAAAGCCAGTGCCAATGATAGGAATCCCATGAGTGCAGCAATTCTCGAAAAGAAAATTTACGCTCCGAAACTCTATAATCTGGCCTTAGAGATGGATACACTACCTCAAGCAGTGCACATTTCCCATGGACCCCTCGATTTAGCCACACTGGAACCTAAAGCAACTATTATAATATCCAATAAATCCACATTAGATGCTGAAAACCTCTCAAAAAATATAACCTACTCTCCAGTTGCCATCAGAAAAATAGTGCTACTAACTATATCAAACAATTACTCCAGTTATATTCAGATCTTTACATTTGTATGCCATTTATAGAGCCATAAACTACTGCTAACAAACGTGCACCAAGCAAAACATTGTTGTCTTAACTGATTCAGCTTCCTCATGTGTCAAACTAGAAACCATTCATACAAATAAGATCAGTTCCTACATAGAAACCAACATAATCCAAATTCTAACCAAATCGAATAATAAGTATTATTTTCAATGGGTACCAAGTCATGTGGGCCTCTCTGGAAATGAGAAGGCTGACAGAGTTGCACAAAATAGACTGGTAGAGAGGGATAACGCAAAAGTTCCATCTCCAGACTTACTCAGAGCTATCAAGAAGCAGGCAATAAAAGAATAGCAAGATCGGTATGACTGGGAGTCACAAGCAAAGGGGAGAAATTATTATTAAGTTCAGCCCAAAGGAAGCCTAACCCTGTGGGTTCGAAAAATGGATATAGACAGGAATCAGATAGTGACAATAACGAGGCTCAGGACAAATCATGGGAACACAAAGAAGTATCTTGGCTTAATGAAAATAGAAGCCAGCGGAATATGTGAGAACTGTAACTGTCTAGAGGACTCACGTCATATAGTGGTCATGTGTAAGAAATATGACTAGATTGGATTAGAATTAAATTTCAATCTGAATGCTGAAGAGGAAATCATATATTTAAAAGTATTGGATTAAGAGAAGGTAGCAAAATTAAGTGAGGTGTTGGATAAAAGAAAAGGAAACTATAAATGAAAAGATAGACAAAGATTATAGCTAAATTTAACTATACATAAAAAGGGGACATCTGGTTGTATAGAATTTGGAAACAAATCTTTAAAAAAAAAAAATTAAATATTGACAACTCAAGTTTACAAAAATACAGAAACAGAGATAGTGCATTCCTACATGACAAAACAATCTATAAGTATAATAGGGAGAGGAAAATAAGAGGAAGAAAGAAAACCAATACATGGAGACAACAAAATAAAACAACCTGAATAAATAGATATTAGCTGGTAGAGATAATAATAAACAGAACTACTTCTAAAGCTCCAATGTGTCCCTTAAGTGATCAGTTAAATTGAGAGTTGAATAGGAACTCAAAGAGGAGGGATTTGAAAGTGGAAGTCGATGGAGCATGTCGGATATTGGAAGGGATAGAGTTCCAGAGGGATATGGCTTGCATTATGAAGGATTTTTCGTAAGTATCAGTTCAAAGGGGTTTAGGTTAGAGATTGGATGTATGGGATCTGGTTTGGCAGGATTGGATGGAGGATTTGAATTGTAGGCCCTGTAGGATGTAAGAGGGTCTTTGAGTTCTGATGGCCTGATATACGCGAGGGTGAATCAAATATAAACAAGACTTTTTTTTTGTAATTTATTTTTATTTTAAACGCAAAAAAGAATATAGTTTATTTTTCTACATAATCTCCTGATCTGGAAACACATTTTTCCCAGCGGATAGGCAGCTTTCCAATTCCTTTCACGTAGAAAGATGCAGGTCGTGTCTGCAGCCAATTGTCCACGTAGGCTTCAACCTCAGCATCACTATCAAATCTTTGGCCTCCCAAAGTTTCTTTGAGAGGGCCAAACTCATGAAAGTCACAGGGTGACAGGTCTGGACTGTAAGGAGGGTGTTCCAATTTTTCCCACCCCAGTTGGTCCAATTTTTCCCTAGTCAAGGCTGCTGTAAGGGGGCGAGCATTTTCATGAAGAAGAACCACTTCCCTGATCGATAGGTCTCGTCTTTTGCGGTGATATGCAAGTCGGAACTCACTCAAAACGTCGCAGTAGTAGGCTGCATTAATTGTCCTGCGCTCGTGCAAAAAAATCGTGCTGGTGCGAGGTCTGAGGTTATGGCTCTCATTTTCAATACGATTACGACCCTCCAGGAACTGTTTATGCCATGCAAAGACTCTGGCTCGTGACAGTGTCTCTTCCCCGAACTGGATAGTCAATCTCCTCAAGATTTCGGCCGGTTTTACGCCTTCTGCGGCGAGAAACTTGATTACAACACATTGCGCAATCGACGGAGGTACCTCTTGCTCCGACATCGTCATGGTGGACACTGAGAGGGTCGAGGAGGTGAGCCCACATGCTTCCCTTACTCCTGACAAACCTACCCAACAACAAACAAAGCGGGAACGTTCTCCCTCCACTATTGTGCCTGAAGGGCGAAAAGTCTCACTTATATTTGATTCACCCTCGTAAGAAGGAAGCCAGTAGATACCGACGACGGTAGGAGGAGTAGAGCCACTTCAGCTCGGCATAGTACTGGAATATGTAGTTTTTAGTTATTGGGCGTAGTACTGGGTTTGCACCATCTCACCATCTCATACACTATCTCATTCTTAGGCCCCAAAATCTTCCTTTTTATTTAATAAGATGATGGGACTGTCATCATCTCATTGGCTAATTAATCTATGAGTTTAGGGAAATATTTTCCAGAAATAATTTTTCCATAACATTTTCTTGTTTTATAACTCATTCTTCTATTTTCATTTTCAGTCCATCATTATTTTCAAAATTATTTTGAAAGGTCGGCTTATTTTTCAAGCAAACTTTTTATATCTTTAAAATACTTTTCTAGTTTTATTATCTCTGACATAACTGAGGTAGATTCTTTCCTAATTTTATATCCAGCATGTGACTTATCAGGTTTTTTAAAGCATGAAGAACAGTTCCAATTTTTTTTAACATCAGTCTCCCTGAAACAGAACTTTCTATGGTAACCTAAACTAAAGCAGATTTTTCATCTCTTGTGGTTGTGTAACTGCCTTTCCTTTCCCAAGTTCCAGGTCGATGCCTTTTAGCTGTTTGATTTCTGAGGCAAGATTGGGTTATTGTAACTCAACTTTCCTCCTTCATCTTTATTTAGGGCCAGCTGCAGTCCTAGCATAGGTACTGCCACAGGTGGGGTTATTTATAAGATAAAAGATATTTTAAAGTTATATTAATGATAGGTATGGGGAAAGAAGCTATGTTCCTACCAAAAAAAACCTTATGGGTCCACCATTTTAAGGTGGACCCATTCAAGATCTGCTCTCATAAGATCATATTAGTCTACTCATGCATTTTTCGACTGAGTAGATGAGCAGTAAATCAAATTATTGTTGTAAAGTAAATGCTGGAGAAGTGCTATAAGTACATCATGGATATCCATCTAGTCTTCATTGATTATAGGCAGGCTTCAATGACAATGTCAGCAGAGGTAAACTGTTTCAGCCCTAGAAGGATTCAACATTCCTTACAAATTGATTATTCAATAATAGGTTATCAAATCAACCCAAAACCATGATTAAACTAATTGAGAGGCAAGTTGTCTCATTGCTGTGTTAAGTTGTCTCATATTGGTGCACTTTAAGCAATATCTCTTTAATTCAATTCTGCGTAATGCTGAGATGCAATCGTGCTTACTGATAAGCTCTCCAACTGAGTGTCATAAATTGCTGGTTGTGTGGATAATATTGTCATATTAATTAAAAGTGAAAGTGATTGGTTAAATAAAGCCTTTTAACCGGGCAAACAAAACTTGAATTTATAAATTTCTAATCAGGTCAATAGTGTGTTATAGAAAGTCTTCAGAAGAGTTAGCCTTGAGGTTCTTTAAAAGAAAAATATTTAGGCTTGTATTTGGTCCAATGTGCCAAAAAGACACTGGTCACATTTGAAAAAAAAATTGATGACATTGAAGTATTATTTTACTAAAGATCCAGTTCTTAAAACTATCACATAATTTTAAAGGTTAATTTGTTGTAGCTTAAATTATAAATGAGTAATCAGTTCAGGAGCCTATGCAAAAAAAAAAATAAAAAAAAAAAATGTCTTATTCTAAACTATTTGGTACTTATGTACTATACGGGCCCCCAAGATTTTATATTAAATTACATTTATTAAGAATAAAAATACTAACAACATTTGACATATGTTTATTAACAATTATTTTGTTCTAACCAAAAATCTCTGATATCTGTTAAAATTGCCTCAAAGGGATCCTCTTCTTTTAATTGAGCCCTCCACATAAATTCGGCAAGGTATGAAGAAAGGAAGTCTCTATTTGTTCCTCTTCTTTTTTTGTTTCTCCATTTTGCTGATCCCCATATTCTCTCAATTCTTCGAGTATTCGTCAAAGTCTTGGGATCAACAAAATTAAACTTATGGTTAACAGTTTTATGGGTGTATCCCTTTTTGTAAATGTTCATATAACCCTTCCAACAATCTGAGAGAATTATGGTACCTGGAAGAATTCTTTTTTGTATAATTTCCAATAATGTGTGCTCCGACATTACACCTCCATCTAATGGAATCGGAATAATATATTTTCATTTGAAGAAAATTAACGGCACTTTCTTCATTATTAATTGTCCTGAATAACCACTTTAAATTGTACATTGTGAAAATTAACTGAGAAATAATGATATTATATTTCGAAATCATATGTTTAAAAAATAAATACATATGGAATAAATGTAATTTAATATAAAATCTTGGGGGCCCGTATAGTACATAAGTACCAACTATTTTCTAAAAAATGAACATGAGCCCACATAGAGCTGTCATGATGTTTAAGTTACTGATTTATTACTCCTTAACAGTGCTCTTTGCAACTCAAAGAACACCAGCTTCAGGTTTTAGCTTTTGAGCAATATGATGATTCTATATACTGCCAGATGTCTAGCTTTAGGCTCATCTTCAAGGACATAATTATTAGGAATCAGGGAAATATTGTTGAAAATAAGTCATGTTTTCTGCTACCAGAGTATATTTTAATGTTCAATCTTTATGCTAAGGTTGTTTTTCACTTTCAATGCTTTATTGTTACAGGAGTGACATGTATACTTGCTTTTGCTTTAGTAATGGTAATTCCTTTCATACAGCTGTCTTACATCTTCAATGGTGCTATGTTAGTTATCATCCCTATAATGGGACGATCTGGCTCAGGATTTAATTCTGAAGGGCTCATTGCTGTTTTAAGTTGTCTCATATTGTTAATATTATTTAATCATTGGGTAACTAAATTATATTTTTCATGTTGTTAAATATTTTCTTTATTAATTAATAAATCTTCTATGTCTATTGATGCACATTAGATTATATCTTATCTAACCTCTTGTTACAGATACCTTTTTTGTGCATATTAGAAACTTTTAGAAAGGCTATTAAGTATTTGAATGGTATTTTTATTGTTGCATTTTTAGTTCTTTTATTGACACCCTTAGGATTTCCATATTCATCTGATCAAAGGTCTCTTGCTCCACAACGCTACATGGTTCTGGTAATAAATTGTATTGTAAAGTAAGATTTGTCATTTAATAAATGTGTTACATTAATTTATCTTATATTTTATGTAGCATGTCGAGCAAATATTTCATGAATTTGATGGTAGTGTGAGTAATGAAAAGGGAGGTTTTTGGATAATTAATCTGGATATAAACAGTCCTCGAACTGTGAGGAGACTCATTCCTGAGATTAATTTTGCCAAGAGAGTAGATGCATGTGATACTAAGTTGTATTGTGGATTACCTTATTTGATTCCAGTTCTATCAATTATGAGGTATGAATTAATATTTTATTATAATAGTAATACTAAATAATAAAAATAAAATTAAGTGTCAGCTTAAAATAAAATAAGGCACTGTATAATTAGTTATTGTCATAAATGTTACCATGTAGTTTTTATATTTATATATTAAGAAAGAAAGAAAGTAATTTTCTTCTGGACATCTTCTCCCCTAAGAATGAAAATATGAACAAATAAAGAGCCATTTGTCTGGCTAGTTTAAAAGAATATAATAAAATTAAAAATTAAAATATAAAGTAAACCTAAAAAAAGATAGAGCCGGTCCACAGTAGCTAAAGACGATATATCTTGCAATCGGTTTTTCACTTATTTAACGTCCTCAGATTCACACAAGATAACTTGTCGCGACTGAGGCACATCCTAGCGGATCCACGGAGACTTAATAAGTACATCTAGCGGCCGCTAGGCTGCAGGGGTGTCTCTATTGCGGAAATATTTGTTTCGGGTAGCAGCCTATCATCTGGGTCTTCCGTTCGGGGAAGTCCGTCTCACCCCTTTTATACCTGCTAACTTTTTTTTTCTGTTCCTTATCCATCCCACGGCTACCGTCAGGGGTCTTGAAGGACATATTTACTATTATTCATTTCGAGTTCTAGACGCTCTGAACAATAGTCCTCTGTGTTTTTTGGTGATATTTACTGTTTTATTTCCACTCACGTTATCTGTTATTGCGATCGATAATCTAGCATTTTAATTTATTGAAATAATGCTAAAGGTATTATAGAATCATAAAAAATAAATAAAACATTAAGAAATAGTCAGAGAAGGTTATGAGGAGTTGAAGAAGTTGAGGCAGTTAGTGGCGGAGAGTGGCCTGCACGCCTTAGCTTGGGGAGTATAAAAGCCAGCAGACCCACTTAGCTTCTCAGTGCAACTATCGTTTCAAGTGCTTAGCTGTTAAAGGGTTAAGGAAGTAGAGAAATTGGTGAGTTTTAAAGGAAGTGAGGGATGAAGTTTTACATATGGAGACACGGAAGGTGGCGGCACGGAAGATAAGGGATTTTGTAAAGGAGGCAGTTCGGTAGAAGGGGATATACAGGTTAGAGGTTTGAGATCTGTTATTTACAGAATGTATGGTGGAGCAGGGTGTGAACAAATTGAGGATATACAGAGGCTTCTTGTTTCTGAAAAGATACACACCTAGGAAGTCCTGCCGTCAAAAAACTGGGTAGAGCCTCTTCAATTCAGCATACCAACTGGAGACGTAGGAGCGCCTGGGGACGCAGAAGATGAATCTAATGAAACAATTCATTACTCTCTTCAACCTCGTCTCATGCAAGCTAGGCAGACCCTTGGGTGTGGGGATGCTGGGATTTCAAAACTGCCTCTTTTGGTTAAAAAAAATCTGGGAACAAGAAAAGATACGTGAAGAGTGGAAAGAATCTATTCTCATTCCAATTCACAAAAAGGGATCAAAAACGGATTGCAATTACTATCGTGGAATCACTCCTTCCGGTTTGCATTAAAATATTTACGTTAATCCTAACTAGTCAAATCACTGAATGCCGAGGAAATTATCGGAGAATATCAATGTGGTTTCAGGCAAAACCAATCAACCATAGACCAAATATTCTCTCTCCGCCAAATAGTACATCAGCTTTTTATCGATTTCATTAAGGCATATGACTCTATTAACCGCCAAAAGTTGTATAACATTCTTGTCGGGCAGGGAATACCAAAAAAGTTAGTAAACTTAGTTAAAATGTGTATGAGTGAAACATTCAATAAAGTTAGAATCGGTAATTATTTTTCTGAGAAGCTCGAAGTGCTCTGGTTTGAAACAAGGAGATTCTCTCTCACCTGTTTTTTTTTTTTTTTTAATAATGTTTATTAAAAGAAAAATATAATACAATATAAACCAAATTGTTAAAATAACAAAACATTTTATGGCATAGCGAACTGTCTGCCAGATAATTTTATACAATTCATTACTTGTACAGTAAGCGTGAAATAAAAACCAAACAAAAAACGTAGTAATATTTACAAATACAAAAGAAAATATACAATAATACCTATTTAAAAAATAAATAAATTTAATTCTTAAAAATACTGTGTTGAAATGAGTTTAAATAAAACAAGAGGAAATAAGAAGAGAAAAAAAAAAAACATTAAAACTAAAAAAAATTTGAGTCATTAAGACAAATTATAAGGAAACTGTAAATGTTAAGTAAATCATATGGATCCTGCCTATGTTGGATTAACGAGATTATATCAATGAGTCCATGCACGACAAACAAAATTCACTATCTTATGGCACTCTGTTTAAGAAGAGGCATTCAGAAGTGAAATCAGATCGGTATTTCGTAGAGGGCTAGCACCCAGAAACTCGGTACGGATCTCACTGAGAGCTAAACATTCAGCCAAGAAGTGAAGCAGGTCCTCTTTTTTCGAAATGTTGCAATGTTCATATTTGTCCTATCAAGCCAAGGAATATAGTTCAAATACACCAGCTCGCCTCTAAGTTTGAATATCCATCTTAACTCGTTCCCGGTAGGATCCCAAGAGCAACCATCCCTGAATCTAAACAACTTAATGCTGTGATCCAATTCTTTATAAAGACGAAATCTTTTAGAGCTCCTAGCTTTCAGTTCACATTGCTCTCTATGGTAGCGTGATATTTCCAACCGCAAATTCTCCAATTGCTCCCTCCACAATTGAAAACTGTCCAGAGAGCTGTTAAACCTACACGAAAATCTCTTCGCTAAATGGCACCAATTCTTAAACCAAAAAGCGGTAGTGAAAACAGTTTTTTAACAAAAAAAACGCTGAAACTTTTCTATTATATCATACCTCTGAAAACCCCAAACTTGAGCAGCATAGCTTACAATGGAACGTAGTACTGCATTAAATATTT
Organism: Aelia acuminata; assembly: GCA_911387785.2. Taxonomy (NCBI): domain Eukaryota; kingdom Metazoa; phylum Arthropoda; class Insecta; order Hemiptera; family Pentatomidae; genus Aelia; species Aelia acuminata. Next base: position 171,254,247 of record OU426980.1, read on the forward strand.
CTTTTTTAGCAGAGTGGGACCAGATTTTGCGAAATAAATCTTGACCAATTCCAATTGAGACCCATTTGGTACATCATTGAAAGTCAGGAGTTTAACGTAACACCCATCGGTGTTATCCGCAAACCCCCGAATTTCCATCTCTTCGCAGCAACTAGTCTGCCACTCTTCCTAAAAACCACAATTTTGGATTTGGCCAGGTTGACTGTCTAATTCCAATTGTCACAATACACTGACAAAAGATTTATACTTCTCTGGAGTGTAACCCTGTCTTCGGCCTGCAATACGATGACATCAGCATACATTAAATGCTGATAATTTTTCCTCCTATTCGAACTCCTCCTTCAAGCGTGAGAAGTAAATCATCTAGATACAAAGAAAAGAGGAACGGACTGAGTAAACGTACGCCACTATTCACAGGGAAAAAATCTGAAATTGAAATTGAATTAGTGAATGAATTCCGAAAAGATTAATAAGCACGGAGCCGAATGAGAGGCCGAGCAGGCCGAGACGGAGGTGGGAGGATAGCGTTAAGGCGGATCTATCAAAGTTAGGTCTGGAAGGCGGTTGATGGATGAAGGTGTGCAGGGAGCGAGTTGTGGTGTCGGCATCGAACGTTCGGGTTCGTTAAGCCTTCGTTGTTATTATTATTATTCCTTTAGAATAAACTATAGATATGTACGTCTTCAATATGTGAAAAGTCTCTTTTCACTTTTCGAAGATAATCTCGTCCTGAACCGTTTGCTAGATGAACCAGACTTGTATGGGGGTGGCCGAGGGTCCTCAGATGTGGCCCTTTTTTTCTAATCTGAATCAATGTCCTCAGCAGCCAACTTGAGGCCCAGAGCCGCCCTTACGGAATTGGTTTTCGTGTATTGGGTACGTATCCGCTAATTGTTCTCTCACATGCCTGTCTATAATCTTCTCTAGAGCTTTCATTCGGAAGGATGTAAGGCATATGGGTCAAATCGATTTAGGGTTGTCATAGGCCCCTTTACCGGTTTTTGGTATGTAGCAGACCTTGGATACTTTCCACTCATGTGGTAGGTATCCCAGCGCAAGGCTTCCTCGTAGCAATTCTAGGAGGTGTGGTCTGATTATGCGTAGTCCCTTTTGTATAAGGGCTGGAAATATGCCATCTACATCACAATATGCCGATTGGTATGGGGCCAGTGTGTTAACTGCCCATGTTAGTTTCTCGCTAGTGATGATATCTTTTGTTTGTCTCCACAGTGCACCTCCAGTATCCTGTTCGTAGTGCGTGGGGACAGGTTCTACAGACTTATTATCTTGCAGTCAGGGAAGTGGGTCTTCGTCATGGCTACCAGTGTCTCCAACTCATTGGTGGTGAATCCTTCAGGCTGCCTTAGCGTGCCCAACATACCCTGTTCTGAATGTTTATTCATGATTTTATTAATGCGGCTGGTTTCTGGGATGCTGCTTACATCAGAGCAGAAATTCCTCCATGCCTTGCGTTTTGCTCTTCTCACAGATTTATGGTATACAGTTAGTGCCTTCCTATACTCAGTCCATCTGCCAGAATTCTTGGAAGCATTGAACCGCCTTCCTCCATCACTTTCATCAGGGTGCTCTTCTCGGTAGCCAGTTGAGCCTGTTCAGCTGCACTTATCATCTGTCTGAAGGTGATAGATATTCGGGTATCTTCATGATGATGAAGGAACCCTTCTCCATTTCCTTTGAATAGTGCAGCCTCCACTCCTTAATAACATTGACTGTCCTATTCTGGACCTGGATTCTTCTTACCAGGACGTCGTCGGTAGGCACCTTTCCTGGAAAGTAGGCGCCTACTTTAACTGTCGATATAGCCACCCTTGTTGTAGCTTGCGCCATCAAACAGTGGGTGGTAGTCTCCATCCATATCGAGTTCGTCTACTCTGCCTGTTATTTCGTCCTGCAGTAGTTCGAAGTGGTCTCGGGACAGCTGTATGTGCGGATAGCCCCTAAGGATCACTGCCACCAGCTGTCCTTTTGCCGCCAAAGCGTAGTTAGCTGCAGACCCTATTATCTCCCTTGGTTTCTTTGCAGCTGGTGCAGAAGTTCCAGGTGACGTCCTCGGTCTTTTGGTAATTGTTTGTTGGCTAGGGTTTAGCCTTTGAGATACGCAGTTTTACCTGCTGGCCTCTTCGGCTATGCCCTTGCCCCGTGTGGTTGGGAGTGTCCAAAGGGTCTCTCCATCTGCCCTGCGGCTTTGTTTGCCGTGCCAGTGCTGGTCATTGCATCCTTGGCCACAGGCTTCTGGAGAGTGTCGCTATCGGAGGTTGTTTGGCCCAGCTTTGGTGTCCTTCCCTCAGTAGGAACAGCTTCGTCTGCCGGGCCTGGATGGGCCCTTGCATCCTTAGCTGTCCCCCCCTTTGGCGGGCTCCTTTATTGCTGTTAAGTTAAATAAGAGTAGGGCTTTCGCTTTTCTTCTATTGCGCCTCTTTGCATTCTTTGGGTTCCCCGACGTGGCAGGATTGCCGTCGTCCATCTGGTCCCTACTCGAGTGGGAATGGCTAGTTGTGTATGTTTGTGTGAGTGGGGCCTGTGAGACTGCTGCTACTAGAACTATGCAGCTCTAGCTGTGCAGCATGCGCTCTTCCATATTCTGTTCAACCTGAAGTCCGTGGACTTCTTCGGCAAGTGACTTCAGTTGTGGTTTCTAGTGAACCCTCGTCTGTGGGTCAGGGTCCGGCATTCTATAGGGCTCTGGAGAGGACAAGTCCTCTACAGATAGTGGATTTTCATGAAAGAAAAATTTTGTCATTCTTTTTGTCCCTTCCATGTATGGCTATCCTCTGGGGTGTACCCCCATCTCAACGCTGTTAACGCTGAGAGTCCTGGAGTTCTGTCGAGGAGCCGGAATATATGCTCTATATATCGGAATATATATGCGGGGAGGATGCTCAACCTGCTTTTAGTATTCAAGGGCCTTACTGCTTACCCCCGAACCTCCTATGCTCCGACACATAGGCACCAATACACGTGCTTGCCAGGCCGGGTGCTTAGCGGACACATGTAGGATAGAAGCCACAGCCATCCTATCCCCATCCATGCCGCTTCGCAGGCTCAGTGTGTCTGTACTAGTCATCTGTGTATTTGCTGTGGTACACAGTGAGTTGTTTGTCCATCCAAGCCAGGCCATTGAATGGAACTGGTAGTTCCACTGTTTTGTTAAATTGTTTTAAAGGGGATTGCCTAGAGCAGCTGGAGTCCTGTCCACTTTTGGCAATTTCCCCCACCTCTGTCGTTCGCGAGTTGTGAACTCCTCAGGGGCACCACGAGAAGGTGACAGTAGGCGTTGGTGGGGATGAGGAAGGCAGGGAGCGACAAACAGTGAGTAGGGAACTATCTATTTTGCTCTCTCATGAAGTGGGGAAGATGTCTTGTCTAACTCTTCAGCCTTCCCGTTGCCCCACCCGTTTACTCCGCAAGGTTTGAGCTTTATAAGTGTGTTTTCCGTTTCTAAATAAATTGATTTTTATTGAATTTAATTGCGATCCAAGGTATTTCTATACCTTTCCTGTATACCTTTTCCTGAGGTAAGTTATTTCATAAGTCATACATCTTTGAAATTTGTATTTTGAAAGTATTATTATTTTAAAATGTTATTGTTAATGATAGTTACTGACAATTTTATAAATGGATAAAAAGACGGAAATAGATTTAGCATCAAGTGGACGTAAGGGTTCGAAAATGATGGTATGTAATTTATATGTTTCTCTTAATTTTTAATTAAATTAAATGTTCTATAGGAAGATATAAGAATTCTATATTTGTGCAAATATATTTTTAGGCCCTTCCAAAAAGAAAAAACAAATTGAATTGGACTCCAAAGAAGAAGAAGGAAAAGCAATAGGTGATGAGAAATTATTCAGTAGGTCCATAAGTAAAACTATTAAAAAGTTTTCGGGGATAGGAAATATATATCTGTATCACATTTGATGGAGGTGGAAATAATATTGATGGCAACAGAAATTTCTGTTGATGAAGATTTAGAAGATTCAGATGAAAATTTTATTTCAAGTACATGAACCAATCGACAAGAAAGATCTGGTTGATCCAACTGAGTTCCAACAGGAATATTTATTTTTAGAACCGAATGAGCTCTCTACAGCTAAATTAATCTACATCAGCCTTTTTTTCTATGTCATGGTCCTCTGTTTTATTTTTTTATCAAAACTGCTTAATAAAATGTATTATTAAATTAATTTATTTCTGACTATATACATTGTTGTGTGATAATTTATCAATCCCAGCTTATTTTTTCATTGTAAGTATACATACAAATCTCTTTTCATAAATTGAAGGTATTTGAATGTTTATGTATGTAGTAGTTTATATATTGGGTTGTAAAAAAAGTTCGTAGCGTTTTTCATTATTTTTGTTAATCCTGTTTTCATGGTCAATAATGTTTACATATCCTAAAAAGGGATTAGATAATGTTCTTTTATGCATCAGTTTCAACCGGGATCTTTTATTGTTCAAGTGTATTGTGTTAGTCCAAAATGCAGGAGGAAAAAATTCATTTTCGCCATATAATGCTATTTTATTTCCGAAAAGGAAAATCCGCTGCACAGACGGTCAACAAAATTTGCAGCGTGTATGGAGATGACGCCGTAGGGGAAAGCACCGTCTGTAAGTGGTTTGCTCGGTTCAGAACCGGAAATTTTGAGTTGGAAGACGCCAACCGCTCTGGTCGTCCTTCAACTGTTGATGACGAACAAATTCAACAATTAGTGACCGATAACCCTCACTATACGACCCGGGATATCGCAAAAACACTTGGCATATCACATGCAAGTGTTTCAAATCATTTGGGATTTTCACCACGACAACGCCCGTCCTCACGTGTCTTTACAGACTCGGCAAAAATTGTTGGAGTTTGGCTGGGATGTGATAACCCACCCACCCTATTCACCAGATCTTGCCCCAACAGATTACCACTTATTCCGGTCTCTCCAAAACTCCCTCAACGGGAAACAATATAACTCGCTCGAGGACTGTAAAAAGCACATAGACGAGTTCATCACGCAGAAAACTGAACAGTTCTGGGAGGACGGAATTACAAAATTACCTGAAAGATGGAAACAAGTTATAGATGGGTCATATATCATTGATTAAAAATATTTACATGTATCTGAAATTTTTAATTAAATATATTCTTAAAAAACGCTACGAACTTTTTTTACAACCCAATATATATATATATATATATATATATATATATATATATATATATATATATATATATATATATATATATAGAGAGAGAGAGAGAGAGAGAGAGAGAGAGAGAGAGAGAGAGAGAGAGAGTGAGAGAGAGTTCACATTAGGTCTCACAGTGATAATAATATGTGTGTAGAATAGAAACTTGTTGAATCTTTCATAAGCGACGGACCCTTGTCCTGGACGGGGATCATGAAAACTGTTAATAACTATTTGTAAAACCATTTTATTTTGATATAAATTAGTTCATAACAAAATATATGCATTTTGTGATAGTTGGTGAAAACATTTGTAGTTCCGTCACTGGGGATACTTTTAACCTATTCAGACCCACGCTCAGTGTGTTAATAAAAATCTTGGCTTTTTTCAATACATTGATGTTGAAAAAATCTTTGCTTTTGTCAAAACTTTGACGTTAGTAAAAGTAAAATAATTGTTTTTTTCAAAACACCGATGTAAATAAAATCATTGGTTTTGGTCAAAAAACTGATGGTCAACAATCTTTGCTTTTGTCAAAACATCTATGTTTATGAAATAACTTTTTTCATAATATTGATGTTAAAAAAAATTTATTATGCAGTTGGTAGACTGTATTACATTTTTTGGTTAAAACTAATGTCTAACATTATATGTTGAAATTTAATAATTTAATAATTTTTATATAATTAATTTATAATTTTATCTATTGTCTAATGTCCTACACTTAGTCCAAATTTCAAAATTTCTTTATTTATTGACAACAATATTCATCTATAATAATAAATTCCATTAATCAAGGAAAAAACATATTAAAAAAGGGCATAATTGTCATTGGGGTAAAAGAGATTCTCACCTTATGTATGATAATATATTTTTTCATCTTAATTTTCTGAGGTCAATAAACTAATGCTTAATGGATCTTATAGTTAATACGGTATATAAAAAATAAATATTTAATAGTTTATGCATATATACATACACACAGACACACCCACATGCACCACACACTGCACATATACATATATATACATGTCCTAAAAGATATGCTAAGAGTATTGCAAAGCATTTATAATTTTAATTAATTGAACTTAATTTTAATCTTTGCTTACAAGGTAGATAGGAAGTCATCTTCTAGCATAGATACCCATATATTTGTCTTCTTTTAGCCCTGATGAAGATCCAAATGTAGGGATCGAAATGTTGGCTTTCCAAAATAAAAAAAACATAACTGAAAATCCTGATTATCAATCAACCTATCGTAAAGAAAAACAGTTGACTATTGCTAACCTCTAAAAGATATATACATTCATGCATATGAACAGTAGAGATCCCTTCACACTTTTTCACAGACTTAGGACTGTCAGGAACACAAATGGGTATAACTTTGTGAGGATCGAATTGCCGGGTTTACTAATAAAATATGGTAAAAATTAAAAAGACAAAACTATGCTAAAAATTGAAATATATCTAAAATGTCTAAAAACTATTATCTAAAATGTTTAAAACCATTAAAAACTGTTAACATATGGCTAAATCGTTAAAAACTATCTAGAATCATTAAAAGCAGTTAAAATAAGTTCTATAAAAGAGTATCTAAGAACCAGATAAAATCTCCCACCCCATAAATATGAAAAATAATTTTAAAAAGACAGAATAATATGTTAAAAAGTATATAAAATCACTAAAAATAAACAGATAAAATCAATTAACAGATGTAAGATAAAATAATTAAAATGCTAAAATCTTGAGGTTGGAGTCAAAAAGATATACTCAAAAGATATTGGTGAATTGAAAGCTGATGATGAGTTGGGATGGTCATAGTGGCTAAAACATCTAAAACCAATAATTAAAATTTGTTGCTAAATTACTATAACCAGTTAAAATTTTAAAATCTAAAAACTATTGATAAAATATCTAAAAAATTTAATAAAAAAACCTAAAAATCTTAGCTAAATTATTACAACAGTCAAGTTACAAAAAAGTCTACTAAAAAAAAATCTGGTGCGTGCGCGCAACACGAAACTTTCACTTACCAACTTACTTAGATAAGAAATTAATGCGTTTTGTTAATGCCACTTCTCAAAGTTACTCATTTTTCCACATTCATTTCTTAGTTTTGTTTTCATTTTGCTCAGAACATTTGAATAATGATAGCGCTTACCTGATATTAAATAACACCTAATTTTCACTAAACATGACGAATATGATGAAAATCATGAAAGGCGTTTTTGAGATAATCGAAAAATTGGAAAACAAGTTACGAAATAAAGTGCCCCCTCCGGGTAATCAATTTTGATGAAATGTTGGCTATCACATCTTTGGCATATACATACATTAAATACCCAGTTTGATCAAAATTGTGACAGCCGTTTTGGAGTAAATAAAAAAAAACACGTGAAAATGATACAAAATTTATTAAGTAAAGTCCCCCCTCCGGTTGATCAATTTTGTTGAAATGTTGGCTATCTCATCTTTGGCATATACATACATCAAATACCCAGTTTGATCAAAATCGTGAAAGCCATTTTTGAGTTTACAAAAAAAACGTGTGAAAATGATACAAAATTTATTAAGTGAAGTCCACCCTCCGGTTGATCAATTTTGATGAAATTTTTACGGTCATATCTCGGACATATTAATATATAAAATACTCAGTTTAATGAAAATCGTTAGAGCCATTTTTGAGAAAATCGAAAAAAACGTAAAAAGTTATTAAATAATGTACCCCCTCCCTTTGAGCAATTTAGATGAAATTTTTGCTGTCACATCGCGGGCATATACATACACTAAATACCTAATTTCAGGTTCGCACGGTTATTAGTTTTTGAGCTAGTCTGTTCACTCACACACACACACACACACGCACACGCACACGCACACACACAGGCACACGCACACGCACAGGCACAGACACATACACAGACACACACACTCAGACCATTTCGCGGGACTTGGTTATTTGGACTCAGGGGACCCCAAAACGTGTATTTCCGTTGAAAACCGGAAGTCGAAATTTTTCACGATCGCAATACTTCCACTTACTATATATTTCATATATAGGTAAGTGAAAGTAATTATTAATAAAATATTATCTAAAAATCATAAAATTTGAAAATTATTAAATACAACTAAAATCAATTTTAAAAAATACACATTAGTTACGATTGGAAAAAACGCTAAAAATCAATAAATTGCGGAAAATTTATGATAATTTATCAGAAATCTCCAAAATCACTTTTAAAAATACTCAAAAGTCGTAATATTAAAAGAAGAAGAATGGATACAGTAATAAAACTAGGGGGAGAATAAAACTATGGATACATCGATAAAAAGTAAAAGTATTAATATTAAAAGAGGAAAAATAAATTACATAAAACAGTGTCTAAAAAGAAGTTTAAAATAAAAATTTAAATTAAATTAAAAATTAAAACATAATAACTATATATCCAACCGATCCTTCTCCATTGATGGGTTGTGTTAAAATCATTAAATAAAGTGCCCCTTTCTGAAAGAGCAACAAAGTTTGTGAATAAGTGAGCTAAAAATATTTGTGAAAGGAAGAGAGTTTAAGGTCAATATATAGTTCGCCACACACATCAACACCGCTTACAGGTCTTTCGACTGCACCTGTGGCAATAGTAACATCCGAACATTTTAAAACCAGGACTGTTCATCTTGAGAATGTTAACTGGGTCGCGCTCTAACGCTCTCGGCTATTCCGGCTCAGACTCATACACATTCATACGGCTTACGGGTCTTTCAACTGCGCCAGTGGCCTCAGTAACAAACTATACATCAAGCTTATAGTGGCCAAACGCGAGGGTGCTCTCTCTATCTTCCATTTATTTGATGAAAGTGATATTTTATTTTTTTTGACCATTTTAATTGTGTGGTTACGAGATATTATTTGTGTCATTTTATGTCCGAATGTTGTACACTCTCATCAATAAAATCATTAAAACTAACTTCTTTTTTCACTAAATTTATATTGACCCCTTTAATTTTTTCATAACCTTACTCTTAATATTTACATAATACATTTTTGGCCGGAGGCCAATAAAAGTTTAAATGGGTTCCCCTCATGCCTCATCTTTGACTTTCCCCATCGCTTATTATTTCGATTGAGTAACGAGGGTGATTGGTTGGATAATTGGATGTATCCATATACCGTTGTATGTTTAAAATATCTTTATATAAAACGTCAGTTTTTATAAAATCAATATAAGAGTCTGTATCCATTTATAGTAATATAATATTGGCATGGCCATATTTCATCAACATAACATCATAATGATGACTATACATAATCGATTGTGAAATATCTAATATGGCCATGCCAACATATATTGTTTTATCAAATTTGAGTTAAGTTTTTTCTATATAAACTGCAGTTTTTATTACAAATAGTCCTATCTCTAAAATTTATTTTTTTTATTAATCTTTCCAAGCTGTTGGCATTGCATACTAATCTTATATCAATTCTTTTTCTTATATTTTCCATCGTTTTTCCAAAAATCCCGTTTATCTATAATTTAATTTGATCTATTTCAAAATTTTTACTCGCTTTTCTACGTAATGCTGTATTATATTCAATGTACTATTTTAGCCAAAAGCTTTGTTTAAATTTTAAAACTCTATTTATATTTTCTAAAACTACACCTTGACTCACCGCCTGTTTTAAAGCCATATAAAGCACTCAGTCTACTTTCGATTATAGAGCGGAAATCACTGAATGTGCGAAAAGACTTGGAGTGGATCAGGGCAACCAAAAGCATGAGAGCTCTAAGGCAGTCGCTGAGAGAAAATTCTTTTGACGAATGGGCCAACTGTAAATGACAAGGCGTTGGATTTTGGCATTTCAAAGATAAACCTAAAGCCAATAGATTTATATATCAAAAACAAGTGCTTTCAGGGGCTAAATGGTCCATTGCCCTTAAACTCATTATTAACTATGCGCCCTTGCGTGGGGTCCCTGGAGTCAGCGGAGAATCAAGAGAAGTCAGCTCCCTCTGCCGCAAATGTGGTAGAGAGTCTGAAATACCGGCCCAAGTGCTGGAAAAATGCCCCAATAACTCCCTCCTCATAACCGACCGACACCATAGGGTCAAAAAAGAACTGGTGAAGTTCCTTAGAAAAAGGGAATTCACCTGCTTCGGCGAGGTCTATTGTATTGACTCCAATGGATCAGTAAGGTTTGCTGATATAATAGCCTTCCCCAGGACAGGAAGGTCAGCGCTGATCCTCGATCCAACTGTAAGATATGAGAGCAATGACCTCGATCAGGCGGGTGCAGTTGAAAGGGAAAAAAAGAAAAGGCAATTGAATCATCATCATCATCTAATGGCGCTATGGTCCTTGCAGGACCTTGGCCTCCTCCACTATTCTTCTTCACTCAAACCTGTCCTCTGCTGCCCTTTTCCATTCCACAACGCCGAGAGTCCGAAGGTCATCTTCTACGTCCTGCAGCCAACGCAGTCTCGGCCTACCTCTCTCCCTTCTTCCACCTGGGTTCCCTTCCATTATCATTTTTGGAAGGCGCTCATTGCTCATCCTCTGTACGTGGCCTAGCCATCTTATCCTTCTTTTCTTTATGGTGGCAACTATGTCTGGTCCCTTGTACAAGTTCTTCAACTCTTCGTTCTTCTTCATTCTCCAGAGATTCCCTTCTTTAGTCGGGCCGTAGATTTTTCGGAGGATTTTTCTTTCCCATATATTAAGTATTCTTTCCCCACTTAAAGTAAGCGCCCAGGATTCGCTACCGTACAGATGCTACTGGTCGCTGATGAAAATCTTCCGTAGTCAAGACATACCCAGAGATCTTAAAGTAAGAGTCTACAGGACGATTTTGCAGCCAGTGGCAATTGAATAAGAGATCAAAAATAGAATTTTCATGGCAATGGGCGTCACAAGCACCAAATCATTAAGGGGGACGAATCAATATTCTTATAGATAGGTAAAAATTTAGCCTCTAAAATTTTGAGCATTTAAAAAAGTTGAAATTAAACGCCTAAAAACAACAGTTGGGACATTTAATTGTCTTACTTTTCTCAGTTACTAGTCTCCCTCCTGAGATAATGTGGCTCCCAAGGGTATTCGCTCGTGTCAGTTGTAATGGTAAATTTCTTACTGAAGTCCAGGAAGACTAGTACCTGCTCTTCCTGTAGTTTCCCAGGCACCTAAATATGCTGTCCTCTATAGGTGGTGTCAAAACTATCTTTGCTTCTCTCTTCAGGAGATTATAAGAGGCACCAATTGCTTCGCCATTTCGGGCACAATCGTTCTGTAATAGTTCAGCATCCCCAAGAGTCTCCGGATCCCTTTTACATTTCGCGGGACCGTTATCCTGGTCATCTGGCTATTACCTGGTACTCTCGATGCATGCTCTTTACTATGTGACCTTTTGGATTCCGTTTTTTCCTAGTCCAGCCTTCTAATCCGATATTATCCTCACCCTGTATGCTACATGAGTCTCCCAGGGTGATTAATCTACAATCACATATCTTGTCACTCTATCTTTTACTTTGATGATCGGAAACCAGCATGCATCCCTCTTAATATTGTTGCGTGTTATCGTGCGGTCGCCTATCTGCAGACACTCCTCAGGCTCCTATCCGCTTCTTCCTTCCCGCCGCCTCTCGCCGCTGTCCACTCCATTGGTTGCCTCTCCCCTCTCGTCTCCACAGCTACCTGGTTTTTCGTCTTCTCTTTCTGATGTTCCCTAGGTCTCCGTAGCTTCCTCCGAGACTCCGCTCAACCTGGATGGGCTGATGTTCCTCCGAAACCTCTGAGTATTGATCTCCATCGGTTCCAGCCATAATTCTTCTCTACAATAAAGGTATGGGCATTGTCTTTCTATGTGCCCCTCCATTCCGCACCCATGGCATTTTCCTTCTTCCTGTTGAAGTTTTTAAATAATTTATTTTTTATAAGGAAAGATTGGCCTCAGCCAGCTGTCGAACACAGATCTCCCGTTTATCAATCTGATATGGACACATTGCAGGGAAGTAATAGGGGGATGGATATTCCCCAATTACCTTCAGACAAAGTTATTTAAAAAGCAATGACCAATTTATTCATTCACAGCAAATCTTATGGATAAATTAAAATTATCTTTATATAAATTATCAATATTATTATAAAATAAATAAAATCATTTTCAAATTTATTCAGTCTCAATCCTATTGTATTTTACCTTCCTGAATCAAATGAAACGATTTGGACTTTGATAGGACAAACTGTTCTAGAGATATTGAATTTTTCCCCCTCTTTGCCGCTTAGCCCCACTGGGGCTGTCCAACAACAAATTAAAATTACTTTATAAGGAACTCAATGTAGTGCAATTTATAAAGTTGGCAAGACTGAGGGGAATGATTAGGAAGGGGCAAGAGGAAATGCCAGCCAAAGTCTAGAAAGAGCAGATCTTTGATGTGATAAGAGCAGGTCGCTATGACTTTGGTGGGAGGACTGTATAGTCTCAGATGCCTGGACCATATTTGATGTTCGCAACTGGAAAGCAGCATTCATTTTGTTCTATATGTGCTTTATGGCTAACTCTATTTGTACAGGAAATACCCCAAAAACAAATAAAGAAATTATTATTATTATTATTAACTGGAAGGCAGCAGCACTCGACTGTGATGACTGGCAGTCATTGTGGGGGTAACCAGTGTAGTAATTGAAACACTATAAATTACTACTTCCCCCCATCATTCTTTTGCTCCTGTTAATGTAATATAATATATTTAAATATGTAATAAATAAATGTTTTTTTTTAATTTGTCATAATGAATATTTTTTTTTAATATTGGGAGAGGTGTAATTAAATATTTTTTGTTTGAATTTATTGTAATAATTAATTTATTAAAAATTATAAACTATTAAAGTTCAATTAATAAATTTTATATTTAGGGAAACACATTGGATTGACACTCAAAAACCTATCATATCTATCCCAACTGAATTGAAAATGACTAATATGAGAATAATTGATAAGTATACTCGAAGATACCACTTTAGTGCGGTTGGTAAGTACCCGGAATACTTGTAAAATTTCCTACATATTTACATTGTCGCTATGACATCAGATGATTAAAAACTTGTTAGTGATACTAGCACACTTTCATATGCTAATTTTCAGAACTGTTCTTAATTTTCTTCTGTCATGCAAAGGTTTTTTATCAACACAATTTGACTTCAACCTATTTATTGATAATGACATTTAAATTTGCCAGTGCATCATCATTGCACATTGAAAATTTTTGAGAAAACAATGAAAAAGAGAGAACAAATGCATGGGTTATAATATTAAAGACATAAACTATAGGGCCATTGTCATATTGTAAGGAATTGGGATGTAACATGAGTGTCAAAGTGAACACTTACCTTTGTATGAAATATATATTAAGGGAAAGTATTGAGATTGTGAAAAATTTCGACTGCTGGTTTTCAAAGGAAATACATGTTTTCCCTTAAGACCCCCAAAATGTTCCAGTGTTTAGTTAAGTCCACAACAGTGTGAGATTCCTACTCACTAAAAATCACCTCCTTATTCTTCAATCTTCAATGCCACCCCACGGAAACGCTGTCAGGCATTACTTCACAGGGGTCCTAGTGGCTAAATGCCTACTTCTTTGTATTCTTTGTGTTTTTTTATGTGTGTGTGTGTGTGTGTGTGTGAGTGAAGAGACTAGCTCAAAAACTATAAGCTGTACAGACTACAAGCTATAAAGCTGTACAAACGTGAAATTGTGTATTTGGTGTATGTATATTCCCGGAATGTGACAGCAAAAATTTCATCAAAATTGGTCAAATGGAGGAGAAACTTTATTTAATAAATTTTGTCCCATTTTTATGTTTTTTTTATTTTAGATTTTCTAAAAAACGGCAGTAACAATTTTGATAAAACTGGGTATTTGATGTATGCATGTGCCCGTGATGTGCTAGCTAATATTTCATCAAAATTAGTCAAACGGAGGGGGCAATTAATTAATAAATGTTGTCTAATTTTTACGTTTTTTTTTTATTTTTGATTTTCTAAAAAACGGCAGTAACGATTTTGATCAATAACTCCGTGATGCTCAAATTATTTAAAGCATTTAAGCATTTAAGGGGGAAAAAATATGTAATAAGATAATTTTAATTAATCATATTTTAGTTTAGAAACTTTAGTTCCTTAATAGATTTCTGAATGCAATATGAAGTAATTTTAGAGAACAATAATCGTTTTCGTTTTCCAGAAAGCCATTAGAGACATACTTTACTACGAGACGTAAATACACCCTCTATCAATTTACCTGCACGATATATTTACAAAAAGCAACTCCCAGTAAAAAACAAGCAAGCAGTAAAAAAACTCGACTGTTGATAAAATTAGATTACTTAAAAAAAGAAATAAGCAATAATTAATCGAAAAGTACTGAAAACTTTCAAGTTTTGCAATACAAATACTCTATAACTTATGGAGATAAACAAATATAAGCATATAAATGCGTGAAGTTGAGGAATTGCGTTTACATATTATCTAAACACGTCGATTTCTAATCTATGTAAGTTCATTAGTGAAAGTTGTGTGTAGTGCGCATCGCACCAGATTTTTATAGTGCCATATTGACTATTTTTAGCAATGCAAGGGGTCTTTTCACTATACCAAGCTTTTACCATAATATTAAAAAGATAAAAAAAAAAAGATACTAGTGAAGATGGGATGGATGAGTCTTTTGCATGTTAAGAAAATTAATTAATCACTTCCATTTTCTTTTTGCAAGATAGAATAAATTGCATTAAAGCATTAAAATTAAATGTTTGCCACTGAAATTTACACTGTATGAAGTAAGGCTAATATATCGTACTTAAAATATCATTTTGTTTGAAAGCATGAGATGATAATAAAAAGAAAAACAGTGGAATTGGTTGGTTTTAGATTCAGTATTTAAGAAAAGGAAAAAAAAAAAAAAATCTGGTGCCATCCCCGCAACACACAACTCTCACTTACCTATATACTTATATATATATATATATATATATATATATATATATATATATATATATACACACACTTCAAGTATATAGGTAAGTATATACTTGACGAGTTTTGATAAATATGTAAATGCCATTCCTCAAATTCATACATTTTTCCACATTCATTAACTTATTTTTGTTTTTGTTTGCTCTCTATAGTACAGTAAATTTTTTTATTGTTAAATAAAAGTGTTTACTTGTGATAATTCGGCATTGCAGCATAATGCTCCAGCATTGCATTTGATTTTATAATTCACTACTTTTAGTTGTTGAAAACTTCATTTAATTACCATTGAGACAAATAATTTTCTTTAAATATGTATGTTTCAAAACACCTTGACAACTCTTTCTGATGAACAGAACGTCTTTAATTATAAATAATGGTTTTTCATTTGAGGCGTACTGCGCATGTGTGGTCTCAACGTGTTTTATGAGTTGTCGGAATATTTTTCTTTTTTCTCCTGTATATAATATTTAAGCAATGGTGCGTCTCCTCACTCCTCTAGAATAGTTCAGGCGTATTTGAAAAAACATTCGGAACGTAGATCGGCCGTGATGGGACAGTTCTATGGCCACCAAGATCTCTTGATCTCAACCCCATGGAATATTTCGTCTGTGGATATCTCAAGGAACTGATCTATCGCACTGAAGTGACAAACATAGACAATTTGAGAGCAAGGATCTTCGCCGCTGCTGAAAAACTTCCTCGTTTTCTCACTTTTGGTGTGACAGTTGGGAGTATGAGAAAACGGGCACGTTTGTGCTTTGCAGAGTACTGCTTCCAATTTGAACATAAATAAAATGATTAAAAATAAATTTATTTTAAAGATATTGGTGAGTTGTATTAGTTTCTTCAAATTTAAAATGTAAATTCTCAAGCATTAACAATCCTTGAACCATAATTTTTACTTTCACTTACCTATATATGAAATATATAGTAAGTGGAAGTATTGCGATCGTGAAAATTTTCGACTTCCGGTTTTCAACGGAAATACACGTTTTTGGGTCCCCTGAGTCAAAATAACCAAGTCCCACGAAATGGTCTGTGTGTGTGTGTGTGTGCGTGCGTGCATGCGTGCGTGCGTGCGTGCGTGCGTGCATGCGTGCGTGCGTGCGTGTGTGTGTGTGAACAGACTAGCTCAAAAACCATAAACCGTGCGAACCTGAAATTGGGTATTTAGAGTATGTATAAGCCCGCGATATGACAGCAAAAATTTCATGAAATTTGCTCAAAGGGAGGGGGTACTTTATTTAATAACTTTTTAAGTTTTTTTCGATTTTCTCAAAAACGGCTCTAACGATTTTGATTAAACTGAGTATTTGATCTATTTAAGTGCCTGAAATATGACTGTAAAAATTTCATCAAAATTGATCAACCGGAAGGGGGACTTTACTTAATAAATTTTGTATCATTTTCACGTGTTTTTTTTATTTACTCAAAAACGGTTTTAACGATTTTGATCAAACTTGGTATTTGATGTATTTATATGCCAAATATGTGATAACCAACATTTCATCACAATTGATCAACCGGAGGGGGGACTTTACTTAATAAATTTTGTATCATTTTCACGTGTTTTTTTTATTTACTCAAAAACTGTTTTAACGGTTTTGATCAAACTTGGTATTTGATGTATTTATATGACAAAGATGTGATAACCACTAAATAATAAAACACGAAAAATTGGCCCAAAAATTTTGAAATGACCATTTTATTATTGAACAATTGATGTAGATTTCAACGGTGCTATCAGCTTTTCGGAGAAATTTTCAGATTTAAAGATATCACGGTTTTCCGATGCCAGGTCGTGATATCTTTCAAAATCCATAAAAAGCGAAATTATTCCGAAATAGTTGAGAATAGGACCATGGTCATTATGAACTTTTTTATTCATTTCATGGTGGAGAATCTACTGGTGAAGTTTGTCGCACGAGTAGCATGTCACCCTGTATATATATATATATATATATATATATATATATATATATATATAAAATTTAATATAACTATAAAATTTAATATTATTTTATTTTAAAACAATTAGAATATTATTAATTATCACTGTTATTTATTTATGGTCTTTGGTTGATTAATTTTTAAATTATTTTATTAGAAGATAAAAGATTCGACCACGGCCGGGAATCGAACCCAGGTCCTCCGCATCTACGTTGCGGCGCTCTTACCACTGAGCTAACCGTGGGGCCGTCCCAGACGTGATCGAATCTTTTACTTCTGCGATCCCTCCCTATAATCATAAAATAATTTTAAAATTATTCAACCAAAGACCATAAATAAATAACATCATTAAATGAATATCTTTGACGTATGTCAATCAGATCCCGTTCCTCTCGACAATTGTTCAGCTCCCCGGTACTTCGCTACAATGAGGCAAGACCTGGTGGGAGGGATCGCAGAAGTAAAAGTTTCGATCACGTCTGGGACGGCCCCACGGTTAGCTCAGTGGTAAGAGCGCCGCAACCTAGATGCGGAGGACCTGGGTTCGATTCCCGGCCGTGGTCGAATCTTTTATCTTCTAATAAAATAATTTAAATATTAATTATCACTTTTTTTTTATTTGTTTATTTATTTTTTTTTTATAGAAGATTATTTTGATTTCTTTTCATGTTTAGTGATTTAAGTAATGAATATATTCATGAACTAAAATGAATATTCCATCTTGTGGACTTTTAATTTTCTAGAACTATTTATTTAGTTTTTTTATTTATTTATATATTTTTCTAAATATAGAAATATTCAGTTTTATGTGTTTACATTTTTTAGTCAAATATTAACTTTAATTATCCTCCATTTCTTATGGAAAGGCCCCCACCCTCGGCAGAGAGTATGTGGTGCCTTCCCCTTCCCTGCCATCTCTCTCACCTTAGTTAGCCTTAGTGAACAGCTCATAAGCTGCACTTCAGTACTAGTACCGTTCATTTTTTATAAAATAAAAACAAAAAAAAAATTAACAAGATTAATAACAACATATCTCTAACTCTCTGAATCCTCTGAGAAGTCCTTTCTAACTGACCTCCTATACTCCCTCAACCTTTACCTAGTCCCCTACTATCCAACACATCACACGCAATACTCTGATACTTGGCTAGACCTGTGCATCTCTGATTCTCCTGTCAAAATCATTTCTTCTTCGCAATGTCCTGTTCCCTTTCTCTCATCACACGACCTCATCCAGATCTCATACGACCTCCCCGTCATACGTTTTACTCCTAAGGCCATATCATCTCGAAATCTTGACCAACTATCCTATGAATCCCTCCAATCCGATCTCGAAGCCGTCCAATGGGATACCATATATTCCTACGATTCTGTCGATCCCATGGTCTCCTTCCTCACCACAAATCTGAAATCCATTTTAGATATCCATGCTCCCCTGAAAACCCGAACCCTACGTCGCCCCGCTGCACCTTGGCTGACGTCTGAGATAAAGGATCTGATGAAAAGAAGGGAAGCTGCAAGACGCAAATTTCGGCGTACCCGTTTGGCAGCTGATTATGCGTCTTTTAAAAAACTTAGAAATGTTACCCAATCCGAACTCCGACGTGCCAAATCCCTCCACTTTCACAATGCCCTCTCCAGTGCCCACGATACCAAAAGCAAGTGGAAAATACTACGTCAATTATCCCTCCTTGGTTCCAATAACTCTACTTCCCTTCCGTTCACTCCAGATGACCTCAATAACCATTTCTTATCCCCCCCTCTTAATCCATCACAAGTCGCCGCTATCAATTATCCTAATTTTAATCCGGAGAACTTCTTTTTTTCCCACATAACCTACGATGACCTATTTACTGCAGTCCTAAAATCCCAAACCAACGATTACGGTCCTGACGACGTTCCAGTTAAGCTAATGAAGTCCTGCCTTCCCTCATTAATTCCTATTCTTTATCATATTTACAACTTCTCATTGCAAAACTCGGTTTTCCCTTCTTCCTGGAAAACCGCTCTAGTCCGACCTTTGAAAAAAACCTCAAATCCCTCCACGATGAATGACCTCCGTCCTATTTCCCTTCTCTCCAATCTCTCTAAACCGTTAGAACGCCTAGTTCAAAATCAACTTTCAAGTTTCCTAGAAGAACGTTCCCTCATTAACCCACTCCAATCCGGCTTCCGATCAGGTTACTCAACTCAATCCGCTCTCCTAAAAATTACCCATGACCTTCAAACCTCCATAGAACTCCGAAAACTAAGTATTCTAATCCTTCTGGACTTTTCCAAAGCCTTCGACACTGTCGATCATAACATCCTTTTTACAAAACTGCAAAAACTCCACCTCTCTAGCAGCGCCTTACATTGGTTCAGATCTTTCCTTTCAGGCCGGTCACAATATGTAGTCGTTCCTGGTCAACCTCCATCTAAAACACTTCCCCTCTCCTGTGGTGTCCCCCAAGGATCCTCTCTATCCCCCACTCTGTTTGCTATTTATATTAACGACCTTCCACCTCTGATTCATCACTCCCAATACCATATCTACGCTGACGATCTCCAGATTTACCTGTCTTTCCCACCCTCGGAGCTGTTGCCAGCGACGAAAAAGCTTCAGGAGGATTTGAATCGAATCAGTCTCTGGGCAGAGGCTAACAAGTTGAAGCTAAACGCTGAAAAAACAAAGGCAATCTTAATAGGCTCCAATCACCTCCTCAAAACCACCCCTAACATCCCACCCCTGTTCCTAAATAACAATCCCATCAAATTCTATCCAACCGTCAAAAATCTTGGTGTAACCTTTGACCAAACTCTTTCCTGGAAAAACCATATCTCCAATATCTCCCGTCGCACTATTTCAACCCTAAAGCAACTGAACCATCTCCGTAACCTGTTCCCTTTTGAAACACGCAGACTTCTGGTCACCTCCTTGATATTCCCCCACTTCGACTATTGCTGCACAGTGTATGGGGGTATCTCAGGGGATCTCGAAGCAAAACTAAAACGTTTAATAAATTGTTTCATCCGATTTATATTTGGGATCCCAAGAGACGTCTCCATATCGCCCTATTATGAAAAGTTAAAGTGGTTATATCCTTCCTACCGCCGTAAGTATTTCCTAGCCTCCTTCCTTTTCCAAGTTATTCGTTCCCGTCGTCCCTCATATATCTCTGAACTCCTTCAGTTCAAATCCTCCGTCCATTCCCGCAATACCCGCTCTAGGTCTTCAGATCTATATACACCGGCCCACCGAACGTCAGCTTTTGATAGATCTTTCATTATTAGGTCCTCATCCCTATGGAATTCTATTCCTCCTTTCATCCGTAATTCCAATACCCTCTCCACCTTTAAATCCCGCCTATATCATCACTTCATAGCCATCCAGTCTCCTTAAAAAGTAAATTGACAATTCCTATTATAATTTACCTTTTAAACCGTTAGAAGCTCTTATCTCATTTTTTTTCTTTTTAATTTAATTTTTTCTTTGTTCTGTTTTCTTTTTTTATTTTTTAGAAAATATAAATATTATTTAACCAACCTGTAAATAAGTGTGTACATATGTGTATATTATAAGATGCAGAAACTAGCTTCTTTTCACTTTTCGATTGAACATTTAATGTGTATTCTTTTTATTTTTATTTATTTAAACTAGAGGTTTTCTAATCATTTTTATCAATTCAATTTGTTACTCAAACTTCAAGGCTCTAAAGCCCTCTCTGTATTTTATTTAATTTTGTTCTTAAGGGATACGTCCCAGAACAAATGAATAAAGAATTTATTTAATTTAATTTAACATAATATATTGTTATGCTGTATAAAACATATTATGTTTTAACTGTTGTTAATTGTATGTTTGAAATCAATTATCTTTCGTCTGTTTTTGTTTTTCTCGCTTTTAGAATAAGATCAATAAAAATATTTTTTTTAATTTTGTAAATAAATTACCTTTCATTGTACAAAAAATAAATTAACAAAATCAACAACAGTATAATATATTGTTATGTTTTATAAAACATATTATGTTTTAACTGTTTTAAATTGCATTTTGAAAATTATCTTTCGTTTGTTTTTGTTGTTCTCGCTTTTAGAATAAGATCAATAAAAATATTTTTTTTTATTTTTTAAATAAATTAACTTTCGTTTTAGTTGTGTTTGTTTATTGTTTATAAATTAAAAAGACATGTGTATGTGCAAAAAGCAAACATGTTTAAAATTAAAAATATTCAGCTTTTTTTGACGTTACAATAAAAAAAATCTGGTGCATGCGCGCAACACACAACTTTCACTTACCAACTTACTTAGATAAGAAATTGACGTGTTTCGTTAAATATCATTTCCAAAAGTCTCACATTTTTCTACATTCATATCTTATTTTTGTTAATCGTTAAAGCCGTTTTTGAGTAAATAAAAAAACACGTGAAAATGTTATAAAATATATTAAGTAAAGTCCCCCCTCCGGTTGATCAATTTTAATGAAATTTTTACAGTCATATCTCGGGCATATACATACATTAAATACCCAGTTTGATCAAAATCGTTAAAGCCGTGTTTGAGAAAATCGAAAAAAAACCTAAAAAGTTATTAAGTAAAGTACCCCCTCCCTATAAGTAATTTTGATGAAATTTATGCTGTCACATCGCGGGCATATACATACACGAAAAAACAAATTTCAGGTTCGCAAGGTTTATAGTTTTTGAGCTAGTCTGTACACACACACGCACGCACGCACGCACGCACGCACGCACGCACGCACACACACACACACACACACACACACACACACACACACACACACACACACACACACACAGACCATTTCGCGGGACTTGGTCATTTCGACTCAGGGGACCCCAAAACGTGTATTTCCGTTGAAAACCGAAAGTCGAATTTTTTCACGATCGCAATACTTCCACTTACTATATATTTCATATATAGGTAAGTGAAAGTAAAAAAGTTGAGCCGGACGGAGTTGCAAACCGAGTGTTGGGGTGAAGTCGACGGCTTTACCTCCCCTCCTGGAGGGGGTAGCCCGTGGAGGGGTAACGCCCACCCCCCGTGTCTCTTCTTTCATCGGCCGGACTGTAGATATTTAAACTCAAATAATCTTTTAATAATTATGCATTTACTATTACAGTTTTCAACTTTGCCAAAACACACCTGATCATGAAATGTTAATTGAAAATCAGTTTTAAAAATATTTCTAAAACAAAACATAAAAATTTAGTTTTATTGCTCAATATTAAGCGATTTTAGGCGAACCAGTGACTCATGAAAAACAAATCTTGCTGCCTAATTACTGAATAGTATCCCACTTTTATTAGAGCAAGACAACACTAACTCATCTGGAAATGCTGTAAGATTGCTATTTAAAAGTTTTGAGCAAAGATCGTTTATATACAATAAAAATAAAATCAAGCCCAAAACAGATCCGTGAGGCACACCATAATGCATATCATAGAAATCGCTGTTACACTTATCAATTCTGTTTGTTTCCTATTGGCGAGGTAACTCTTAAACCTAAAACTACTCCTCTAATGCCCTTAGATTCCATCTTTTCAAAAAGAATATCATGTTTAATGTATCAAAAGCCTTGGTAATATTGACAAATATACAATCAATCTTGTTATTTTCATTTAAGGATGTATATACATCGTACATAAAATTAACCAGTGCATTTTCAGTTTCGATTTTTTACGGAAGCTAAATTGTTTATTACTAATTATGTTATTTGATTCCAAAAAAGTTATTAATTTCAATTTCATTAGCTTTCCTAATTTTTTTTAGAATGTACAAAGAAGTAAAATTTGAGGGTAATTGGAAATATCTTTTTTGCTACCTTTTTTAAAAACTGGTGTTTAACAAACAGCAGTTTTCAGGTAGTGAGGGATAATACCTGATACAAAACTGAGATTGAATAGATAAACTAATACTGGGGCGATATATTCACCAACTGACTTACCATTATTTAGCTAACACCATCAATACCAGGCGATTTATTGTTTTTTAAAGATTTAACAACGGAATTCACGTCATATTCATTTACCGGATTAATAAAAATAGAAACAGGATTTATTTTATGTGTGCATGGATTTTGGATATGAGGTACATTTGAAGAATTTAATTTTACATCCCTAATTATTTGGGAAAAGTACTATCGAAAACCAGAGGACAAAGTGTGTGGATCAGTTATTAACTCATAATTCAAGACAATCTTCAGGATTTCCTTTTTATTTCTAGGATTAATTTTTCTTATAAGCTCACTAGCTAAACCCAATTGTTGTTCAGTATTTCCATTAAATTTATCGAAGAGTTTAGAATAATAACGATCTCTGACATTTGTTATTTCATCTTTTAATCTATTTCGGTATGTTACATAATTTTTATGTAACATATTTTATGAGTTTGACACATTCATTCCTTGCTCCATATTCTCTAGGTGAGCCAGGGAGCCGGAGGGTTTTGGGTCATCAGTGAGCCGGTAAGTCCCCAGGACGTAGTTGGCCCTCAGAGCCCTCAATACACCAGTGAAAAGCGTTGTTACCTTTCATTTTCATTATTATGTTTTTTATGTTTCATATTACTGCTATAAAAATAAATTAAGAATTTATGTATATATGAATTAAGAATATAAATTATAAATTAAGAAGTGAATGAATTTGAAGTAAAAAAAATGAAGAGTAATTCCTTTGAAAGTGAAACTAATTGTGGGTATAGGAATTTTCAGTTAAAATATCATCATCAAATTACTGTAATACATTATTATTTTTTTTCTTTATAAATTTTATTTTTAAAAAGCATTAGGTGTAACAAAAAACAACAAATAAGATTAACTAATGAGATTATTTACAAGATTTTAATTAATTAGACAATTGTAATCCAATACCTAATTATTTTAATACTAACTATAATTAACACTATTTACAACTGATTTGAAAGAAAGAAAGAAAGAAAAGTAATTTTTATTCTGGAACATTTACTCCCCTAAGAATAACAGGCATGAACAAAATTAATGGCCATTTGTCTGGCTAGTTGGAAGAAATACAATAAAAAATAAAAAAATGAAGAATTAAAATACAAAGTAGACACAAAAAAGAAAAGCAATACAATAAAAATAACTGAGACAGAATGTTGAAAGAAAAAATAAAAAATAAACATTTGGACATTGTAAAAAACATTTGGATGTTGAGTACAAAACTTTGATCAGCTTTTGAGCTTAAAAGATATAAAAAAATCAAATAGGTATATCCTCACTATTGCTTTCACTATTTTACATATTTAAGGGAGATTGGAGATTCAGGAGGTGATGAAATAGTTGGGTTTTAAAGGAAGTGAGGGATGAAGTTTTTCAGATGGAGTTTGTGACATGAAATTCAAATAAATTAGTATATTATTATTATTATTATTATTAGTTTGGCCTAACAACCCAGTGATGGGTCCTAGCCTCCACCAGCAGCTTCCGCCAATCGTCGCGGTTTTGAGCAGCTGCCATCCAGTTGCGCACACCAAGGATGTTTCTCCCATCAGTCACGACTCCGTCACTCCACCTTAGACTGGGTCTTCCTCGTCTTCTTGTCCCATATAGAGGCTCTGTCAGCAACTTCCTGGGCAAATCTTCTTCACTCATGCGGGCCACATGCCCTGCCCACCTCAATCGGCCCAGTTTGATGACCTGGACAATATTCAGCTCTCTGAATGCGTCATATATCTCTTGGTTCTTGCGTCTCCTCCAGTTTCCATCATTTGTTTTGACTCCTCCGAATATCCTGCTAAGGATTTTCCGTTCGAACACAAGAAGGTCTTGTTCGCATGCCTTGGTTGGTGTCCAGGTTTCCGAGCCGTACATCAGGACAGGACGAATGATGGTCTTGTATAGGTGTGACTTTGTTTGCCGAGAGAGTATGCGGCCACCAAGCTGTTTCCTCAAACCGAAGTAGCACCGGTTGGCAGAGACAATTCTTCTTCTAACTTCAACATCTACTTGGTTATTCTGGGTTACCGTTGAGCCTCAAACATGTATTCCCCAAAGGCCACCATCTCACCCTGCCTGGGTCTCTCTGCAGTCACCAAGTACTTTGTCTTTGACTGGTTCACGCTGAGCCCCAGTCTCCTAGCAGGACCCACCATTGTATATACCAATTAGTAAATACGAAACGAAAAAAAATATTCAGTTTGTGGTTGCCCAAGCGCAGTTTCAGCATCAACAAATCTCCTCGTTCTTTTCCCTAAAAATTTGTATATATAGTTTTTTGTTCTTTTACTGATATACTGGGGGGCCGGATGGCCGAGTGGACAAAGGCGCTTGCAATAGGTAATCAAAGTTAAGCAACGTCGAGCGTGTTTAGTACTTGGATGGATGACCGCTCCATTCGGGTGACCACCCGCCAATGAAACCCACCCAGTAAAAGCCTACCCCCATCCCTGGGTTTGTGAGGCCCGTCAGCCTACTGGAGGCGACTCACACCGACCGGGCGTAGGAGTGATGTACCTTCCCCGTGTATCCCATCGAGAATCGTGGTGTGGTTTTCCAGGATATCAGTAACTGCCCGGAGGTTTGGTACAAGGACGGTATGCTTCAGGGAAAGAAATATAGGTCCTCGGGGCCTGCTGACTGTGGACTGCCATAATCCTTGGACCAGAGTTTATCACTGTCCTTGAACTCGAGAGAGCTGACGCCATTGGTGGGAAGGACACTGCCGAATTGGCCCCAATGGGATTGGTTATGGAGCTATGTGCAGTCTGCGGCTGCACCATGGTGACCATGGCTTGCAGAAAAGTGAGGTTTGGGCTACCCCCTCCAGGCTGTCTGTGCTCCTGCAAGCAAATGTCTGTAAGAAGAATGCGCCAACCGAAAAAAAAACTGATACACTGATGGATAGTGTAATATAGTAATAAAATATAATATAAGTAGTGAGAATAATTTTAAAATTAGACAAAAATTGAGTGAACTTTAAAAATCCACAACCTTGGCTATAAAGCAGCTAGGAGGAAACCAAAAACGCCGAAATGACCGTCATGAACCAGTGCAGGTGGCTGACTAACTAAATTCAAAAGTTTCCTATCCGGCCATCTAACTAAATTCAAAAGTTTCCTATCCGGCCATCGCTTTTAAGTGGATAGGATAGAAGATACCGGAGACGTAGTTGGCCACCTGGGCTCGCCGAGTGGTATTTCCCTGGGACTTACTTGGCATTGAATATGTTAAAATTGTTTCGAAATTACTTGTGTTTATTGAACAACAAAGTCTTCTTTTTTTAATAATATTAAAAAATATTAAAAAATTAATCATAATTGATAATTAATAATTAATAATAATTTATCCAGAGTCTTAATTTATCAACCTTGCCACTTTTACAATTCAGTAGACTTTTTTATTGCCTCAGGAAAAAACTTTATGAATATATCAAAACCTTTATTAATATCATCTGAATAGTAGACCTCATTCCAACTGATATTTTTTTATTACAGCAGTGTTGAATAAAAGTTCTCAAGATAACCTTTAATAATTCAAAATGAATCGAGACTTCGTCTGAATTATAATTACACTCTGGTTTGTGGACTGTCTATAAAATAACTTGAAAAAGGCTCGGAATTGGAGAGGAAATTTTAAATTGAAGAAATTGAAACCAAATTATATAAAGTTGACTTACTAAGTTGGAGATCAAGAAATATGCTTCTAGATTCGCTCTGAACTTCCAAATGCATTTGACCATAACATAGAAAGCTTAATTAAGACGTCTTTTGAGATGCTAAACCAATCGGTTGAGAGATCTGACCGAATTTACACTCAAGGATAGCCACGGGAGATATACCACCTTGCCCAGGCTTGAGCTCGGAAATGCGAGCTACAGGCCAGGAGAATAGGGTGGTGTTCATTCCCTTGATCACATCTCCCTATTTCAGTGTCTTGGAATGAGAGGACCACTTCGAGCGTTACATCAGAATGTTTAGATGTTTAGATAATTGGGAGGTTAAAACAATATCCTCGGAAAGAGGAATTTCCGCTCTTGACAGAAGAGGAGCACCTATAAGAAAACGCCCTAGGCTGAAATATATAGATGCTTCACTCGGGTCCGAAGGCAGAGAACATAGAGGTCGACTATTGAGGATAGTCTTAATTCGGACAAAAAGAGTTCTCTCTTTCGACAGTGAATAAGATTTCAACGAACAGGCCATACAACAACAATTTGACGTCTGCTTCAAATAGACTACCGAAATCGGGAGCCAATGGAAGGTGGAAATCCATTTGATTTCCTGGTTTGACAGGGTGGTTGAAATTTCATCGTGATGGATCTTAAGAAAATCATGAACTTCTTGTAGGTGTTTATTTGCCCCAATAAAATTACGCCCCTGATCAAAAACTAAGACCTCAGCATGCAATGAATCAATCTAGGGCCGCCTGGAAAACATTGGTAGAAAGTTCCGAAGCAAACTCGAGGTGAACAGTTTTAGTTGCGGTGCATACAAACAAACTCAAATATCCCTTTGTGACAGCAGACTTGTGGAGGCAAGATGCACGGGGAAATTAACGTCAGCGTTGAGAAAGGGTCTACCAGGCTGCAATTGACAATATGGTAAATCTGCCATAATGGGTTGCACAGTTGAAGCTCGGAAGCGATGACAGGAAAGACAGCGATGAATCATTTTTCTTATAAGTTGCAGTAAGGAGAGAATCTAATACCGAGCATGTATCAGAGCTTGACAAGTGGTAGGCCCAGCATGCAAAGTGGAAAGATGGTAGTGCCTGCATATTAGCTCTGAGACATGAGCAGATTTTGGTAGAAAAATTTGGTGTTGCATATTATAATTTAGGCCGGCGTTTTTAAATCTACCCCCCACCCTGAGGATTCTACGAGTATTGAAGATGGGTTTCAGGCTGGAAAGTGGCTTGACCAGTTTGGCAGCTTGGATTTTGAATAGAAATTCAAAAAAGTGTTCTACTTGAGTGCCTAAAATAATTGCGCTCAAGGCGTCTTGTAGTTCTGACCCAGTCAAAGAACCTACTGAAAGTGGTTTAGACAGTTTACGCGATCGACAATTCGATGCGAAGCGGCGAATCCAAGCTCCAATTCTTTGAAATCTAATGAAGGATGAAAAACGGGAAGAAAAATGTTCAAAAGTTTGGTCAGGTTGAACCTCGATGAGCGCAATGGAAGTAGCCTTAAGCCCCGGTAATGGGTGTTGCTTAAGTTGGTGTTCCAATAAGGAGGAGGTGTTCGTGACAATCAGTTAAAAAATAGGGACCTTGAGTGCAAAAACTTATATTATGGCTTTGAGCAAACTGCAAAGGAGAAAAACCGCGAGTGGCCATGTCAGCAGGATTTAGTAAAGTAGGACAATGAGACCAAGTTAAATTAGATGGAGAATTGTTTTTGATATGAGCAATTTTATGGGAGACAAATGTTTTAAGAGTATGTGGAGCATTATTCAACTATGCGAGTACTATCGCAGAATCTGAAAAAAGTTCGATGTTAGACAAGGGTTGGAGATATTGGATTGTTTGAAAAGAATTGACTAAATCGATTAGAAGCACGGCTGCGCAAAGCTCGAGTCTGGGGATGGAAAGTGTCTTCAAGGGTGTTACACGTGTTTTAGCTTTCCAAAGGAAAGAGTGACGTGAATCAGAGGTCTCAAAACATATGTATAACACGGCAGCATAAAGGACAGAAGAAGCATCAGCTAACCCTACTAAGGACATTTTGTCAAATCTCGACGACGGAATTACACAGCGCGGAAACTGAAGCAAGGCAATGTGATCAAAATGGTTGATCAGTTGTTTCCAAAGATTTTTCGATTTCTGAAGTGACGGGTTGGTCCCAATCAAGCTTGGCCAAATTTTTTGTATTATGATTTGAAAGGAAATGGTGATTGGTAACAGAAATCCGACATTTGGATCAAAAATCCTAACAATAAAGAAGAGTATGTTACGCTTGGTGCAGGACGATTGAAAGGACTGCACTCTAAAAACGAAGCAGTAGTGGGATGGTTCCCAGCTCAAGCACAAAATTTTAAGGGACTTTTCCTCATCACTGAAAAGTACAGTGGATTCCAAATGGTTGGGAGGTAAATCACGAAGCACTTGGGAATGGCTTGAAGACCATTTGCGTAATTCAAAGCCGCCAGATGAAAGTAGCTGCTTGAGCTGCACATGTAAGGCGACAACAGAGTGAATGTCATCTGCGCCTGTAATGATATCATCAATGTAAGTCTGCTTTAATAGGGCTTGTGCAGCTAAAGGAAAACGATGTCCTTCATCTTGGACCAGCTGCGTATCAACGCGTACCTCCAAAAAGGTTGAGGGAGATAAACCGTAAGTGACAGTGTTAAGCTCGCCTTCCTGGGTGGGAGCGGCAGGATCAGATTTCCAATAAATGTATTGCATGTGTCGATCTTGCTCATGAACTAGAACATTTGTCGAATTTTACAACATACGGCGATTCGGGGGGATCTAAAGTTAGGTAGTAATATATCGGAAACATTCAGCTGTAATTTGGGTCCTTTGATTTAGTGATCATTGAGCAAAAGCCCTATTGAGTCGGGGCTAAACGCATTGCAAACAACAAGTATTTTGCTTCCTTGATTGGTAAGCTTCGTGGCAATGTGATGAGGAATCACGTATGAAGTAGCCTGCGTGAGCAGGGACATGTGGCCCAAAACCAAATACTTGCGGAGAAATTGGTTGCATTCCAATTTAAGCGAGGGAGTCTTATCAAGAGGTTTGATGAGTTGAGTAAGGTAGTAGGCAAACTTACTGGTTGCCAGCCAAAGGAGTCGCGTCTGGCTTAACAGGAAGAGCGACTGAATATTGGTCATCTTCATTTCGCCTATGAGTGACGATGTAATGTTGCTTGGCAGTAATGTCAAGAGGATCTTGAGGAGTGGGAGTAACAATATTCTCAATTTCCCAAAACTTATGGAGATCTTGGGAAATTTGACAAGAGGAAATTAACAAAGTAGTTGGCTGATTTCGAGATTGGGTTTGAATAGGACCTATAATTGTCCAACAGAAAATTGTGTTAATAGCATTTGGAACGATAGAACTTGGTATAAAGGGTTGAGTCATTAATAATTGCGGGTATACATCAGCACCTAGAAGGAGGTCAATTATTTCTGATTGATAAAAATCAGGATCGGCCAAAAGCAAATGTTTGAAAGCGCAAGCCACATTGCGGTAAGACTTGTAGGAGGCAAATGATTAGTGATATGAAGAACCACGGATGGGTTGACTAGAATGTGGCTCTGAGAAAGCCTTGAGAAAATGTCACATTGAACGGTGCCAGGAAAGATGGAAACATTATCACCAATCCCTGAAACGGTAATGAGTGAATCACGCATTTTTTGACTCAACTGGTCAAAAAGGTGCGTTGAGATAAAGGAAAGTTGACGAACTTTGATGATAGATTGACCAGTAAGAATGTCATTAAATAAATCACCTCCTAGAAGAAAATCAATTGGTCCTGGTTTTCACTACAGAGGATCAGCTAAACCAAGTCCTTTATAATATGATTGGGTAGTAGGTGATAGGGCAGATTTGGGTAGATTGCTGGTGATGTGCGGAACCACTATGACCTCTGTTGAAAGTTTCTTGGAACTTTATGAGGCGATGGAAGATCTGATGGTTCAGCTGTGTTGGCCTTGGGTATTTGGTACGGAAATTTCACAAACACCAGAAACAGAGTGTTCTGAAGGTTGTATTGGAAGTCCAAGTCGGTTGGCACAATCTTTTGTCATGAAGGAAAATTGACTGCTGCTGTCAGTCACAGCTCTGACTGAAATGTTCCTTGGAAATCTTGAATATGAATAAGTGCAGTTCCAAGGAGTACTTCTTTTCCTAATATAAAATACCTGGCCCAAAGTTTTGAGAAGGAGAGGGACGGGGTGCTTTCTGCATTCTCGTCATGATTTTGGTGCAACCATTAATGATGATTTTGATCACAGGTGTTACACCGGCTGAGGGAGGTACAAGTGTCTGTCGTATGTTTGCTTGAAAAGCAGTTATGACAACCTTGCCAATTCCTTAAAAGTGTTTTGAAGCTGAGGAAGCTGATCCGAAGGTCTTGAATTGATAAAGACTGTGAGGATTTTGACAAACAGGACCATTATCATTAGGTGTTTGCTTGTTTGTTGGGTTAGAGGGCACATAATTTGCGTGTGGTTTTAGTCCATCTCCTACGAAGAAAGTTTTCCTGGAAGAACCCTTAAAGCAAGGATAAGCCTGTTCGCGGTTAAATTCTTCTTGTTTGAAGACTGAGGATGAAGCTCATCAAAATGAACGTCCATAGACTTCCACTCAGTTTTAATGAAGTCAACCAAATTCTGGTATGAGGGGAATTCAACATCAGCAAATTTCTTCTCAAATTGAGTCTTGGTACAGGAATCCAGGCAACGTAATAGTAGATAGGATAAAATGAAATCACAAGGATCCTTTATTTGCAATTACTTAAAAGAATTTATAGCCTAACTAACACTGGTAATAACCTACTAAAGTTACCAGCATTCCAGCACTTGCTTTAAGTAAGTATATGCAAGCTTGTGATTGTTATTGTAATGCTCTGATAATAATTTCCATGCCTGGTGATAGTTGGCTTCTATCAGGCTTACATTGGATAATAAACAGCGAGCTGGGCCACTAAGACATGACACAAGAAAGAGGAACTTTTCCATATCAGAAAGTGTTGCCTCATCGTGGATGAGTGACCTATAAGTGTCTCAGAAAAAGGGCCATTCAAGAGGTTTTCCTCTAAAATGTGGTAAATTAATTTGTGGCAGCCGAGCTCTCACAGTCCGACTTTCATTTAGGGACAATGTCGTGGCTGTATTTGTCACTGTCGTGGAGGCTGTGGAGGGGGGAATTGGATTTGGATTCATATACTCCTGGTAAATGGAGTAAGCCTCAATGTAGTGGCCTGACGGTTTGCTTTAGTGTGGCTTCTGTCTTTTCAAGTGTACTACCAGTCTCCTCTAAACGCTCTTGA
This sequence comes from Aelia acuminata, assembly GCA_911387785.2. Taxonomy (NCBI): domain Eukaryota; kingdom Metazoa; phylum Arthropoda; class Insecta; order Hemiptera; family Pentatomidae; genus Aelia; species Aelia acuminata. Next base: position 171,286,383 of record OU426980.1, read on the forward strand.
AGTTCATCCCATGCATCGCAAAAGGAATCTTAATGGGGTTTCAACTCTGTATACATTGTTGAACAACTTGAACAAAAATAATTTAGATTCATCTGTCTTGATGCCTCTACCCTGTTCCAAAATGGCCTTGATCTCCTGAGCAGTCGTGACAACTTTGATCCTCAATTTTTCAACAATCTTGGCCAGTTAGGTTACCATATTAAAAGGAAAGGGAAAAATTGGACAAGACTTAGAAGGAATATGAAACTATATTTGACCAAGCGATTTAACACGCCAAAAAAAAGGTAGAAAAATTACTACTGTAGCTAGTATTTAAAGTGTGATAAAAATAGAAATATAGAAAAAAATAGTAATAGATTGATAGATATATTTATTTGTCTTTGGGGGAAGTTCCCATACAAATAGAGCCTGGCTTGGCTATATAAAGATAATTATTAATAAGTTTTACGAAGTATGAAGTATTTTTGCTGTTTTTAGTCTGTAATTTAATAAATATATATATATATACATATATATATATATATATATATATATATATATATATATATATATATATATATATATATAATTACTTTAGCGATGCATTTATACATCTAACGGTGGTAGCTATATCATTTGTTATGTACACAGAATGGATAGCAAATGGGTATTATTGTTTACACTCAGTAAACAGGTACTTAGTAATCGGTTCTATGCGTCGTGTTTATTGACATATTGTCGAGTAACTTATTAGCTAAAGTTAATTATGGGTGATTATAAAAAAAAAAATAATAATAATAATAAAAAAAAAACTTTTATTTGTTGATGATGAATGATCTTAATTTCAGGCAATTAATAATGTAGTAATATATCTGTTTTATTTATATCATAAATCGTTTATGTAAGGCAAGAATGTTTGAAATTTCTTTTTTGAAGACAGAAGGGTTGTTTTCAAATAAAATGTTTGAGCTATTGACTTTATCTAGAGTATTGTATATTTGAGAAAACCAATTATATTTTGTTGAAGATCGGAGTTGATGTTTATTCTTTAGTATCATAAAGTAGGTTTTAGTAATTCTATCATCTGTTATGCATAATATTTGTTGAATACAGTTTATACAATACAATACAATAAGGCTTAACGGACCCGAAGGCCTGACGCCGACACCACCAATCGGTCCCCACACACCTCCATCCACCTCCCCCCGTCCAATCCCAGATTCACAAGATCTGCCTTCACCGAATCTTCCCACCTTCGCCAAGGCCTACCCCTCGGCCATTTTCCAGTCGGCAAAGCGTTTATCAATCTTTTAGGAATTCGTTTGCTACTAAGACTCACCATTTTGCATGCCCACTTTTACCGACGCGCAGCTATAGACTCGATTACATTTACCGGGTAAAGCTCAAGCAATTCCGCATTGTGTAGCTGTCTAAATTCTCCTTTTGACTCATCTTTCTTCGGCCCGAATATTCTACGCAGCACTTTATTTTCAAACACCATAAGGCGTTTCTGATCCCTTATTGTAAGCGGCCATGTTTCACATCCGTAAAGAACAGTCGGAAGAATTATAGTTTTGTAAATCCTAATTTTTAAATTTCGGGATAGAAGGCGTGACCCAAGTAATTTTGCAACCGAGAAATAACAAGCATTTCCCGCCTTTAACCTAGCCTTAATTTCCTCTTCGATCCTTTTCTCTTTTCTGGTTACAGTAGATCCTAAATATCTAAATTTCTCAACGGCTTCGAATATTTCCTCTTCTACTTCAATATCGCCAAAATTGTCACCGTTTCTACAACTAACCATATATTTTGTTTTTTCCGTATTTATTTCTAGCCCTACTTCTTTTCCGGCTTTCATCAATGCTTTTGTATTTAGTTTTATCGTTTCCGTGTCGTCGCCAAGCAAAACCAAATCATCAGCGTACGGATATATTTCCCCCCAGATTCAAACCCTTTCTGGTATTTATCACCTCCCTAATGACTGAATATTCTAGAGCTAAATTAAATAAAACAGATAGCGAATCCCCCTGTTTCAAACCAGAGCGAACCTCAAACTTCTCAGAAAAATAACTACCGATTCTTATTTTATTGAACGTTTCGGTCATACACATTTTTACTAAGTTTACTAATTTCTTCGGTATTCCTAATTCAGTCAGAATGATATACAGTTTATTGCGGTCTATTGAATCATAAGCCTTTTTAAAGTCGACATACAGTTGATGAACTATACCATTGTATTCTAATTTTTTCTCTAATATTTGACAGAGGGAGAATATTTGGTCTACGGTTGATCGGTTCCTTCTGAAACCACATTGATAGTCTCCGATATTTTCCTCGGCGTATTCGGTTATTCGGCTAGTCAGGATTGACGTAAATATTTTATACCAGACCGGAAGTAGTGAGATCCCACGATAGTTATTAGTGTCTGTCAACGACCCCTTCTTGTGAATCGATATAAGTATAGACTCTTTCCATTCTTCGGGTACTTTCTTATACTCCCAGATCTTTTTAATCAAAAGATGTATTTTGATTACAGTTTAATACTCATTTTAATACCTTAACAGTTCTAGACCGAATTCCATTCTTATGGGCCAGAAAGGGGTGTTTTTGTTTAGATTGAAAATTCTCTTAGAATAATTGAACTGTGATTTTTCGATAGTATCTAGGTACCTGAGTCCCCAGATCTCAATTCCATAAAATAATGTGCTAATGGCAATCGCTTCATATAGTAGCAGTCTACTTCCCCAGGATTGTAATTTTGATTTTCGACAAATATCTATTACTGTCCCGACAGCACAGGCCGTTTTAGTTATATAAAAAAATAGTAATATATAGAGTATCAAAATATAAATAATAATATAATATATAAACAAATAATAGCAAATAATTATTACTCTGGTTAGTATTTACAAGAATCTTAATGTTAATCACTTGATTTAATCTCAAGCTGCTATCGGAAAAAATGGGAGGACCATTAACAATTTAAATTAATATTCCAAAAAACTATCCGGCCTGGAGAGATAAAAAAAAAATTAATCACCCATAGGCCTTCCATACGCTAGTAAATTAAGAAAAATAAAGAAATCCTTAATATTTAATGAATGTAAAAGATCTCTTTCCTGAAAGATGTAGGTTGCTGGCTGGGAAGAACTAACTCTTCGATCTGGCCAGATCAATAAAAGTTTCCATACATGCTGCTCTGCAATGGCCCAATGTGGGCAGGCATAATTAGCAGAAAAAAAAATCTTTAATTCTTCCTGTCGTATTGCCATACCAAGCGCCTAAGCCGAACTGACCAGAATTAGACAATCGTGCCCGACTAATAAGCCTTTTGTGTACGTGGCCAATACTGTTAAATGTACACATGCTATTACCAGGTATATTAACTAAAATATTTATGTGTTGGCCACAACAGAGGTTGATTTTTTTATAAACTGTGTTGTTATTGTTGAATAATCATGGCGCCAGATGACTTGATCAAGTGGTGGGGGTTGGCCTGTTTCTTCCTGAGAATTGATAACGCACCAGCACACTTCACTAATTTTATTACATATTTTACCAAAAAAGGCAATTCACACTTGACCTCTGGCGTGGGTTGAGAATGCGTAAATATTGAAAATTGGAAATTTTGAAAAAAAATGGGAAAACTTTCAAAGTTCTTGTTTTTCAAATTTTCATGTCAAAATTAATAAAATAATTATTAGAATGAAATGGAATAGGTTTCACTTGCAAAAGGTTTCAATTCCCCTAAAATAGCAAATACCTTGTTCAAGAAAGGAAAATTACAAATTTTGGTTTGTAAGACCAACAATTCACCATAATTTGACAGAAAACTGTTTTAACGTGTTTTAAAATTTAAACGTGTTTTAACAATTAATTCGGCCCGGGATTGACCAATTTATCAATTTATTAACCTTGCCACTTTTACAATTCAGTAGAATTTTTTATTGCATCAGGAAAAAACTTTATGAATATATCAAAACCTTTATTAATATCATCTGAATAATAGATACCCTTTAATAACCTTTAATAATACAAAAATAAAATAAAAATAAAATAAAATAAATTGAAAAAGGCTCGCAATCGTAGAGGAAAATTTAAAATAGAAGAAATTTAAACCAAATAATATAAAGTTGACTTATCAAGTTAGAGATCAATAAATATGCTCCTAGATTCCCTCTGAACTTCCTAATGCATTTGTGCGTAACAGAGAAATCTTGAGACGTCTTTTGAGATGCTAAACCAATCGGTTGATAGATCTTCTGGCTCAATTTACACTTATTTGCAAGTAAAAGGAGCATGATGACGTAAAACACAATAAAGGTGAAAAAGGAAAAACTTGAATGAAAAGAAAACACTAAGACCAACTCATCTTTAACAAAATGGAAGGGCAAAGACTTGAACTACTCGTCATGATAGAGAACCAAGTCTAACAGAGCGAGATTAGTGGTAAAAAGACTAGAGGGCGCTCTCTATATCTCAATGAAGATTTAGTTACCACTGATAAACTTAATACAATGTTTCGACATCTGTTTCACCCTTGGAGAAAACATTTTTTTTTATCATACTTAATTTATTTATATACAAAGAATGCCTAATGGCCTAACAAGCAGTAAACTTTTCATAATTAATTTATTTATAAAAAAATTCATTATTAGATATGAAAGTATTACCTACAATAGAGAGCCAAACCAATGAATGATCAGTTATATACAAATGTAATTTTTCACTATTTATTTCAAATTTATAATAATTAAATATTCTAATCAAAATATGATCAAAAGACATGTGGCAGAATTATTACATATTTTTGTAGGTTTATATATTATGCTTTTTATAGATTCTAATTGATAACAGTATAAAACAGAATTTGTGTTATTAACCAAAATATTGAATAATTTTTTTTTTCTTTTGGCGCAGTAGGCCTGATGAGACCTTTGGCAGCGCGGTTTGGTCTTCTTACCGAAATTTTTGTAGCGGGAAGCGGTAGCCCAAAACTCACGTTGCTACAAGCCATGGTCACCATGGTGCAGCAGCAGACTGCCCATAGCTCCATAAACAATCCCATTGGGGCCAATTTGGCAGTCCTTCCCACCGATGGCGTCAGCTCTCTCGGTTTCAAGGACAGTGACAAACTGGTCTAGGTCCAAGGATTATGGCAGCTCAGAGTCAGCAGGTCACGAGGACCTTTATTTCTTTCCCTGAAGCCTACTTAGCCTTGTACCAAACCTTTCTGAAAAACTACACCACAATTCTTGATAAGATACTTGGGGAAGGTTTATCATTTCTACGCCCACACATATCTCGGTTTGGTTGTAAATACCAGCAATGACGTCTCATCCGAGATTAAGAAGAGAATGACAGCTGCTATAGGTGCTACTTTGGACTAAGGCCCCAATGCAGAAGCAACCTTATCTCAAGGTCAACCAAAAAGCTGATGTATAAGACCCTTATACTCCCAGTATTGTGCTATGGATCTGAAGCATGGACGATGACAAGGAGTGAAATGCAGGCGATCCTCATGTTTGAAAGAAGTGTCCTCCGGTGTATCTATGGGGGAGAGCAGGATGGCGGAGTCTGGAGATGGAGAACTAACAGAGAAGTGGCTCATCTTTACAAGGATGGACTCTGCCATCCCCAAGAAGGTCCTAGGAGAGGTACTGCATAGGACAAGGCGGGGCAGAAGACCGAAGCTGAGGTGGTTAGACGGAGTGTCACTCTACGCCAGAGAGCTCCTTGGATCTTATAACTGGAAAGCAGCTGCACTTGACCAGAACAACTGGCGGAAACTGATAGAAGAGGCCTTGACTCGCTAGCAGGTTGTTGAGCAGAAGAAGATAGATATCTATATCTTAATAATAATAATAAATAATAATATCTTGATAAGATTATATATATATATATATATATATATATATATATATGTCTGTGATTTAGGTCATTTGTTTGTATTCACATAAAATTCAATAGCATTTGAAAGTTGGTTAATTCAATTGTGTTTTATACATTATTTAAGTAAGGACTTCAAAGTTGTTTCCAACTTTTAAATGCTATTGAATTATGTGAAGTAAAACAGATGACCTAAATCACAGATTTATACCTCCCTTCCTCAAGTCTCAAAAAAGGTTTATGGATTTGGGGATTTTTCATCAAGCAGTTGCTTTTTCAGTTATAAATAAAACAAGATAAAAACTTTTAGGTTTTATCATTCAAGAGATTACTAACTTTTCGTCGAGTCTAGTTATAAATTATATATAATTTATAAAAATAAGTTAAATTAAGTGCCTAATAATATTTTCCGTCTTTTCATATGCGAAAAAAAATACAGTCATATTTTCATGGGATTATAACTTATTTACTCGTTGAATTGAATTACAGTTTCTATTACTGGAAAACTGGAGAAATTAATAAGCTTCAAAATGATCTAATTGCCGAACGATTCACGGAAAGACGTGTAAAAAACTAAAGTTAGAGAGAATTTTAAGATTACAATTTTTCAAAAATTGTCCTCAATTTCAAACTTAAATTCGAAATTTAATTTTTGAATTAATCGCTGTTCCTGATGTGCTCAATGAAGGCAAAAACTGACCATTTATTTATACTTATGGGTAGAGAAATTCATTAAAATGTGAAAGTATTTGTTGGGCATTATGGCATAAAATTTGCGATATTTTTGGAATCTTTCTGGTTTATCGCAAACTACGGATCACACTGTTTTGTATTTTACTTACAATAAAAGAGGAGACTATTACAAATAAGATGATACATTTTAAATTAAAATAGGTTGAGTGGTTTAGGCAAAATCGATCATCAAATATCGGTAATTTTTACTATTTTTGTGGTAACTCTTAAGTCATTTTTCATTTTTTTGCATATAACTCAAAAACAATTTAACGCAAAGAAAATTTTATTGCTTTCAATATAATACACTATAAAGTTTCACATTCAATGATATACCTTAAATAAAAAGCGGTTGAGTCGTTTCGACGAAACCAATTTCCTAAATTCGGCAATTTTTTACCTTTTTAGGAAAAAATTAATTTGGTTCATGTTTTTTTTTTTTTTTTTTTTGGGACTTTAAGGCTTCCAAGCCTATACTGCCCATACTAACACCCATGGCACTGGGTGATACTTCTCCTACGAAAGAAAAGCACCACCCAGGGCGGCACTTTACCGCCACACCAGGCCCCTTGGTTTATGTTCTAACCCCTGCAACTCAAAAACAGATACGCCAGATGAAAAATGCTCCATACAAAAGTTGTAAAAAAATAAATTCTGCGTTAAATGAGGTTATAAATTTAATTGTAATTTAATCTTGAGTAGAGAAACTAAATAAAAACTTTATAATATCCTTTGCGCGAACTTTTTGATACGACTTCTTTTTGTATAAGAAGATACTATAAGAATTGTAAGAAGATATGATAGCAAACTATATATAACTACTTATCTAAGTAGCTAGGTGCTAGGAGAAATTGATTATTAATACATTTTGAAGTGGAATGGAGGAGAAGGGGAGAGAGGTTTAGTGGTAAGGGGGAGGTCACCGTTCACAACCAGACGTCTGAAATTGAAATACAAAAATTATTTAATAAACATTTACGTCAGTTATAAGTAAAAAGAAAACAGTTTAGTCCATCCGTGGTTTATGAGAAACAAAAAAAATTGGCGGATTTTATGCCACTAAGCGTTAGACTGGTTGTGTACAGAGACCTCCCCCTCACCAAATCTTCCCCTCCTAATTCACCAATCCTCTCCAAAATGTTGAATTAGATAAATGTTTACTTCACTGAATCAGATAAGACAGGTTTTGAGAAAGACAATATCATATTATGAAACATAAATATTACAAGTTTGGAAAATAGATCCAATTTTGAAATTCTTTATCTCAGGAACTATTTATTCTACTCTAGGTTGGTAATTCAATCTAGCCTAAAAATATTGAGAATAGGTTTTGGTGCAAAACCTAACAAAGTGCAAACATTTTACAGGTTTCGGGAAATTCAAAAGTGATCAAGGGGGCTGCCAAGGTCAGAAACTTGGCTTTTGTATCTAAGTCACATCCCATACTTAGTCACACCACTTGATGCAACTTAGACCACCCTCCATGATATGATAGACTAATAAAATGTTTAGAAAAAATTCAATTTTTAATAAAACAATGTTAAATGAAAAAAAAACTTTTATTTGAACCATTTTTGGGTATTATTTGATATAAAAGATCTGTTACCTAAAAACTAATTCCAATGTAAATTTTAACTCGAAAATTCAGGATATTTTTGCGAATAATAGGAAAAGTATTAATGTTGCGCAAAAACATATAAATTCTTTCAAAGAATAGATAAAGAGGAATAAAATAATGCAAGATGTATCAATTTCGATTGAAAAATAGCTGACCTATGAGCAATAATTCGAAGGGTCTCGAAACGGAGGTTTAGGGGGGCCCCAGGTTAGCACAAAGGGGAGGAGCGGGGACTGTTGACAGAATACTACTTTTAGTAAGTACTAACAAATTGCAAAATTCAGCTTGTCTCTAATTAAATATTCCCGATAATGGTTGTTTAGGAATGTCTCCTAAACAATTAATCATTCGAACTTCAAGTGAACACGGCACTGTTCCAGAGGTGCTGCCACCTAGCGGCGGCAAGAAGAAAAAGAAAAGTCTGCAGGTGGTGACAAGGCGGGATTAAGACTTTTTCAAATAGGCACCTCATGTTCGGCCGAACCAAGTTGTTCTTTATATTACATCTCATAATTTCAACCAAAATGTGTGAGTAATCACAACACCTCATTGACCAGCCTGGAGCCAGAAGGAGGAGAGAAATGGAGAAGAGAACAGGGAGTTAATAGAAGAAGAAGAAGCACCCAGATGAGTAAAACAGCTTAATTAAATTCAACCTTAGAATAGATCCATCAGTTCAAATAATTACAAAAATGCAATAGTCTATATAAAAATGTAATTAACTCACTAACATCAAATGTATCCTGCATTTGGCAAAACCCCCCCATAATTTTTTTCACATGTACCAAGAGCATTATATTCAGTTATTATCACAAATAGTTTTCATTCATACAGTCCACTCCATAATGACCAGCCTAATTAAGTGTTATAAAGTAATATCTCCTCCTAAAGAGAATATCTTAAACAGTGGTCATTTTTGGCCTTCATTGCCTGGGCCATGATACATGGTCACTGCCTGTCCACCATACATCAGAAATACCGCCGGTATTTTGCCAGAGCCTGGTGCCTTATGATTTTTCAGTGACGCAATTATTTCCATTCTCTCCTCTTGGTCTAGTGGCGCTTCCTCTCCATCAACTTCCTCTTCATTCCACTCTTCCTGCTGCTGTCCTGCAAAACCACCATGCTCTATCCTATTTACGTTCAATAATTCCTGGAAGTATCTGACCCTCTATCCAAAATGTCCTTACCATTTCCCAACAGAGTTCCTTCTTCATCCTTACAAAATGTGGGCCTTGGTGCATACCCTGCCCTAATATCTTTGACACCCCAGTAAAACTTCCTGCTATTCTTCCTATCGAATTCCTGCAGTATCTTTTCAAGTTTCTCTGTTTCCTGAGTCCTCTTTTTTACCTTGCATAGTTTTTAAATCTTAGCCCTTTTTATTTTATTATCTTCTGCTTTAGCTCTCATTCTTCTCCGCATTATTTTTATCCTCGCATCATTTCTTTCTTTGACTGCTTTTTCACAATCCTGGTCAAACCAGTCATTTCTCCTATTCTGCTGTCTTTCAACCAGCACTTCTGTTGCCACACCTTTCATAGCTTTTTTAAAAGTGCTTCAATTCTCTTTGATTGATTTGGAAAACTGGTGACTCTCTAACCTGTCCTCAATTTTTCTCCTGAACAGGTCAAGACTCTCTTCTAGATGCATTTTTCCTTGATTGAGAATCGGTCTCTTTTCCTCTTGGGCTTTGGGTCTGAAGCTACTTTCATTTTATACTTGGTTTTGCCTAGAAAGTGGTCCGAACCACAGCAGGCACCCCTGAAACTGCGTATGTCCTATATTGCAGATGCATGTCTACCATCCACCAGGTATCCTTGTGGATATTCTTGTGCGCAAAAAAGGTGTTACTCACCCTCATCCCCCTAGATGCTGCAAAGTCTATTAAACGTATCCCATTATAGCTGGAGATATTGTGCTTGCCATGCTTTCCTATAACTGGATAAAAAGTGCTCTCCTTTCCTATTTTTGCGTCATCATACTTCGTGATTACGTCCACAACCCTCTCTAGTGTTCCATAAATTTCATTTCTCTCTTCCTCTGATTTATCTTCTGTTGGTGCATGAACACTCACCATAGTTAAATTGAAAAATCTTCCTTTTAGCCTAATCCTACAGATTCTTTCATTTACCGCTTCGTAATCGATTACTGCTAGTTTAAGGGAGTTTCTCACCATAAAACCTTGTCTATTACCACTGTTGAAGAGAGTCTAGTTACTCAGAGTCATTATGTCTACATCCTTCCATCTTATTTCCTGCAGAGCTGCAATATCCATTTTATATTTCATTAATTCTTGTTGCAATATTCTACTCACTCCTGGTTGAAACATACTTCTAACGTTCCATTTTCCTGTATGCGAAAGTCCATTTCCTTTTTTTTTTGGAATTTTTTATTTGGAAAGATGTTTTGACTGGAAATCCTGAAAATTAATCATCCTTTCATAAAGGAAACATTTGACCATCATACACCTCTAAAGTTTCACTTTTAACATTCATTCAAATCAACCTATATAAAAAATAAATTTGCAATATTTCAATTATAAAACTTTGGTTTCTCCTATTAACTCAGGCAATTAAAGACAAGCTGAATTTTTGCCAGTTGTTAGTACTTACTAAAAGCAATATTTTGTTAAAATTCCCCACCCATCCCATTTGCTAACTTGGTGACCCCCCTTTTGTTATTGCTCAAAACTCCGTTATTTTTCATTCTACATTGATGGATCTTGTATGATTTTGTTCCTCTTTATATATATTTTTTGAAAGATGTTATATAATGTTTTTGCCTGATATTAATACTTTAGCTATACCATTCTAAAATATACCAAATTTTCGAGTTAAAATTTACATTTGAATTAGTTTTTAGGTAATAGATTGTTCATTTCAAATAATAACCAAAAATACTTCAAATAAAAGTTGTAGCACATGTCTTGTTGTTTCAAAATATGTACCTAAAATGATATTTTGGGGGTGGGGAACCCTTACAGAGGAAGGAGAGTAAGCGCGTGTCCGGCACTTGCTATGATAAGTGGTCAATAGAAGCAGCCTCGCTTGCTCTTTCATTATTATTTCTTCAGGCGATTCTTTTGAGCATAGTATCCTTTAGAAAAAAAATATTTAGAAAGGTATGTATAGTGTAAAAACAGAAAAATATATTTCAATTAATATTAAAGAAAAAAATGTATCTAAGTAGTAGGTAGATCGTTAAAAATATTGTTAATAGTATATCCACCAAGACGATCTCATAAATATATATTTTTGGTATAATTACATGGAGCTTTCGGCATACAGGATGATAGGCCAGAGGACATGTTTTAAATTTTGAATTCCTTATGCACTAACGACCCTATTTTAAGGAGAATGAATGGGTAAGCATGCGATTGTTAACATTATATAGAATGACAAACTGTATTATATAAAAGTGTTAGTTTTATAATTTTTCATACTGTCTATATATTTGTTATTCATTATATTTTTAGATGAATATGGTGCTGGACGCCGAAAGCTCCATGTAATTATACCAAAAATATATTTTTATGAGATCATCTTGGTGGATATACTATTAACGAAAAAAAAATGTTTTCATTTAATATTTTTTTTTAAATTGATTTTTTTAAAAACATTTTCATTAGCCTAGTAACTTTCTCATTAAGGGTGGTAATAGTTGCATCAAGTGGTGGTAGTATGGGATGTGACTTACAATGGGAGGGCACAACTATGGGGTCGTCGATCAGGCCCATTTTTTTTCTGGTGATTCTACATCAAAAAATAGTCGACACGTGTCCGAGCATTCTGTCCATTGGGCCTTAGATGCTGAGAAATAAAATAAAATACCTTGAAAATCCTTTAATTTTTATCTTGAGTTTGGAAAATGATATCGACATGATTCTTTCACTAATTCATTTATTTTAGAGAGTAGATTAAAGGAAAAATACAATCGTTAAAGAATTATTCATATTTCTTCAATTTAATTTAAAAAAAGCTTTAAGTTTTCATGTAAACTAGCTTTATACATTTTTTCACATAAAAAACAATAGCAGAATTGAGTTCAGCACCTCAAGAAACCCTGATGTCTTGAATATCATCCAAAACAAAAAATAAAAATCCTGTCAGGAACAGCTTAAATATGTTTCAGCAAAATTGTATGTGTAGTTTCAAATTCTGCATCTCGTGTTGAGCTGATCCGATTTTTACGTTCTTGAGCTCGTTGCATAGAAGAAAGCTTCCTTTTTCTAACCATATAAATAACTATTGTATTATCTCAGCACGTACTCGTCTCCACTTGACAATTGTGAAGTGTTTGAAGAACTTTGCGACGAAATGCTTGCTGCTTGAGTTTGAAATGAAAAATCATCGAGGGAAGGCACTTCTGGCCAGCAAATCCTCCTCCAGTTTCTCAGTTACCGTATACAATTCGTCTGATTCTTCAAATGCGAATGTTGACTGAAGGCTCAAAACATACGATGTGATGTTATGGCCAATCAGTCGAGATCGCAACGATATTGTCTCGGTAGGATAAGCCTCTATCAAGCCTTGCTGCAAGAGCATATCATAGCACACCTTGAGTGCATTAGAAAGGTCTTGTTTACTTACCGAAGAAACGAGGGTCGTCGAGCCAGTGTCCATAATTTCAAAATCCATTTCCGTGAAAATCCAAGTCGTTACCAGAGAAAGAAATAAGTCCAGGAAAGTCCAAAGAAAGCCAAAAATCGATGAGCCGAGTAACAACCAAAAACAATACTAATAATTTTAAAAAAATCCAAGAATGAATGAAAATAAAAAGTTAGTCGATCACTTTGAGAGAGAGGTTTTTAAAAGGTTTGTTGTTTTCAATAACAAATAACAATTAGGAATGATTCAGTTTTAAAATCCCCCACCTACCCTCACCAGTAAGTAAACAAAGAGTATATGCGGACGAGTACAAAGTACGTTTTTTACTACTTGTTGATGGCGAGGGCATAGAAAAAACACATTGCATATACATCATTGAGAAAAAGTAGTTTTAAATTTTAGTTCGTTTAAAGTTCAAAATCATTTTTTGTAGGGCGAACGTGAAACAATCGGGATGAACCCATTTCTCCTAGCCGACCGAGAAAAACAAAATAGGCTCCGTAAAATGAATTTACTAGTGATAAAAACATCGTGAAAAGGATGGAAATAATTACTTTTTAAAGTTATGTTCATGGAATATTCTGGCAAAATACCGACATTAAAAAATCATTTTGTGCAAAACTGTTTTTGTTTCATAACAGTTCAGATTCGTTTTGAGAACAATCAAAAAAACCTATCAGTAAATTTTGGGAAGATTAGAAAAAATTAAAAATTGCATTCAAAGTTTCACTAAGGCCAAACTTTAAAATTTCGTTAAACATCAAAAAATCCGACCATATTTCGGAGAAAATTCTACCGATTCTCATCAAATTTATAGGGTAAATAAAGGCTCTAGAGTTACACATTTTTACATAATCGAGATATTTTTACGTGTTCAGGAATCAACATAATATAAAGAAAACTTTGAATTTAATTTTTATTTTGAGGACCATTTTTTTACAAGAGCTTCCCGAGGTAATACAATAGTTATTTATATGGTTAGAAAAAGGAAGCTTTCTTCTATGCAACGAGCTCAAGAACGTAAAAATCGGATCAGCCCAACATGAGATGCAGAATTTAAAAAAACTACACATACAATTTTACTGAAACATACAATTTTTAAGCTGTTCCTGACAGGAAAATTTTTTTATTTTTTCTTTTGGATAATATTTAAGACATCAGGGTTTCTTGAGGTGCTGAACTCAATTCTGCTATTGTTTTTTATGTGAAAAAATTTATAAAGATAGTTTACTTGAAAACTTGAAGCTTTTTTTAAATTAAATTGAATTAATATGAATAATTCTTTAACGATTGTATTTTTCCTTTAATCTAATCTTTAAAATAAATGAATTAGTGAAAGAATCATGTCGATATCATTTTCCAAACTCAAGATAAAAAATAAAGGATTTTCAAGACATTTTATTTTATTTCTCAACAACTAAGGCCCATTAGACGGAACACTCGGACACGTGTCGACTACTTTTCGATATAGAATCACCAGAAAAAAAATGGGCCCGATCGACGACCCCGTAGCTGTGCCCTCCCCTTGTTAGATAGGAAAGTCAAGTTTCAGACCTCAATCACTTTTGAATTTCCCAAAAACTGCAAAATGTTTGATTTTTTTTTTCAGTTTTTCGCTGTTTTGACCAAGAAGAAGCAAAACATATTCTCAATATTTGAAAGCTAGATTGAATTACCTGCAATATGAGCCCAAAGTATCAGAGTAGACTAAATAGTTCCTGAGATACATATTTTCAAATTTAAGGCAATTTTCTAAACTTGTAATTTTTATGCTTATTTTCATGTTTTTGGTATTGAATTGTATTTATATCCTCAGAACCTGTCTTATATGAGTCAGTGAAGTAAATATTTATCTAATTTAACATTTGGGAGAGGAGTGGTAAATTAGGGGGAGGTCTCCGTACAATCAGTCGAACGCTTAGTGGCATAAAATCCTCCAATTTTTTTTATTTTTGTTGGTTTCTCGTAAACTACAGATGGACTAAACTGTTTTCTTTTTACTTTTAATTGTCGTAAATGTCTGTTAAATAAATTTTGTATTACAATTTCAGCCGTCTGGTTGTGAACCTCCCCCCTACCACTAAACCTCTCCCCCCTCTCCTCCACTCCACTTCAAAATGTTATAGGGGAAAGTGCCATATTATGGCATGGTTGCCTAATATGGGATATGTGGTTTCTGGATATAGTTACTACAGCAACCCCGCTTTTATTCTATAAAATTGAAGATTAACTTCCCATTGGCACATAACCTTGTCACATTGTTATACATTCTCATCCTGTTGGATTATTTTCAGTGAAGTGTTGTTTTAGAGTTCAAGAACTTTTTTCGTCATTATTATGACCTGATATTTTAGCCCTCAAGGTAAATCGAATTCCCTTAATCATTTTTTTATCTTAAATGTTGGATAATTCATTACAATATTTGCTAACTGCTTTCTTTTTTTTCTTTTTCTTTACTGAAGTACAATAACCTCTAAAAAAGAAAGAAGCCACATCCCCTAATATGGGATTCCCATTAGTTCCTATTATGGGATATCCCATATTGAGACACCTTTTTATCAATGAAATAAAAATAGTTAATCGATTAAAATTATTTTAATGAAATATTACTTTAAACACTGAGTTTTTAGATACGTGTATTTTTTGTGATACAAATTTAGAAAATGAAGAAACTAAAGTTCAATGTTCCTAATGCGGAGTACCCTGCCATGAAAGCTGCCTTGAACTCATAATCCACAAATTTTCTTTGTAATTTGTGAAAAATTCTGTCAAATAAAGGTCTTATCAAATTTTGATTATTTGAATATTATTTGAAAATTATAATAAAAAAAATGTTATTTTTTTTTGTAACATAATTAACATGCATTTATTGACAACATATATATAAATATATATTTTTTTTTTTGTTCCTCACCTCTTAGGCCATACGGAGTTTCCGAGACAAGGGAGAAATAAGGTGGGGGATTAATGCCGAGTAATATTATTAAATATCCCCTGGCTCCGGGTTTTGAACTTGCTATCTTCGGGTTTCCGATCGTACGTTGCCAAGGTCATATAGTTATATATATAGACAACTTGGCCAACACTTTAGAAGTAGGTACTTCACAAAGCAGACCAAGCTAAATATATACAAGACCCTCGTATGGCCCGTATTTTCATAAGGATCAGAGGCTTCGACTATGATGAAAAGTGATGACAGGAAGCTCAGTGTGTTCGAGCGAGGGATTCTCAGGAGGATCTACGGCCCAATAAAGGTGGGTGAAGTCTGGAGGAGAAGGAAAAATAGGGAACTAAGTACTCTATTTGCCGAACTCAACATTGTCACGTTTATTAAACTTGGCAGACTAAGATGGGCAGGACATATGGCCAGAATGGATACCTCTGAAATACCAAAAAAGGTGATGACTGAAGAGTCTACATCCTACTACACTTGAGGAGACGAGTAGGAAGATCGAGGATTAGATGTCTGGACAGCATAACCAGTGATGCCAGAACTTAACTTGGAGTTCGGGACTGGAGAGCTGCAGCAGAAGACAGAGCCAACTGGCGGAGGCTCTTAGAGGAGGCCCAGTCTCGTTAACCACGACCAAATATTTTTGTATGTATGTATATATATAGTAGTTATACATAATTTGCTATCATACCTTCTTATGATTCACAAAAAGAAATCATATCAGCAAGTTTGTGCAACGGATATTTTACCATTTTAATTGATTTTTCGACTCAAGATTAAGCTACAATTAAATTTATAATTTTATTTAACGCAGACTTTATTTTTTCACTACTTTTGGATCGAGCATTTTTCATCTGGCGTATCCGTTTTTGAGTTGCAGGCGTTGGAACATGAAACAAATTCATTTTTCTCTAAAAAGGTAAAATTGGGTTTTAGCACAACTTGACCAATTTTTATTTAAAGTAACTCATTTGATGTAAAACTTTATGGTGTATTATATTGAAAACAATAAAATTTTCTTTGCGGTGAATTTTTTTCTTGTTATATGCAAAAAAATGAAAAATGAGCAAAGAGTTACCACAAAAATAGTAAAAATTACCAATCCTTGATGTTCGATTTTGGTTACCCAACTCAACCTATTTAAATTTCAAATAAATCCCCTTTTATGGTAAGTAAAATAAAATACAGTTTGATCTGTATTTTGCGAGAAACCGGAAACATTACAAAAATATCGGGAATTTTATGCCACTATGCCCTAACAAATAATTTTATATGGAACATTTTCCATTCGGAATATCCCAGATGCAGGCGTTGGAGCATGAGCATAATGCTGAAAAAGTGAAAATTTCCGAATTTCCGTATTTGTATTGGTGAAACGACTTAAACGATTCCCATTTTATGTAACTCATTTGACGTGACAGTTTATAATGTTTTACTTTTTTATGATATTCATAGTTTTATAGATACACCTCTTCCTCCCCCTTCCTCCCTTGGTGACCTCTCCCCTCGAAACCTTCCCCCTTTTTCACCACTCCCCTCCAAAATATTAAATTGGATAAATGTCTACTGATTCACATCAGACATGTTATTGATGATATAAAGACAATTGTATACGACTAGAGATGAAAATAAGCATACAAATTTCAAGTTTGGAAAATTGGCTCAACTTCGAAAATCTGAATCTTAGAAACTATTTAGTCTGCTCAGCTGGTTTTGGTCTGATATTTTAGGTAATTCAATATAGCTCAAAAATATTGAGAATAGGTTTTGCTTCTTCCTGGTGAAATGGAGAAAAACCGAGAAAGTGCTAACATTTTGCAGTTTTGGGGAAATTCAATCTGATCCAGGAGGCTGCCAAGGTCGGAAACTTGGCTTTTGCATATCATTCAAATCCCAAACAAGAAAAAAATGAAATATACTACCACCACTTGATGTAACTTAGACCCACCCCTTCATGATAAAGTTACTGGACTAAAAAAAATACTTTGAAAAAGATCAATTTTTACTTTCACTTACCTATATATGAAATATATAGTAAGTGGAAGTATTGCGATCGTGAAAAATTTCGACTTCCGGTTTTCAACGGAAATACACGTTTTGGGGTCCCCTGAGTCGAAATGACCAAGTCCCGCGAAATGGTCTGTGTGTGTGTCTGTGTGTCTGTGTGTGTGTGTGTGAACAGACTAGCTCAGAAACTATAAACCGTGCGATCCTGAAATTGGGTATTTAGTGTAGGTATATGCCCGCGATGTGACAGCATAAATTTCATCAAAATTACTTAAAGGGAGGGGGTACTTTACTTAATAACTTTTTAGGTTTTTTTCGATTTTCTCAAAAACGGCTCTAACGATTTTGATTAAACTGAGTATTTGATGTATTAATATGCTCAAGATATGACTGTAAAAATTTCATCAAAATTGATTAACCGGAGGGGGGACTTTACTTAATAATTTTGTAACATTTTTACGTGTTTTTTTTTATTTACTCTAAATCGGCTTTAACGATTTTGATCAAACTGGGTATTTGATGTATTTATATGCCCGAGATATGACTGTTAAAATTTCATCAAAATTGATCAACCGGAGGGGGGACTTTACTTAATAAATTTTGTATCATTTTCACGTGTTTTTTTTATTTACTCAAAAACGGTTTTAACGATTTTGCTCAAACTTAGTATTTGATGTATTTATATACCAAAGATGTGATAACAAACATTTCATCACAATTGATCAACCGGAGGGGGGACTTTACTTAATAAATTTTGTATCATTTTCACGTGTTTTTTTTATTTACTCAAAAACGGTTTTAACGATTTTGCTCAAACTTGGTATTTGATGTATTTATATACCAAAGATGTGATAACCAACATTTCATCACAATTGATCAACCGAAGGGGGGACTTTACTTAATAAATTTTGTATCATTTTCACCTGTTTTTTTTATTTACTCAAAAACGGTTTTAACGATTTTGATAAAACTTGGTATTTGATGTATTTATATGCCCGAGATATGACTGTAAAAATTTCATCAAAATTGATCTACGGGAGGGGGGACTTTACTTAATAAATATTGTATCATTTTCACGGGGGTTTTTTATTTACTCAAAAACGGCTTTAGCGATTAACAAAAATAAGATATGAATGTAGAAAAATGTGTGACTTTGGGAAATGATATTTAGCAAAACACGTCAATTTCTAATCTAAGTAAGTTGGTAAGTGAAAGTTGTGTGTTGCGCGCACGCACCAGATTTTTATTAGAAAAATATTAAATTAAAACATTTTTTCCTTTACCCTTTAATGCCTGTAGACTGATACATCAGTTCGAGTGATGCAGTCCCTGGGGCCTGTAGACTGATATATCAGTTCGAGTGCTGCAGTCCCTGTGGCCTGTAGACTGATATATCAGTTCTGCCCGCTTCAGCGTTAGAACATTGAATCTGCGGACCTTATTTTAATTGATTTCATAACTCTTTCCATTTTACTATTGCATCTTTATCATTACCATTGACCACATCATTCAAAGGTCTACCATCGCTAGCGCAAAAGTCAAGGGAATTCTCAGAAAAGGAAAGAGTGATTCCTGGAATACCAAAATAACATTGTTTGATGCTATGGTATCCTCAACATTGTTATATGCTTCAGAAATATGGAGCCAAAGGTACATGGACGCAGTAGAAGTGGTTCAATTAAGATTTTTTAAAACCCAGTACTTCTGGCCTAGATCAACACCTGGCTACATAACAAGACTGGAAACAGGTACCCTCCCTTTCCAAATGAGAATCTTTAAGGGTATAATTAACTTATGGACCAAACTCTGCACGTTGACAGAAGAAAGACTCCCATGGCGTTGCTTCGATAGATTAAGAAATCAAGATAGGAAACGGAGCAGTCACAACATGGGATATAACTGGGTCTCACAAGTCAGAACTATTGCTTCAGTCATAGGGTGCCAAACAGAATTTTCAGACGGTTTTTTAAACTCTTTTAGTAATTTTAAAGAGAGCTTAATCGAGAAAATGAAAAATCATCTCCTATCCACAGATATAGACAGAGTTTTAAATTCTAAAAAGGCATAACAAATACCGAAACATCTGCAATTATCAGTATAATAGCCCAGAACAGTATTTAAAAACTCATTTCCACATTCAAAACATCAGGTTGGTTAGCCAATTAAGAGTTGCAAATACAGAAGAAATAAGGCTATGTGCAATGAATAAAACATTTCACCTGAAGGAAAGTGAAATCTGCACCAACTACAATCAAATAATCACAGACACCTTTTCCCACCTTCTTCTGCAATGCCCATCCCTGGAGGATCATCGAAGAAAATACCTGCTAAGTTACTTATCAGGCACTTCCGAACTAGAAAAAATTGTTGAAATATTGAAAATTGATTGTTTAAAAAAATTGAATTATGTTTATAATTTTCTACTTTCAACACTAAAGTTCTAGGATGTGTATATATGGATAGGTTTGTATGCGGACATGTGTGTGTGTAGGTATGTATGTGTGCGTGTTTGTAAGTGTGTGTATGTATGTGCATGTTGTGGGTATGTATATATACATCTGCTTTCGAGTTTGAATATGCGTTTGCATGCATCTGTCGGTATGTGTGTGTAATTGCATAATAAACTTATTTATTGTAGAAACACCTTGGATATTTCTCTATTATCATAGTATATCTGTACTTGCTAACAAACATATAACTCTTGTAAAGTATTGGCATATTAATATTACTATTGTTATTGTGTGAGATGTAAATTATTATAAGCAAGTATATTTATTTCAGTGATATCTTAGTTAATAGTCTATTAACAATATTTATTGATATTATATCTAGTGGCTAAAGATGAAAATTGTATATAAAAAATAATTATTTGTATTGATGTTATCATCTATATTAAGTATTTGTGTGTTTGTTTATATTTATTCATATTAAATATTTAGTTGTACTATCTAATTGCCTTGTAGATATTATTTTATTTGTAAAAGAATTTGTATTCTTTTACAAATAAAATATATCTATCTATCTAATAGTAAAAAAAGTAAAAAAACAAAAATAATGAAGAGAATATTGAAAGGTAAGAATTTCAGGCAAAGGGGTACTTTAAAATGCAATATTTAACTGAAAAAATAAAAAGAACATTCAAATTATATGACCATGAAAATATTATTTATTTATTTACAAATGCATCTACCCATGTTGGGTCATTAGCATATTAAATAAATGGTTTTGTTGTATATAATTTCATGAAAATATTAATTTTGGATTTTACTACAACAATAAAATACACAAATATCTTACCAATATGAAAGATAATATCAATAAAACATAAATAAAAAACATTATTAATAAAATAGAATGCGAAAACATTAACATTTAGATAGTTGAAGCATCAAAAAGATTAAAAACTAGATTTAAACAACATAAGACAGATTGTATAAATAGTAAAAATAAAAATAAAACAGTGTTAGAGCAACATAGTATAATTAGTTAATATTACTAATTTAATATAATAAATGATAAATTTATGATTTATTTATGATAAATTTGAAAAATAATAGAAACTGAAATAAATAAATACTAAAAAGAGAATGAGACCAATAATCAACCACTTCAGTTAGTGACAATGATATAGGGGAAAGCAGAGTTGGGCATTTTTTATTTAGAATAACGAATAAGCGAATAACGAATAACAAATAATTATTCGCCCCAAGCGAATAACGAATAACTAGTTAATTGTTATTTCTAAATAACGAATGAATGAATTATTCGTTTAATTGAAATTATTCAAATTGTTTGATTTATTCGAATAGTTTGGCTTATTCGAATTATCTAAATAATTCGAATAATTTATTTATTAAAAATAATGGACCGACTACAATAAATCTTAGAATTCGAATTTTTTTACAATTAAAAACATCCTACTGAGAAGTTAATAAATAAGATGATATTATTTTTTTTAACTCACTGTCCGGAAGAAATAAAAAGTGAACTTAAAAATATCTTAATTATTTAAACAAATTTATGTCTGCTGAGATTTTAATTGGACAGCTAATGTTTATTACGGAAGTTTAGACACACGATGGTTCGGTCCTAAGAATACCAAAAAGCAGTCAGCGTCTTTTTTCTCAGGCGGGGGGAGGAGGTACAGAGAGAATGGGAGAGTGGAAGGAAAATTGAGGATTGAAGGAAAAGAAATGTAT
Source organism: Aelia acuminata (assembly GCA_911387785.2). Lineage (NCBI taxonomy): Eukaryota > Metazoa > Arthropoda > Insecta > Hemiptera > Pentatomidae > Aelia > Aelia acuminata. The sequence continues at coordinate 171,308,370 of OU426980.1, forward strand.
TTAATACATAAAAAAAAAAGTATTTCCTTATATTAATGAAAATTATAAAAACAAAACTGATAATTTAAATAAATACAATACAAGACTCAACAGCCTAGCAAACAATAACAGAGTGAATGTAGAATGGGTGCCAGGCCATACTGGCATACCAGGAAATGAGAATGCAGACACTCTAGCTAGAAAAGGATCCAACATCAAACCCATCACTCCCGAACCGGTGTGTGGCATCAGCAAAAGCTCTGCCAAAAGGAGGATAGAGGAGATCTATGGAGCAAAAAGAAAACAATTTTGGATGACGCAAAACCTACGACACTCCAAATTGTTCCTAGAGAGTCCTTCTGCCAAGAAGAGTGGCGAAATTCTAAATCTTGACAGGAATGCTATTAAAAGACTTACAGCTATATACACCGGACACTGTAAGCTTAGAAGTCATATGTACAGGCTCAAACTGGCGGCATCACCAATTTGTCGATACTGCGAGAAAGAGCGTGAAACAGCCTTTCACATAGTCTGCCTCTGTGACAGACTCGCAGCACTTAGATTCAGGTTGTTTGGCCTGGACCGCATCACTGACCCTAAGGCGCATGAGGTAATCAACCCAAGCAGCCTACTCAAGTTTACTGAGGTTCTAAAAATTAGCCTCTAGGGCAGCTTGGAACCCAGGCAAGAATTTAGGCGCACAATAGGCCCATATGGGCCGCGGTGCACTTGCCTCCAAAAAAAAAAAAAAAAAAAATACAATCCTTCTGTTAATCTGGAAAATCATTTTCTATACTCAAATAAAGAATTTCATACTAAATTAAAGTAAATTTTTAGCTAAGTTAAGAGATTAAGTGTCCTTCATAGTAGACTTTAGGACGACACGTTTTTCAAACATCTCATCTGACAGTTGGGAACATCTTGGGGTGTTAGTCAATGTAGCATATGAAAATAACCGCTCAACGGGCGCTGATGAGGGGAGGGGCGTGTTATATTTTATGAACACTTTTTTTATAATTGGATATTTCATCAAACATTCCAACCTAACATCCGGGTCTGATAGATAATGAAGTACCTAAAGCAGAGATTCTTATGATAAGATCATTGAAAATGTTAAATATTAAAGGGATTATACCAAAAAAAGTAAATTAAAACAAACCTCAAGCTCTCCTGCTGCATTTGTAGAGTGCTGAACTTTCTCAGTAGACCCGAAATCGAAAAAACTGTCTTCCTTTGAATCTTTTAAGGGAAGTATACTTGGCATGCCTAATTCTTCTTCTCTTGGTGTTAATTCTTTCACTGCTTCTTTCAAGTAGTCAGTAAGGATGGCATGTAAGCTGGCATCTACAGCACTGAACCAAGAGTTTTTGAAACGCGGGTAAGACAACGAGGCAATCACGGCCATTTTTGAATCGCATGATGTCCAATCTAATACGTCTTTGAATCTTGTCTCAATGCTAGTCAATAAGGATTCTACCAAAGGCCTGCAGTGAACTAAATTGGATTTTTTAAAATTATGTAATTTCATTTTTATTGTGAGAAGACATGGCAATAGAATTCCGTAAAAAATGTCTTTTTCCCAAAATATTTAAGGCTTCAGCCAGTGGCTTTGTTGATTCTATATGTTCTTCTATATAAGCATACTCATAATCCTTAAATGGGTTTTTTATATTTAATTCCCTGAAAAGGACCAAGCATTTCTCTTTAGTCAGTAATATCTGTCGTAAGGAATTGTAAAGGGCATTCCACCTTGTCTCACCCGGTCTACTTAAGACGATTCCCAGAATTTTCTCAACCACTTCTGCACTTTTAGGTCTCTTACAGGCTTTCCATAATTTATTACATTTCATTAAAACTTGATTGTGTAAGTTATAAAGGTGACGGTCTCTGGCGAGTAATTTTTTAAAGTCGGTTGTCATGCATAAATTTAACTTATGCGTGCAGCATTTAAAATGACGTGGAAGTAAGAAGTGTGAATGCCCAATTTCATCTCCCGAGCAACATTCTTCACTGCTACTAGTATCAATATAAGCATTATCGTGCCCATCCCTAACAATATTTCTACTTTCAATTCCAAACTCCTTAAATGCTTTAATTAAGTTACTAGCATTATCAGTGACTGTGGCAACGATATTTTCTGCACCGATTCCGAATTCGGAATGAATTTCTTCGATCATTTCGGCTACTCGGCGAAAATCATGAGTGCCTTTAAACCTCCGGCATGCAAGTGCAACGGATTTTCGTTTCAAATCCTCTGTGATATAGTGTGCTGTCATGCCAAAAAAACTTCTTTTAGTACTAGACCAAACGTCTCCCGTTGTACAAATATATGGAGTATGTTTCAAGTCTTCTCCTATTTTAGCTATATAACTATCATAAAATGTTATTATTTCTCGCCCAAGTTTTCTTCGTGACATAACGTTCAACCCAGAATGAAATTCAGAAAAACCAGAGAATAATTCTTTGAAATAAGGATCTTCCACAACTCTAAGAGGGACCATAGAATGAATGATAAATTTCACAATTTTTTTATCTATTATTTGTTGCGTTAATTTTTTTCTAGCTTTCACTGAAACTACATTTCTAGCCCGAATTGATTCAGCGTGTGTTTTTTTTCGTTTATATTCCTCATATCCATTGAGGGTATCTTCGCCGTGACGCCTTTTGAGGTGTGAAAGGAAATTGGAACTTGTATTTAACTTCCCTTTAATTTGAACCTCCATAGGCTCACATTTTCGGCAAACAGCCGTAACTTTATTAAAGTCTTTCTCGTCTTGATAAACAATTTTGAAAAACTGACCATCTAAGATGCATAAGCCAGGTTTTTTTAATGATTCCTCGCGTTCACTATCGCTACTGCTAAAATAATTGATTTCACAGACCCGGCCAGCCTCTCCTTCTATTTCTAATGAAGATACTCCTAAACTCCCCCGAGTGTCCGTATCTTCCATTGCGTGTGCTAGGTGATGATTTCACTATGACCGAAAATGACATACTGAGAAGGATAATGACACCTTAGCCTAATGCGTCTTAGGAATTAACAGAAGATAGTGCCTGATAGTATTAGTCAGATATTATTTACATATTGAATCAGATCCTCTAAACCTTCCTTCTAAACCGTGCACACCACAAAAATATTCGTGACATTTAACGGCGGACTTAAATGGTCATCATGTAAGTACCATTTAAGGCGCGAGTTCATAGATTGTTATTTTGATACGAAATTGTTAATAAGATCTTAGAAGAATATAATTCATACTTTGGTATATTTCTGTTCCGCCATAAAATAAGAATAGTTCTGCAAAACATACTTTATTAAATAATTAAATGCATTTAAGTATTTAATTAATTTAAACTAGGGGCCCGGTGTGGCTGTGCGGTAAAGCGCCGTACTCCCATGCCGGAGCTGCGGGTTCGAGTCCCGCCCTGGGTGGTGCTTTTCTTTCGTAGGAGAAGTATCACCCAGTGCCATGGGTGTTAGTATGAGCAGTATAGGGCTTCAGTGGAAGCCTTAAAGTCCCAAAAAAAAAAAAAAAAAAAAAAAAAAAAAAAATTTAAACTAATAGATCAAAAAAGATCTATCAAAATCTCGCAAATGTACGAATAATAAATAAAAAATACGAATAACAACTAAGTGAATAACGAATAAATCGAAATTTCTTATCGAATAACGAATAAAAATTTATTCGCTAATCGTCAAATGATTTTTAACGAATAAAAAATTATTTTTATTCGTTATTCGAATAAAAAATTATTCAAATAATGCCCAACTCTGGAGGAAAGGCATGTTTTTATAATTGAAATATTGCAAATGTTTTTTTTTAATATAATTTGTATAATTTGTTTTTATTGAATGATAAAAATGAAACTTACGTATGGATTTAATTTTAGGTTAATAATAAATTCATATTAATATATAACAAAGAAATATATAGTCATATAAGTTTTTAAATGTTAAAAATAGTTCATATATGAGTATTTTGAATTGATCGTGAGGTACTAGAGCCAAAAAGTTTACAAATATGCATTAAAAAAAAAAATTCAGAATTGGAATTTATTATTAATTTCACTCAGTTATAAAATAAACTTTTAGCTGTTTTTACTGAGCAGTTTATATAAAAAAAAGCAGTTGGTCACTGAAATGGTTTCTCTGACCTTTCAGTTGTTCAATAAATAAAAGGAATAATTGAAAATTGACAAATCCGAAAGTTTGATGCTGACACCACCAATAACCCCTACAGACCTCTTCCAACTGCCCCTCATCCAATCCCAACTCCTTTCGGCCAACCCCCCAGATGTTTCCTAGTCGGCAAAGCACTTATTAATCTTTCTGGCAATCATTTGCAACTAAGACTTGCAATTTCGCCCACCTATTTAAACAGGCATGTGACTGTAACATTAATATATTAACCGGGTATAGTTTGATTCAGCATTGTATAACTTTCTTATAAAGTCTCTGGTTGATTCTTTGGCTTTCATCCTTCTTTGGCCCAAATATTCTATACAAAACTTTATTTTCAAAAACATTAAGGTGTTTCTCATCCCTTAATATGTTTCTCACCCCCTAGTATGCAGCCACATTTAAGAAATTTTACATTTTAGACATTTTAGAAATTTTACATTTTACACATTTTAGAAATTTTAGAATTGTTAGTGAGTTTTGTAAATTCTAATTTTTAAGTTTCGGGACATAATGTGTGAGCTAAGTAATTTTGTAAATGAAAAGTTACTAGAATTGTCCACTTTTAATCCAGGCTTAACTAGCTCTTCAATTTTTTCCCCCTAGTTATTGTAGAGTTTAAATATTTATATTTCTCTACAACTTCAAAAATTTAACCTTCTACCTCGAAATCGCCAAAAATCATTGTTATCCATTATCGCCAACAATCATTACCGTTTCTGCAACTACCCATAGATTTTGTCTCATCTGTATTTATTTCATGCCCAAGTTCTTTACTGGTTTTTATCATTGGTTTTGTTTACGTTAATTAAAAAAAAGGATCTGTCACAATTTCTTTTGATGTACCTATGTTTAATTTTAGGGAGTTAGACTTGAGACATTTATATGATTTTCAACATTTATTATTTTAGTTTGTTATCTTGTATTTTTCAACTCTTATTTTTATAGATATACTTAAATGGTTCCAAGCATAATGCATTAAATATATTTTATAACCATTCAATTTGTTTTAACAGGCCCAGATCATATGACTTTTATCTTATCACCTGTTCTTGATGCTGATTTAATATCATGGAGTATCTTGAATGAAAAGCCTCTTGCTGGCCCATCATGGAATGGAAGAAAAACTTATTTTGTATACTATTCGTGTGGCTCTGATCCATTGCCTTTGAATTTCACTGTTGATTTGAAAGTAGGTAAACAATTAATTTTTAAAATGCATAGATTGGCTATTGAGAACATTTACTTTTATTATTTTAGCATATATGCTTGAATAATATGTTTATTTTAATGCACTTACAAGTTTATAAAGGGTCAATTAATATATCTATTCTCTTATAGTTTTTGAGTTATTTCCTTATTACAGTTGTTATTCTTGATTTTTCCTCTTTTACCAGAGTGCTGAATTGCCCTCTAATAGAGACTCATCCACTAATCCTAGTCCTGTGCCTGTTGATTCCTTTTTTCCCCCTCTCTAATCCTCGCTTTCAAAAGCCTCCTTTATGCCATTGCCTCAAGCCTTTCTGTGTCTTCCTTGAGGTCTTTTTCTTTCTGTGATGGACTCATAGGCGATTCTGGCGACACATTTTTTCATCATTCAAAACTAGTTCCCAAATAAACTCAGGCGATGTTCCTCGAAAATTTTCTCTTTTGGTTTTAAATCGAAGCTCACTCACCCGGACTCATCTTATCTCCTTCTTGAGATACCTCATTTCCATTGCGTAGATCTGACTTTTGTGTTTATTTATTAGGGTCCAGGATTCTCTTGAGTAGATATTTATTTTTCTTTATTATATTTTTTTTAGATTTCTTTCTTCCCCAGGTAGCCTTTCATTGGAGCATTAAAACATCTTCCCACTACACTCTAATCCTCTCTTTTATTTCCTCATCCAACCATCCATGCTCATTCAGGTGGCACCCAAGGTACTTTAAGTCGCTGACCTGCTCTATCCTTACTGCATTGAGCTTTATAATTTATCCACCCGGTCATTTTGCCTTCCTATCCTCATATACTTGATTTTTTATTTACTTGTCACTTTTCTTTAACTCTTCTTGGAAGACATGGAGGTTATAGTGAAGGTTTCTACAATTCTCCCCAAAAAATGACCCGGTCATCAGCAAATGCTTAAGTTTTGTATTTTACCTGCAGGAGTCTTCTGAATTCCAGATGAAACCGTCTCATGTTTGGGTTGTATCTTTTAAGTAGAGTTCAAGGATAATCTCGAAAAGGAGTGGGCTTATGCTGCAATCTTGCCTGATGCCAATACTCTGAGAATGCCCCAGAAGTATGGTTGCAAGTTCGGACTATGTTTCTCTAGCCATTATGTAAGACAAGATAGTATTAGTCCCTCGTTTACTCCCATTTCCTGTAGCCCCTTTTCTGCATATTTTTAATATTTGATAAGATCTACTAGTTTACTTCATTAGATTAATTAATATGAAATATAATGATAAAGAAATGAATCTCTGAATAATAATAACAAATGAATGACTAAATTAATAATTAGATATGTGATATGAAGGGTTTTTAATTAGATGTTTTAATGTAATGATGTGAGTGTGTGTGTGTGTATATATATATATATATATATATATATATATATAGGGGGAGATGGGGCACAATGAAACACAATAGTTTTTTTTACCCATAGCACCCCACCTGAGACTTTATTTCAATTTTTTATTTTTCCCATGTTACCTTAGGATCTAATCTAGTTAAGAAATGCGTTAAACATTATTTTATGCATCATATCTGCCTGCGAGCAGCTATTTTCCAAAAAAAAAATTTGTTTCATTGTGACCCATGCCCAGGGTACAATGAAACAGCTTAAAAAAAAAACAACACCATAATTAATAAAAAACCTTTATTTGGCTTCCAGTCGGTTTTTCGTTCTTCTTCATATAATTCTTCAGGAAAGAGGATAGTTTGACTTAAGAAGAAAGTTGTCATAAATTGTGACAGTTTTTTTGGTGTTCCACTCTCAATTTTGCACCAATCTGTAAGAAAATGAAAAAAAACTGACTGCTTATTGCACAATGATCAACACATGCGGCACGATGAAACACTCGCGGGACTCCATGAAAAGTTTCATTATGCCCCAAACGTCCTTGTTTTAAGGAACCCTATATGAGCCATTTTGATGTCTTTAACTTCCTACGATGAACGTGAAGAGGTAGGAAAGCCAAAGTCAGGCAAAATCTTAAGAGATACATGCATAATGAAAAAGTTGTAAGAGCAGATTGAATAAAATAATTACTCATACTTAGAGACGAAAATCGGTTCGACGAAAATTTTTAGTTTTACCCCACAAAACCGCACTTTAGCACGTGGAGTCTGTCACACAACAAGTAGTAAGGGGACATTGCTGACATTGTTTCGAGTCACCCTTAGTGCTCGCTGTGTGAATTTGGTTGCACTAGACTTTTTGGTTCGCCCAGTGCACCAACTGTTTCACTGTGCCCCATGTTTCATTGTGCCACACCCCCCCTATATATATATATATATATATATATATATATATATATATATATATATATATATAATATAAGAATATATAATAATGATGAGAATTTCAATGTTTTGTTATATATAAATTAGTTCGGCAGTATGAAATTGATTGAAGGATGCAGTAGTGATAGATAAAGTAAAGAGGTATGGAAGAGTGCATTAATGCAGTATTTCGATGTATAATTCATTAACATCTAAATTAGCAGAACTAGCCATTACCCATAACCATTCCTTGGACTTTGAGAACCCCTCTATATTAGCTACTGTACCTAACCATGATAAATGACTCCTTTCAGAATCCATATTCATCCATTTGAAAAAAATTATCCTGTAAACCATATATGGGCAGCAACCGGCCAAGTGTAAGATTTGATCCGGCCCACTTGACATTTTGAAAACCCAATTAAAAAAAAGATATTACACTACTTACTCATACTCACTACAAATGAGGAAGATTAAGATTAATAAGGGCATCATAACTTTGGTGTGTATCAGTACAGCTTCATTTGAACAACAATAATTTATGTATGTTCACCTTACAATTATGCAAACGGTCATAATTCTTTTCAAGTAGAGTAATTTCTCATGTCTTTAAAAGAATAAACAAAACCTATTTCTACCCAGCGAACACATACTGCGAAATTGGAAGTGTGAATACTTTAGTTTCATATTAAGGAATTTCTAAGGTTTGTGTGTTTTGGATCTTTTTCCATAGCATTAGACGAGAGCGCCGATTTGTCTGACACAGCTAAACTGGCTATAATTATTCGAGGTGTTGACAAAGAGTTCACTGTTACTGAGGAATTTCTTGCTTTACAGACGCTAGAAGGAACCAATAAAGGAGAGGACATTTTTAATGAAGTTCAAAAGGTATTCACAAGTTTTAGCTTGCTAAGGTCAAAATTAGTTGGAGTATGCACAAATGGTGCACCTTCTATGGTCGGCTTACGTAAAGGTTTTATCAGAATTTTGACTGAAAAAGCAACTGAATTAAATATGCAAAAAGATGATTTTATAGTCCTGCATTATCCACTAACAGAACTTGTGTTCTAAGTCCATTTGACTCCAGGATGTTATGAATGTGGTAGTAAAAACCATCAATTTTATTCAATCCCGAGGTTTAACTGTCATTTCAAGGCGTTTTTGTATGAAATATCTGCCGAATATGACGACATAACATATTATTTTGAAGATTGCAGTGGTGAAGCAAAGGGATAATGCTGAAACGGTTTTACGAGTTCAGAAATGAGATAGCAGATTTTATGCAAATAAAAGATAAACCACTATATGAATTCAGTGACCCATAATGGATATGTGACTTAGCATTTCTGGTCAACCTTATAGGCTATTTGAATGATTTAAATTTAAAACTTCAAAAACAAGAACAGTTAGTAAATGATTTTTACAGCCATTTGAAAGCATTTCAGAACAAAAGCCGCTTGTGGGAGGCAGATGCTATACTCAATATGCCGAAGAACTCAAGTTACTGTCAGAGCAATTTTCGAACAGATTTTTTTAGCGATTTAAAAAACATGGAAGACTGTTTCATGTGTGTTACTTCAACAAAACATAATCTACAAAAGGCTCTAATACACTTGCAAATGGAGTTGATCGAGATTCAAGAAAACTCGCTCCTAAAATATAAATTTGAAGATGTGGAGTTGTGCGATTTCTACAAACAATACCTCGAAGAAGACCATTTTCCGCAGCTTAAAAAATTCGGAAGAAAATTGATTTGTGCGTTTGGCAGTACTTATAAATGCGAACAGTTCTTTTTAATGATGAAAGTTAATAAATGAAAATATCGTACAAGGCTTACTGACGATAATTTGGGAAATTCTTTACGTCTTTGTATCAGTGGAATATATCTAAACATCAATGGATTAGTTTCCCAAATTAAAGCTCAGGTGTCTCATTGATTTCGGTGTTGCTATTTAACTTTTGTAGTTTGTAATAATTCCAAATTTCACGATTTAATTATAATGTTATACCTAAATTTTTTTATTTCATTTTGTTATTTTAATAAATTCTATTACAATAAATTTGTCGTATTATTTCATGTCTGATATTTATCACTAAAAATTATGAACTGTACTTTAAAATGCACTACTTTTGAAAGCGGCCTGCGAACATATTTGCACACTAAAGTTTGGCCCACAACATGTCAAAAAGTTGGCCATACCCGATTTGTATAAAAAAATTTTTTATATTATTTACCTTAATGACTGTACATTGATCATATTTGCTACTTGAATTTTTCACTAACTTATTGATTATTGGCTTATTCATTTTTAGTATTATTATTCTATTAATTTTATTGTAAAAATGTTCTTTTGTTGTATATATCATTATAACTTGTAAAAAAAATTGTTTTGTTCCTAATAATTATTATAAGTTGTAAAAATGTTCTTTTCTTTTATAAATCATTATAACTTGTAAAAAAAATTCCATTTTCATCAAAAAATCTCCATTTTACATAAATATTTCTGAAGATATTTTAAGAAAATCACATATTTGTCAAAAATAAATGCATATTTTTATTAAATATTTGGCATTTTTAAATACATAAAAATCCGATCCCTAATCATGACATATGGAGCAGAATCCTGGACCATAAAGGGTTGTCTTCGGAAGAAGCCAGAAGTTTCTAGTCACCAAAATGGACTACTGGTGCCGAGCGGCAGGAATATCCAGAATGGAAATGGTGAAAAATGAAAAAATTAGAGAAAAAATGGAAGTTGAAAAAATATTCTGGATGAAACAGAAAAAAAATGGCTGGTTTGGTCATCTGAAAAGGATGCCTGAAGAAAGACTGTCTAAAGCTGTTCATTCCTGGAAAATAAATAGAAGGAGAAGACCAGGTAGACCAAGGAAGACCTGGGATAACAAAATAGAACAATCCTTGATGGGGCATGGTCTACCAGAAGAATGGGACTTTGATAGAAAAGTTTGGAAGAAGGCTATAGACAATTAATCATATCATTCTTAAATCTTAATAACCTATGTGGATGTGGTTGATTAAATTCTTCTTGACAATCACACTTGTTAGCTATTGTTTTTACCTGAGTAACCCAATTGAGTTCCAAATCAGGGCATTCTCTATTCAATAACACCAGTCTATTGAAGCATAACCTCTCTTCGGATATAAGTGAGTTTAGTCCAATAGTTAACTAGTTTTATTATCAAAATGACATTAAATGCGTTTCTAGTTGAACTAAATAGTTTGGGGTGTTCCTTGGCCAGTTGAAGAGTTGTTTCAGGAACCTCAACTGTAATAATAATGTTAAAGGTACTGAAGAGAGGATGATGGGTGTGGCCTGTTTTGAGAGGTTATGTGACCGTGACGTTATCAAACTCCCGTTGCCTTTTTTCCAGTTAAAAAGTGCCTTGATTGGCTTTAATAGATTGTAGCTTTCGACTCCCGCTCGCTGTGCTCGCTCTTCAGAGATAAATAAATCCCGAAAAGGGTCCTTATCAGTGGAGATCGGGCCTTACAGCGCATAAGCCACACTTCAGTACTTTTACCATAATAATAATAAAAAACTCTTAATTCCATTGTCCTGGGAACTAGTCCCTGAGAAATAAATTGTACAGTAACATATAAAATGCTTCGGAGCCTTAGACTATTATAACAAAAATGAAGCAAATTAAAATGAAAAAAAATGATAAATAATGAAGTAGGGGAGAGCTGGTTTGGTTGGCATAGGGGGTAGGTTGGCCTTTGCCTTATAATTTCTGTCACATCTGTTGTGAAGGCGCCACAATCGTACCATGTGACCCGCTCAACCTAGGGAGTCTTGTCATTGAATTGTCAGATGCCATTGAATCGAAAAGAGTCATTTTAGTTTCCCAGGAGTTGCTCTTGCCCATTTGCAAGATGTCCGAAACTCTAGCTGCCGCAAATGATGCCTTCAGGACAAAGTGTTCTGAAATTCGAACTTCTCAACCTAGAGAGTACGCCAATAGAGAGTCACTGGACAGAAATTGAAAAGGTCTTGAAGGAGACAGCGAACAAGGTGCTAGAGGTTCAGGCTAAACGTCAACCAAAGAAATGATACACGGGGGAATGCCGTGTGGAGAATAGAAGATCGTAAGGAAATATGGCACTGAAGATCCTCAGCCTTGGCAAAGGAGGCAAATAAGCCCCAGATAAATACGGAGCTGCTCAGAAAGACGTAAACAAGATATTGAGAAAGGCAAAGAGAGAATTCTTGTCTCAAAAGCTCAAGGAGATAGAAAATAACTGGCTGGGCTGTAAAATATGTGAATTCTGTGCTGACATCAGGAAAGAAAGAACTGGCCACTTGGGGAGGAGCACTCAAATGAAAAACAAACAAGGCAAACTGACAGCAGTCAAAGACGAAGTGCTTGGAATTCGGAAGGACTACTTCGAGCAGCTGTTGAACAGAGAAGATCCCTCAGAGGATGAGGACATGGACCATGCTGAGGACCATCCCAGCTATGTGGTAGAGGAACCGCATCTACTGGATGTACAGATGGCTATTGATAAGGTAAAGAGGCGAAAAGTCTGGAACTCAGGTCTCATATGCCCAATTCTGAAAAAGGGATCCATGTATGAGTGCGAAAAGTAAAGAGGAATAGCACTACTCCCTGTCGCATACAAAATCCTAACCTACTTAATTCTAAACAGAATGAACCTGTACTATAAAAAGTCCCTTAGAGACAACCAAGCAGGGTTCAGAAGAGGACTACCCAGCCCTATCAGATTTTCATCCTAAAACAGATACTCGAGAAATATAGCGAAGTAGATCAAGATGTGCACGCCTTATTCATTGACTTCAAAGCAGCCAACGACTTGGTTGATAGGAGCTGTCTTTGGAAAATACTGACAAAACTGGGTTTCCCAGGGAAATTCGTACGATTGACCTGGGCGTTTATTAATGGATCCCGATGCCGAGTTCTGGTACAAGGAGAAACGACTGATAGCTTCGACGTGAAGTCAGGATTAAGACAAGGTGACTACCTATCCCCGATCAACCTGGCCTTGGAAAAAGTCATCCGAAAATGTACCAAGGCTAGTGTGGGAGTGCATGTGGGAAAAATGCATAAGTTCCTCACCTATGCGAAAGATGTCACTGTGCTAGGAAGTAAGAAAGAAGACATTCAGTCAGTCGCTGGTTCCCTGATCACTTCAGCGAGAGACATCGGATTACAAGTCAATGAAAATAATACAAAGTACATGATAGTAAGCCGGAAGCTACACGTAATCGACTATATAAGTAATATTGCAATAAAATACCTTTCCCAAAGTAGATACTTCAAAACCCTCGGATCTTCAGTAACCTGAATAAACGACCAACTAAAAAAGGTCGATCAAAGAATAACTGACCAACTAAAAGAGGTCGATCAAAGAATAACCAGTGCCAATCGTGGGTTATTCTCGGTGTCTCGAGTCCTCAGGTCTAAGAAAATCTGCCGCCCACTGAAAATCAGGGTTTATTACACTGTAATCAAACCCGTGCCAATGTAAGGTTGCGAAACT